>CM046029.1:69611337-69945219 GCA_025215565.1 Flaveria ramosissima | reverse complement strand
AACCCAAACCCAATGGAAATAACTAAAACACGAGGTATTTGGGACATGTATGAGGTTTGGCAAACGGGTATGGAACATGTATTTTTTCCGCGGGTACGAGATTTATCATATACCCGTTTACCCGATTGTATACCCGAAATTATCTTATTTTTAAATTATTCTACTTAACGAATATATTATATATAATTATAACTTTTATTTAATAATTAATATCTTTTCTACTTTATAATTATTTGTTGAATATAAACTAATAAGTTTCATATCACTTATAGTATATGGTATCTTAAAAAGTTATAATAAACTTGATATTTATCCCTAAAACTAAAGAGTGGTAGTAGTGGAATTTAACACTCAACACTCCGTTGACCGGAGAAAGAGTCAAAATAAGAGAACATGGGCCTGAAAGTCCACCATATGTTTCGGGCTGGGCCCATGGGTACCCATATAACTTTTCTTGACAGGGAGCTTGGATGATGGTTTTAATTTCAGGAATTAGTGACTAACATTAGTGGTTCACAAACCAACTTTAGGCTAAACTGGATTGGTTTCATTTAACTTAAGTTAAACAAGTTCGGTTTGATACCAGCTTTTAAGAAACAATAATACATTCCGACCCGATAGAACTTTGTTCAGATCAGATTGGAGCAGAATTGAACCGGATTCAACGTACTAGATAACTAGTTTTTCCCAAACCATTTTCTCCCAAACGATTTAAACCAGATTCAAAGTATACATTCTCCAACCGGTATAAGACCGACGGATCGGGACCAGTTTTGGATTGGTTTGAGAAATAGTTTCAAATCCCGAACTGGCTTATTTTGGGCACCTCTAACTAACATTAGACGAATATAATATTAACAAAAAGAATTCATAATATATGTCCAATTTCTTGTCGTATATACAATTCAGTTTATTATATAATACAAAATTATATTTCTATTGTGATGAAATACGCGAGCAAATTTCTTTTAGAAGTAACATCCGGCTCATTTTCACTTCTCTAATTTTTCAGGTACGCATATTTTTGTCAACTACATCAAATTAGTGTTAAGTACGTCAAACTTTTGTCAAGTACTCAATTTTTTTGTAAGAATCGGAATCTTTTTAGAAGTACAATAAAGTCATATTTTAAACATTTCAAGATATTTATGACAAATCACAATTTATATTATATAATTACCAACTTGGATGTGCATTGTGATTTGTACCTCATGCTTTATATGTTGTACTTTGTTTTTTTTTTTGTTTTTTTTACTTTTAACCATATAGTTTTAATCTTTTACATTTAACCCTTACATTTGTTTTCACTTTCAACTTAAATCCCATATACTTTTAACCTTTTACAAATTTTGCGTTTTACGTCTCGGTCTAAAGTTTCGATTTAACATACAGTAACATGCGTCTGTGGTTCAACATTTTTACCTCTATTTGTTCCCGATTAACGGCCATGTTGTGTTTACATTTCGGTCTAATTTATACACATTAACGTGCCGCAACACATGTGCATGGTTTAACGTTTTTAGTCTACCTTTCATTCAGTTTTATTTTTATTTTTTATTTTTTATTTCTTTTATAAGCTTCTGGTGTTGGTGGCGGTGTGATGTTGATCCTATTTGGCATAGTTTTATGCTTCCGCCGCAACGCGTGGAGCTTAATACTAATATAATACTAATTACCAACTTGGTTGGTCCATTGTGATTGTACTTTAAGCTTGAAAGGTTGTACACTCAATAATCCTTATATAGTTAACATATTAATTATATATTATCAACTTATTTGTATATTATGGGTTGTATCTAAGCTTTAGTGGGTTGTAACCACTTTTGTTTTTTTTAATTTTCTTACTCTTAATCTCAACACGCCGCAATGTGTGTGTGTGGCTCAACGTTTTAACGTCTATTTTTCTCTGTTTAACAGCCCTAACACAACGCGCTGGTCTATTATACGTTTCACGTGCGGGGTTTAATGTCTATGTCTACTTTCTGTTCGGTTTTAATTTTCTAATTTTATTTATTTCTTAATATGTTTTTCAGATGTTGGTGGTCGTCGATGGTGGTGTAAAATTGTTGTTACTTGACACGATTTTACGTCCCCCGCCGCAACGCAAGGAGCTTAATACTAGTTACATAATAATATTCATGTATTTCATGGCAATGGATGTAAACTCTTGCCCTCATAAACATTGCCGTATAAATAAACCTAAAACGAACATGTTTGCGATATTTTGTAAATACAATCATTAAAGTTGAAAATTTCATCTCATGATTATATTTTTGTCATATTTGCAAGAATTCATATAAGTACTTATTAAAATTGTGTTTTATATCCACTAATTCTTATGATTATTGCATAAGACAACATTAGAAGTAAACTTGGTCACATGGATTAGTTCCCATGCATAATGGCAATCATTAAGCCAACCAAGCAAATTCAACTAGGTCTAATAATGAGTCACATAGGAAGACAAAGATCCAATCCATAGCTTAAGTGCATATGGCTGTTCACTAACCATAACTTAATTGTGCCACCAACTTGATATCTAATATAACCAACGTAGGACTAACCCACTCATTTGGTAGAGGCTTTTGTCTTTTAGATTGAAGGTCATGGGTTCAAACCCAGAGATGGTTTATATAAATGTAATTTAATAGTAGAGTAGATTTGTCGTTTAAAAAAAATCTAACATAAATTTTGTTATAAATGGTGAAATACTCAACCAAAAGGTTATGTATTTGGATCCTATAACGTGTATGTGTGCTAATTTTACGGGTAAAGTAGTATAGAGTAAAGAAAATATATGTTCCTAAATAAAAGAAAATATACATATTAGGTTATTTTTGTTTGACTTTTTAACTATGACAATTTATTTTTCTTTTACATAGAATAACAATACGTACTTTTGATTATTTTCCCGTTTTAAGCATCCGATTTCGTAAGTAGTAACCTTTTTTTTAATATAAGAAATAACAAAACACATCTACCAAATGAAGGGGTGAAAATCGTGTTGGGATAACATTTTAATTCTAATCAATCTATATACTATTCATGTCAAAAATATTAGTTATGATTTAAACATAGTCTAAATTATATAAATCCAACATAACTCATATTGGTGGGTTGTAATACAGTTTAAAAGAATAAATTTATATAATAGTAACCAAGATTATTTAATATTTTATTAAGGTTATTTAAATTATTTTTTTGTTATATCTTTAAAGTCACTCAATTTTTATTATCTGCTTCAATCTTATGTAAAATTATGTAAATGTTTATTTTTTTTAAAATTAAATGATGCAAAGCAAACATATATAATTTTGGCCACTATTTAGTGATTTTTTTCAATTTAACAATTAAGGAACCCGGTTATCATTTAGCATAAAATTTGTCTTCATTATAACGTTATACTTCAAGTTAATTTGAAAAATTTACACTTTTTAGTAACAAAAATTAATATATGTTTAATTTGTCTAGATGCAAAACACAGTGAAGTGCAGAGTGTGGACTTTTTACTACTTAAGGCGCAAGGTGTACAATAAGCGGATTTGAAGCGCAAAAAAATGTTCTTGAGATGTAGGTACGAGGCACGTCTCATATACATGGGAGGATTAATTTTGTGTATCATGATCGTGTACATATAACTTTTTAGGTTGTACATATAAGTTATTTATATGTTGAATATTTATATTTTAAATAATATATAAAGCTTATGCATAGCTAATTTTAAGTAACAGACACGGGAAACATGAGAGATATAAAAAGTTTATATAAATACGTCGCGTCTCGTAGACAAAGAGTGATATGCCTTGTGCTCGGCTCGAGACTCTAGCGCCTTGATGCGTCTCACTTTTCAAAACCAATGTTATAATCAAGTCGTAAATATGTTAAATGAGTTGTAAATAGATTTATCGGTTGTAAATGAGATGATAATTTGAAATTATAAATTATTTATCTTTTGTTTTTATTTATAATTTGAACACATCAGTGACTTATCTATATAACATGTTACGTGGCTCAACTTAATTAATTTTTATTAAACTTTGACAAAAATGTTATAACTAATATAACTTATATAACTAGGAAATAGCATGATATATAATTAATATGTTATCTTATAAATATATAAAATCAAAATTCCATATTATAACTTTCATCAAAAAATTAAAGTGTTATCATTGTCTTTTGATAGTCTTGAGCAAAAATATATAAAACAACATACTCTTTCCTAGAATTACTTTAATAATTCCCTATCTTAACACATTTTATAATAAGAAACAATTTAACTTTAACTTGTTTCATTTCCAAAGTTATTCATCATAAATTAGTTTTTTCCGGCCGTGCGTTGCCGCGGTTATAAGAGTTTTAACGTAACCTTATACCAAAATCGAAATGAAGGTTTGAAACCATAAAATCAGCAAAACACACAAAGTAAAAACACACCAAAACCCTAAATCTATAACACACAAGAATATTTAGAACCCAAAACTATATCATAACCAACACCATACACAAAACAAACGAAAATCAAAGCCGCAAGAAGGCGACAGTCAAAAATAGAAAACCGACGAAAACCAAAGCCCCAAAAAAAAAGCAAACAAAAGGAAAACCCAAACCTTAATAGTGAGGATCGTTAGGGTATCGATAACGAAAGAAAGAAAGTATGAACCCGGAGAAAGACAACGACAACGAACATAATCGAAACACACATCAAAGAGACGTGCCCAGACACAATAAACCAACAAGAAAAACCTCACCCCCGAAACCCCAATAAAAACCCCACCCCAAAATCCCGAACCCACACCCAAAACAAACCATATTAAAACACAAACAAACAAAAAAAAAGAAAAAAAAAAGAAAAATTAAAACACAAACAAAAAAAAAACAAAAAAAAAAAATTAAAACACAAACAAACAAAAAAAACAAAAAAAAAAATATATCACCCCCACCAACCAAAGCTAATAATAGGAATAGTAATTCGAAACATGACCAATAATAGAAGAAATAAATTTATATTATTTATTTATATTAAAAAAACCATTAGAATAAAAGTATATCACTATTATACTTATTTTTTCCACATTTAAAATGGTATAAGTAGCGACAAAGAAGTTGAAATCAACTTATTGAATAGTCAATGTCGATAAAATGGGCTGCCCATGCAAAGGCCAACATCCCATTTTCTAAGGCAATTTGTCTTGGAGGCTTGCTTATAGTATTATGGTCTTATGTCTCCCCCTGCCCTCATTCCATCACATCATATATTTTGGCTCAAATATAGGCTCCTTCACATGTCATTCAACTGAGTTAAGGATTATCATCATTTTATTTATATTATAAACGAGTACCATGTCGTTTAATACATGTGAGATATAAACAATCTGATGTTATATTTGGGTTATTTGAATCGAGTCATGCAATCTGATTAAGATGGTGTCATGACCACCGCAAACGATGTAATAATGCAAGAAGGGTGTAGGGTCATGGAAACTATGAGTACATATAATCATATGTAACCTTGTGAATAGATCTTAATTCAAGATTTATCATTAAAGAGCATTAAGGTTTTCAATAATGCAAGAAGGGTGTATGGTCATGGAAGCTATTAATTAGTACGTATAATCATATGTAACCTTGTGAATAGAACTTAATTCAAGATCCATCATCAAAGAGTATTAAGATTTCAATTAGCGATTGTTACTCAAAATTTTATCGTGAAAAGGGCTTTGCAATCAAAAACAAGAACTCTATGATAAGTTCTGGTAACTTTAAACGAAAGCATGTTCATGAAATACACGACGCTGGTTCGAATCCAGTTCGTGATAAGCACAAAGCCTTTGATCATAGAATATCTCATTTACGTCTTACATATGTATAAATTAAATATGCAACGTTAAATAATCATACATTCAGTTTTTATTACTGATTTGGGGTTGTGTGATTAATTCGCCCTACGAAAAAAAAATAATTCACCAATATTTGATGACTTGCATATAAACACATGGTCTTATATCATCTCAACCCATCCTTGTGAATCTAGTCATATATAATATATTTTCACTCAAATATAGGTCCTTCACATGATCACATCTCATTTAAGTGTCATATTTCATTTTTGTGTCGTGTTTAATGAAAATAATAATAGATTGTAGTACTAGACGTAAAAGTATGATATCATATTCAAACTTTATTTTGACAGAATGACAGGATCAACCTACCCGATAAGAAATAGTAACAATGTCACGGCAAACAAAACAATAACGAACCTACAGGTTTTCTAATTCATGGTCATTAATTAGTTGGATATTTTATAAAGTTACCAATTTTATAAATCATTTTAAGATCGCTTTCATATTAATATATATCACTACGACTCATGCATTTTCAATCGAATAATTCAAAGAGATTTGACAGGAACAAATATGCATAACCTGTTATGAGAATAACGTACCCGAAAATAGATTAGAGACTTTCTTTATGTAAGGGATGTATGATTATAACGTTTCAAATAGCTCCTAGCAGTTGATTGTTGTAATTTTCGGCCGTTGGACAATCACATAAGTGGAAAACCCTTAAGTAGGAACTCCATTAGTGGTAACTTAGATAACGTTGATCTCCCAAGTGGTTATTGATGCATACTTGCTAATAACAATGACTAGTTTTGTTGATGACTTTCTATGATCAAATATTGGTAGTCATCAATGTTTTCAGAACCGGATCGGACGTCGAACCGGACGCCTTACTGGTTTGGTGGTCGGACCGGTTGGACCGGTCGGACCGGTTGGACCGGATTTAACTATATTTTAATTATATTTATATATGTAATTAAATATATGTTGGAAATAAGGGTGTAAAGGGAGTCTCTTTAAGAATCTAACATTCTTGTCCCACATTGGTGTAACAAATAAAACATTATGTGTTTATATGTGATAACAAGGTGAAAGGTATTGAATGTCTTTATGATACCTTTTACACCATGACCTACCCGCGCGCAGGGGGGGTGCAAAAACGGGTTTCTGGCTGGAAAATTTGGGTCGCCCACGCACGACATGCGGACACGAATGCCGTTCGAAATAAACCGGGTCCGCGTGAAGCCGGTTTTTTGCTTTTTTTTGCTTTTTTGCTCTTGATTTATGGTTTAACATCACGTTTTTACCCATTAAAATTAAAAAACAAAAAATAAAAAAAAAAAAATTTCCGGCCCGAACCGGTCCGGTTTTCCCGGCCCGACCGCCGACTCGGGAAGAACCGGCCGGTTCAACCCTCAAAAAACGAACACCCCTTGACCGGACCGGACCAGGCGCCGATTCCCGGCCGGTCCGATCCGGTCTTAACAACACTGGTAGTCATAGTTATCACTCATGATTAGCAAGTACAATTTACTTTTGATAATCATGTATACTAAAGACCAACTTAATATAACTTTTCATTAGTATGAAAAATCCAAAGCAACTTTTTTTGGATTTCAAATTATGTATCAAAAAGACTTTTCCATCATGGCCTTTGCCTTTTGGACCTTGTTTGGGAGTTGCCCTCGACCCCTTAAAATGGGCGTAATCTCCTTGAATTTTCATCTTAGCATATTACCAATTTTGAATATTCAAATATAAGGGTGTGTTTAAGATTGTATATTCTCTATCCATAAAAATTGCATGAAGATGAAATATCACAAATTCAACTTATTCATAAATTCTTACTTGACAACATTATTTACAAGTCTTGTGTCCATATCATTTATTAAACATATAGAAGTCAAGTCCAAGCTTTTTGAGCACAACTAAGCTTCAAACTCATGTTGATAATTCTTTTAGTGTTGTAAATGAAAATGTAACTTCTCAAAAGAACTGTTAAGAAAAACTTCAGCCTAACCCACATGAAGACCTGAATAGATATCTTGGGATAATATATCACGTGTTCCATACTCAACATGTAGGATTTCTGCATTGAATCAACTTCTAACATTGTATTAGAAGGTAATTAAGCATCTTATCCTAAGAGATCTACAAACACACTTTAATCTAATTCCTACAATTAAATTATGCATTAAATCCCTTGCAAATACTTTGGTAAGATGTTTAGCTAAATTAAATTGTGTACGTACAAATTATCCACAAATAATGATACTATCACACATCATAGATACTGGTGATATCAGTTAGCCTTAGGCAATGTAACAATAGTATCACATATAATAGATATTGATGATATCAGTTAGTCTTAGCCATTGTAACGGTACTATCACACATGATAGACATTGGTGATATTAGTATTGTCCATATACGAATCTCATGTACCAAGTTCCTTACTAAACCCCCTACTATACATGTTGCTGCCAATGCAACAACCTTGTATCTTGTTATGGCGTTTGTTATGTGAGTATGCTTATTTGAAGCCTGTGAAATTTTTGCTCCTTCAAGTAATTATTTACTAGTTGAGGGATATATGAACTTTCATGTCTATTATCCAACTTTCATTTAAATAACCTTTTATAACCGAAGAAAATCCAGTTTAGTCCATGGTTTTCGCATGTACTTGAACATTCACATCAGGGTTGCCAGTGATGTGTACTTGTATTGCCAGTGAGCTTACTTAGTTTTTTCAAGTAAGAATACTTATCTACTAGTTGAGGAATATATAAACTTTTATGTTTGTTATCCAACTTATGTCTAAGTAACCTTTTATAACCGAAGGAAATCCAGTTTAGTCATAGTTTTCGCATGTACTTGAACATTCACATTAAGGTTGCGAGTGGTGTGTACTTGTATTGCTAGTGAGCTTCCTTAGTTTTCAAACAACATTATGTTATAACATGACGGCCTTATGCTTATCATGACATATATTAAGCAGTCAATAGCAATATCCCTAGGGGCTTCGCCCCTTAAGCCTTGATAGTTCGTTGTCCTCAAACCCCTACTAACCGAGTACTGCCCCATTATATCCATAGATTTGTTGGTGCATGAAATAAGAATAGGCATGATCGAGAATACAATCCATACCTCATAACTCGTATAAATGTTTATTCTTATTTTCATTTAATATTAAGTGATTAGTTCAATTATATATTAAAATGATCTTGGTGAATTTAATTCGTCAGGTTGAAAATGGCACATATATAATATATTGCCAAGTATAATTATAAAATAATTAATGTCTAATTACTTGTTAATAAGATAAAATAACAATGTATGGATCACAATAGTTTTAATAAAAGTTTGAGTAAATTACTATTTTGGCCCCTGGGGTTAGGGCCATTTAACCCTATCAGCCCAAAAAGGAATCTTTTGACATATCAATCCCTAACGTTTCATTTCTTAACTGTTATGGCCCCTGACACTAACTCTGTTAACTTTTTTCTGTTAAGTGTAAGGACATTTTGGTCATTTTCACCTTAAGGTCTGTTTATGTAAATTTTAATACCACCACCCACCCACCCTACCACCTAAAACAACCACCACCCGCACCACCTAAAACAACAACCACCACCTAAAACAACCACAACTATATGGCATCAGTCATAACACCGTGAGCTGATTCATCACGCCATTGAATCGTTTGAAGAAACACTAACCACCAACGAACAGTTGAAGAAAAAGGGTAAAAGGAAGGAGAAATCCGGTCACCATCGTCTCGCCGAAAAGCCCGCCGTGTGACCACCGTAACCAATAACCACCTTGAGGACGGTGGTGCCTTTGGGGTAATTCAACAAAACCTCTCGGATTCTTCGGGTCAGATCCACCTTCTGACCGAAATCCTCCAGCAGGAGTGATGTTGATGATGATGGTAAAGATGATTGTTCCTCCATGGTTGACGGATGAAGTGAAGGTTAAACCATGAGAGTGTCGATCGTGGAGGTTTGGGGGAATTTGGGGAGAAATAGTAGTGGAGATGAGGGTTTTGTTTTGGTTTGATTGTTTCAAATTTCAATCACCGACTTTGTTTAGGAGACTTTGGTTGTTTAAGGTGGTGGGGGTGGTGGTTGTTTTAGGTGGTGTGGGTGGGTGGTGGTAATGGTGGGTGGTCGTGGGTGGTGGTGTGTGATGGTTGTATTTATAATTTAAAAATTTGCATAAATAACTCTAAAGGTTTAAAATTTACATAAACACTCCTTAAGTTGAAAATGACCAAAATGCCCTTAGACTTAACTGAAAAAAATTAACAGAGTTAGTGTTAGGGGCCCAAACATTTAAGAAACGAAACGTTAGGGGTTGATATATCAAAAGATTCCTTTTTTGGGCTGATAGGGTTAAATGACCCTAACCCCTAGGGCTAAATGACCCTAACCCCTGGGGCTAAAATAGTAATTTACTCTAAAAGTTTTTAATAGTTACTAAAAAGCAAATAAGTAATTCACAGATTAATCTTATGAGATATTGTTTTCTAAGATGACAGTGGACTGCATAAATGTACATGGTCTTATATCTTCTCTACCCATGTTTTTTTTCCTCTTTAGTCACGTCAAGAATTATCAGTCAAGTACAGGCCCCCTTCACATGTTATTTGAGTGGGTTACGTCTTATTTCATTTTGTGTTGTAATCATTAAAAAATTGAAGTTCATGATATGTCATATTTTAGTGACAACTAAACCAAGTAAATCAACCACAATTTATGTGATATAACATGAGAGGCCTTTGCAATCAAGATCAAAAACCTTGGTCATAAGGATTGATAACTTGAACGAACTGAAAATGTTTTTTGCCCATATTTTCTTCTTAAAATGTTTTTTTATCAAGCAATCCTAAAAATATATCACCCAACAGAGTCGTCTCCGATCATAGAACATCGAAACATGATCGTCCGAATCCAAGATGAGTGGCGCGGATGAAGACAAGTGTCTAAACAGGGTCTTCCTGATCATGTTTGTATTTGTTGGGAATCGAGTTGGATCTGTTTATGTTCGTCTGAACCTGCTTAAGTTCGTCTGATCCTGTTTATGTCCGTCCGAACTTTTGTAAGTACATCCGAACCTTTGTAATGACCCTATTTAGACACATATCTTCATCTGAACCGCTCATATTAGGTCTGAACGACTATGTTCTATTATCAGAGCCGACTCCATTGGATGATGACATTTTTGAAGATAAACTGATTAAAGGAATATTTTAATAGAAAAATATAATCAAATGAACATTTTGAATTCTCTCTTTTTAACACTTCAACCAAGAAGTCAAAGTAAAAAAAAACACATCACCAATTTCTAATAACAAAAAAATTGATCATACTAAACGTCAATGTATCTTCCAAACCCTCTTATTTTTGTCGATATACATATTATTATCATCGACTTTCTATGGAAATTAAATATTATTATGTGACAAAATAAAAATAAGCTATGGATCACAATCATCTTTATCAAGATTTTGTAGTAATTACAAAAGATAAAACGACTAATTCACAAATTAATATTAACATATATTGCTTTTGTATATGTTTTTCTTCTAAACAACTTAAATATATAATTAATAAATATAAAAACACTACTCGTAAAAAATTCATGATCATACATAAATACAATTGGAATAAAGAATTAACTTGCAATCAAATAATAGTGCATTGATTAATCCCAAGCACATGATCCATCATTCGAATCTAATTCTATATAATAATATTGTTCCCAAAAGGGGCAGCAATGTAATTTCAACAAACATATAGTTAGACTCTAGTGTCTATATAAACCCATTGGATGCTAATTCTCCATGCACACACAACTCTCAAAATATTACAACAAATTTAGGGTTTGAGATTGAGAAAATGGTTTCAAAGTTTGAGCAAACAAAGGGAAGTCAACAACAAAAAAGTCAAAATCACCACCATAACAACCGCCACAGCAGCCGCCACCGAACACCGGTCATCGTAAAAGAGATGGTAATGCAGTATAACAAAGTCAACACCACCAAGTTCAAGAGAAGCACTTCCAATCTTGAAGACGATGGTGTTTCTTCTGCCATTCTCTTGCTAGCGTGCATCGCTTGTAGTCCATAAGTATATAAATCTTTGTTTATTTACATGTTTGTTAGGTTTATTAGGTTATTATTCCTCATATTATTTATTGATGTTATTTTCTAGAAGCAAACAAATCAATAATTACATATTGTATAAGTTTTATGTTGTTTAGAATATGTACTTCAAATTAAATGGTAATTAGTTTGGGAATTCGCATAGTTAATTCTTACCAACAATTTTATTTTAAACGTATCTTTTAGGAGCTACTTTATACACCACAAATATGATTGCAGTCAGTATTGGTTAACTTTTAGTAAACTCGTTGATCGTTGACTTTCTCAATTCGGTAGATCACCTGTTGACTCGTATAATTTCTAAATATATACTTGATTGTTCATTTCTTTTTCTTGTATAGTGATGTAGCGTTATATAAATTTGACATCATTCTTAATTTGTTACTTAAAATTTGTATAAACAGAAACATACACAATCATAAGGTATTAAAAGTAAAAAACAATTGAGTAAACTCATCAAGTCATGAGTTGACTTGAGCTGAATACGTATTAAGCTTCAGTTTGGCTCGAATACGAGCTGATGTTGACTTAACTTAAACTTGTTCCTTGAACAACTCTGGTTGCAATAATGAATTTAACAATATTTGAAAAATCTTGTTTCTTTTCTATTTTGTTATTTCCCAAAATACATACTTTTAAGATTTTAGTAAATAACAAATGGCTGCAGTAATAAATTAAAAATTAGTTACACACGTAGCACACCAACTCAAACAAAATATTTACAAAAAATTGAATTTTATTTTATTAAAATTCAGGTATAAGCTTTCAAAATGCATAACTAAACAAGTTTGTAGTATATAAAAACACTTCAACAAAGAGTACTTTGACCTAGAGTTACAAATTTGTTGATGACCAAATACAAATACACATTCACGTAGCGTCATATCAAAGAATAATTGTTGACAAAGTTAATGATAATTATAAACTAGTATTGTGTTTTACTTTGTGCAAGCAAAAAACTTTTAGATGACATGCATACTTGAAGTTAGACATGTACACCATTTAAGTCGGTTTTCAAATTCTCAAGTTTAGATCTTCAATTCTTGCGAACACAAAAAGAACCCTACGAAAAGGAACCAAGACGAAAGCCTCATAAATCAATATTCGACAATCAAGCTAGCAGAATGTAAGAACATGCGAAATGCTAAGACGTTGTAGATTAAGAATCATAAAGTTTGTTCTAATTCATATCATTTTAGGACTCATACTTTCGTTTATTATTTCTGTCATGTCAATAATTAACGTATATAAAGGTATACAAAACAATTACTTTTTAGTGTACATGGACCCAAAACATTGATTTTAAAAATATGAATTATAAACCTCAAAATTACCTCTACTTTCTAAAAACAACTACAACAGCCCATATGCAATGAATAAATTCGAAAATTATAAACTTGTCCCAAAAGTCATATGAAGCCAAGAACATGGGGCACGTGATGAATGCAGTAACTCACGTGCCACTGTTAGTGGAGGAACAAAAACAAAACCGTTATGGATACATACATGCATTCATATGATCGTTGTCATATCAAAGGACAAATAACTCTATAAATTAATAACAATCATATATGCTATCGTACTAGATTAATATGTTTTTTATTTCAACCTCACTCGAGACATTAAGAGTGTCTATAAAACTACCCACAAGTTAAAACTCTATCCAATCATAATCTGTCATCATGATTTTTACTCAGGACACTCGGGTTCGTGAACACGACATCTAACCCGATAGTTCCATGTTCTTATTCTTTCTCAATAAAAGAGGATCACATACGCTAGAAAATATATAAACAAAAAAGGTCGATGTGTTTCATATATGGTTAAAAGTCTGAAATAATAAAAAAATATTCTTAATAGTGTAACATAACAAGTTTTGAACTAACATATATCGATCTATAGGATTATAGGCTTTATAGCATCCTATATAAACACGCCACTCTGAAAAGGTCTCCATCTAAATCATAGCCTTGTTGATCCAATTGCTAATGAATAGGACTTTAGTACTCCTCACTCTCCGGCCTCCGCCATGAGATGGCCTATCGCATAACAATGTCTTTTATTTAGAACGGCATATATATCCTACTCTTACTCGTAAATTACACCCACATGCATACAACTGTTTAAATTTAAACCTTAAACCTTCCCATAAGATGCATCTAAAAACAACCTCTGCCACCGAGCCACCAACCTCTATTATTCTTTCTACTTCTTTCATTTACACTTACATATTAAAATACAATTTTAGACGCTTTTAATCTTGTTCACTATGATTGGATCAATTTTAATCTTGTTCACAGAATTTTTCACATCCATGTTCACCGAAATCACAAAATTTGAAAATTATTTAAAAAGTATTGAAAACTCACTTCTTTTAATCTTGTCATGACTCATGTGTCATCATATACGAAGATGTAGCCTTTTTTTATTTCTTCATTTTGGGCACTTATCATTTAACTGAAGTGAACTTTTGAAGGAGATTATATCAGGATAACCCTAATGTTAATGATTTGGAATAAAAGTGTTTGAAACAGTAAAAAGAAACGGCAATGACTGTTACAGGTTTAGCCCAGCCTGTAATCTGCACCCAGCCTGCCAAACTTAAAGATCAATGACACGAGAAAGCTTTTGAATGCGGTTCAACAAGAAGTCCCCTTGCTTGATAGTTGCTTGATAGAGAGCGTTTTTAGCATCAGGACGATTGGTTTCTAGAACACCTGCCACTTTATCGATCTTGCAATGAAGTTTACCAGCTGCAATGAATCGTGACAGCTCCCTGATCACAACAAAAGATATATGATTTTAACATTATCAATTACCAACAAAAAGTCATGTGCTTTGAGAAAATTCAGGGTTCTGCAATGATATCACATATGTGAAGGCCACGTAAGTACTTAAAGTATTTCATTAAAATGCCCTTTTACCAAAACATGTCATCTGGGCATGTATCTGGTTTCATTTTTGTCCATTTTGATAACAAGGAGATGATATAAATGATCTTCAATCTTATAAAAAGACAATAATTGTAAACTATAACATCTTGGCAACTCATATAAAAAGCATTTTTTGTATTTTCAAAAACTTAGGGGCATTTTTGTCATATGGCATGTTTTTTTAGTTTGTTTTGACATAAACAAAACTCGATACATACTTGCTTTGACATGGCTGTAGTAAATTATATAGGTTTAAGCATTTACGAATACTGTGATTTTTAAGTGGTTCTGTGTTTGGGTAAATGATCAAATTATTCAAATCCTACCCGGTTGTCTAGTTAGATATTAAAAGACAGCCCAAATGCACCCAACTTTAAGTAAACTGAAAAATTTGTCATTCCCCTACGCACCGCAAAAATAATTTATAAAAAAGGAAAATTTTAAAATTAAATGTGTATGCCATTTATAAGATGCCGTATCATGAACATGCATGATATGATCAGAACGGGTCAAAATCTCCAAATCCATGTATATTATTTAAGAGAACTAAGTGTCGCTGTATCATCAACAACAATGACATGTTTTTCCATAAAAGAAGTCTAGATTTCCTACTTTTCAGTTTTGAGGGTGTTCGGGGTTTACTTTGAAAAAGATTATTAAAGATCTCGTTATCGCGTTACAAATCGCATAGTCTGTTTTCAAAAGGCAGTCCCAAACACCCCTCCTAAACGATTCAAAGAGTCAGATACAAAACGAAGAATCGACTTACAGGTCAATGAAATCAATAGTCACTCCAAACGCCTTTGCCATTGCTTCTATAGTGACACTCTTGTAAGATTCCAAGAACTGAGAATAGACAACTGTCCTTATCTCCCTCATGTAATACCGAAAGTGTGGATACAAATAACGATCCAGTTTAATATGCTCAGTAATCCCAGCTGTATCGCAAATATAGAAAAGTTAAAATTGGAAATCTTAATCACAGATTTGTGCTCTACAAGTCAAAAAATTCCCAACTCAGTTTTTTACATAAAAGGTGGCTATAACTAATAAGTGTATGAATGATACAATGTACATTTAAGATCATAAATACGAGTATGATGCCTAGCGGATATATTTACCAAAAGCTGAAAAAAATGAGCTGTATCGACACTCATACAAAGAGTTGATGAACTCGGATAAGTAGGGAATTTTTCCTATTACAGTCAGGATCTCAGGTGCATCAACAACCTGCATAGTAATAAGAGTTTTAAAGTGTCAGTGCTTGCGACCTGTTTGCTTACGTATGAGTCTAATTGGTTGTGTTTTATTTCAAACAGATTGAATTAAAAACTGTAGCTAAATGGAACAGGTCGGGCAGGATGAAACTTTCCAAAGGTTGCTTAAGGCATACAACCTCGCAAATCATTTTGTTTAAACTTATAGATCATTACGGCAATATATTGTTTGATCATACTTAACATATTAGTCGATTATTTAAATGCAAACTAAACAATAGGTGTTTGAGGTTCAATCCACACCGACCCAGTCCATACTATAATACGGCCTGCTTCGACCCAGTCAGCACATCTTGCCACCTCAACTAATAGGTATGAAAAGTAGGGTGCAACTAGTGTCGAGTTTAGGTTTGCAGGTTTGAGTTGGCGGGTTTGTATAACCCAACCCAAACACAAGTACACGACGTTGAAATGTTAAAACACTAACACGGACATCTGTAACCAGCGTAACCCGATTATCTAAATAGGCCCAGTGCATACTGGGTTGCGAACTAAATGGCCTGTACAGGTTGGTCAGGTCAATGGACTAAACAATTGTAGACGAGTTTGCAGATTGAACTTATAAGTTATAACTTGCAAGTTTTAATTCTAGATTTTAATTGGGTTGATGGGTTGGTCAGGTGAACCTTAAAACAACCCATTTAACGGATTAGCCACGTTGATCAGTTTACAATCCGACCTGTTTAGCTCCAACCCTAACATTTCTACTTTGTGTTGGGTTTGTGCCAAGAGTTGCCACCCCTAATGAGAAGCCCCATGCACACAGAATCCGAGGCTAAAAAGATATAAAAGGAGGCATGCTAAGCCAAACCAAAATAGAGAGCAAAGCATACCTTTTGCTTAAGAGAAACTCGATCCAATGATATAATGCTTGCAAGGACAGTGTAGAAAATGAAAGTGTCATAGGGGAAAAGTTCATAAGTAGTGAAAGTTGATATGGAATCTAGGAATAAATCAGTAGCTTTCTTGAAGTTACGGGTAGACATGCAATACAAGCCTTCATACACTTTCAAACGGTTCTTCCTCTCCCAGTCACCTCCTTCCTCAAACAAGCTGCATGGAATATATAACCTATTAAGTTAACAACTTAAAATAAAAGAAGACCGGCATAAAAGCACCGATCCCAGCCAGGCCCAGTCCAGTTACGTGCTTGGAACAGGCTGTGTTTAATAAGAAAAGGACCATGCTGGACCAGCCTGAGATTTTCAGGGTCCAGTCCCATATAAGCCCACCTAGGACTGAGCCAAAAGAGAGCGAACCAGGCCATGTTTTCCCTTTAGGAAGGGGTATTATTTTACAAAAAACTTGAAATTGAACAAAAGGTGGTTGTGGTTCAGCCCAACAAAATATTCGACAGCACTAAATTAACCATTCCAATCCAAACATATTATCCAACCGCCCAATCTGGCTAACTCTTACAAAAACTGCACTAAGATAGAAATTTAAGCAGGTGAATAAGAATTTGAACTTACTTCTTTGCTTTATCGATGCTTCTAGAAATGAGATCAAAATCCATGTGGAAGAAACCCATTTGTAGTGCGTAAAACACCAAGTCCATCCTTTGGCCTACAGCAACTGTTTTACCTTCTGTCACCTTGAGTTGTTCTAGTGCCTTCTCCTGAATGCATCGAAAAAGAAGCTTGCACACTTAACATATTAACACTACACACACGCGCGCGCACACATGTGTAAATTACAGTAGATAGTTATTATCTTGCTGTCTACCTTGTCACCAATTTTAATGTAGAACAAGGATTTTGCTAAATGGGCTTCTCGGACTTCACTTTCCCCTAAGTTTTCTTCAGCATCGGCAATCCTAATGAAAACAAGCAAAAAGCAATTAAGTATTATTACCAAAATAAGTCTAGAAGTTTAATCAAATAATACATAAAATTAGTTCAAAATATGTGCACTTGCTTTATGTAGATAATACATAAAATTAGTTCAAAATATGTGCACTTGCTTTCTGTAGATATGCTAGATAGGTAACTAGTTGTCTTGTTAGATTAAATTTTCAGATAATGCTGTTTAGATTACTACACAAACAATGGTTCTATACATATATATGAGTAGTGACATGAATAAAATTAATTTTAACAAGTTCTACATGTTAGCATTTTTAAAACCATTTTGTGGTTAAACATCACACTAATTAAGTAATTTAGGTCTATGGGAAAGATAAACTGCCAATGGCTCCTTGCCAATCCTTAATTTCCAGTTAACTTGAAGAGGTTGAGCATCATTTGCAGGCTAAAAACTAACTAGAACTGTAAAATGGGGCCGATTCAAGTCTAAACATTTGAGTCAAATGATCCACACATAGGCAAGATAGAAGGATACGCTGGCACTTGACAAGAATCACATTGAGCAAACAATTAAAGTATGTTGACTGGTTAGCTTCTAATACCAGCTGAAACTATAAATGCCTCGAAAAATACACAATGAAAAAAAAACCAAAGTTTTAGTGTAGCCGGTGTGGAATATAATAGCATGACATTATGTAATGATCATTACAACTTCAAAAGGCAGAAACACATCAAAATAATATGTTGTACATGCTGTTTTATAACAGCTGACTATCCAATTCTAACTATACCATATCACATAATCACTTTCGAAACACAACACAAAACACCCATTTAATAAGCATGATCCCAATACCCAACTCACAACATGTTCAACCAAACAAGTATCTACGCTTTCAAACAGGAATGCCAAACAAGACTTCATGCTTCTGTCATAAGGCATTCCACTGAAGTGGATCCATTTTATAGCATGTTAATTCAATTTTATTGTTAGTGGATCATAAATTACACCTAGTATGCAGTTCATGATGTTAATCGTGCATAAGTTTCCCATCATTTTCCTAGTCTTTAGAGTATGGCATGGTTGAAAAATCAAGCGTTTGCTTGTATTTAAAGGCTGACTAAAATTTGTCAATATCCAAGTTTCAATCTATAATTTAATGTTCCTCCATTCAACTTTATATACCTCTCTAGTTATACAAAACAATAATTATTAACTATAGTCCGAATTCAGTGACTTGGGAGCATAAATGAACTATCAGGAGAGGGTAAAGGCTTACGGATAAGATACTCTGATACTGCATGAGGAACAACCACGTTTCATCAACTAAAGTGTCTCATATGTACGATAGATATTCACAGTAATATAGTATAAGAAATTTTCAATATATCAACAGCACACAAACTTAAGGCATGTCTATTGGTCCATTCACAGACTTACTAGATTAGATCCTTCTACATGCCCTTAAAGTATAACCCTAGAATATGCACTCAACAATAGGCTGTCAACTGCAAGAAGACCTTATCCTACTCTTAGGCACTTAGCTACAAAATTTTTGATTCATTCATACCACATTACTACCAAAATGCAATGTAACCCAAACTCCAATAGATAGGATTATAAATTTAATATCTTATATATTATGTCTGTACGTATATTGCACAAGTTCAGCATAAAAAGTAAAATCTTAGCATTACATATACTTTCTCCTACGAGCATTGAAGCAACAATTACTGAATCACATGATGATCATATGATGCAACTACACTAATCTGAAAGATGATCTTACTTCTCATCAAGTTTCTTAAGCTCCTCGTCATTCTTAGCGCGCATCGAATCTAGAACCTTCTGGTCCAGCTCCAACACCGAGCTCGCAGTTAGGGCTTCGTACAAAGGCGCCATATCTGCAAAAAATGAAAACAATAAATTTCAAATTCTGATATACAATTCAAATAACACGCAAACGAAATCATCTGATATATAACGACGTAAGTGATTCCGATCAAGTAGTTCCGGTGGTGGTTACCGTCGGCGACGACGGTGGAGGTGACGTCATCACGGATTCTAACTTTTTCAATGTCGTCGACATCGGAATGTGTGAGAAGAAATAGCTTGTTAGCGAGCACTAAGTGAGGTTGTTGTTTGCCTTCAGCATCGGCTTCCATGGTGATCTCTGGTTCTTCTCTCCGGTGAGGGGTTTTACAGTTTTTGAGCTTTAACTTGGGGAAGGAGAAACGTATTTTTATATATGTTCACTATCTTTGAATGGTTTTCATTTCGAGTGTTTACTTTTGTTGCAAGCCTCTTGTCACTTTAACATAAGTAGACGAATGGTTCACCTTATGTGTTGTAACCGGATAAATGTTTATGTGCGTTGTGACGGTGAAATTAACGTTGTTAAGTAGAAGTATGTAAAAAGAAACATGTGAATTTCAATATACTATGGATTGATTTGAGTAGGGAGACTTGGATAAAAAAAAGTACACCATAACGGTATATACGTTATTTAAGAAAAAACACAGTCCATCCTAACAAGTTTCAAATAAATTCTATGTTGAAACATAGATTGGCTTGGTTTTGAGAAATTTTATGTTGAGATGTGATGATCACATCGCAACATTGCATGCGATACTTAAGATTAAAATCATTGTTCTTAGGAAACCATGTATGTAAACAATTGTTAATTCGTTGATAGAAAATTTAATTTATAAGAGTTAGAAGTGGTCGGATTAGTAGGCTTGAGTTAGGGTTCAAAACTTATTAGATTCATCGAATTTAATACCAATCAATTTTCATTTGTTCTTTCTTATTAAAATTCCATATATTATAATATGGTGATATGATTGCTAAAAAAATACTACCGTCACGATTGCTTATTATATATATTGATGTTTAGAAAAATTGGATCAGATTTTTAAGCTTTCATTAGTTAAATCAATTTTCCTTTTCTTTCAATCATTCTTATGGTTTTCACCATTGCCGTTAGCGTCCCTTGCCTTTGGTTTCCTCTAACTTCTTGATTTCAATTTTAAGAATTGATTGCTTAAAAAACGTTCATAGTACATGTCTTTGTTATTGATCTGATGATCTTATTACTTTTATTGTTTATCTAAGTCTAGTATGTTGTATTGAATGGTGGGTATAGATGATGGAAGGTGTTGGATTATGAAGGTGCATAGTAAAAGTAAAATAAAATCTAAATAAAAAAAATCACAATTAATAAAAAGCTATGAAATTAATAATAAATTAGCTTCTAAGTAAATTGTCAAAATACCAAGCACATATCAAACACTTGATGATACTCGTATTGTATTTCAATTTTGTAACGATGCGAATATAAGTAATGAATTAACAATAAACGTTTTTTTCTACGTTTGAAAACCGGAGTTTTAAGTTGTTTTATTTTTTTTGAAAAGTAAGGGGTTGTTTGGTAATTTCTGAATGATTAAATACTGAACCAATAAAATGTCTGAACCATTAAGTGTTGAACCATTAAGAGGTCTGAACCATTACGAGCTATTATATCGCTTAACTATTCAAAAACAAATGTCTGACCAATTCAGATAAGAGGTCTTAACCATTCAGTATTAGACCTCTTAACCATTCAACATTAGTATAATGTTTAACCATTAAAAGGCAAATGCCTGAACCATTCAGACATTTGTTCCCAAAACAAACAATCTGAACCATAAGTACTGAACTATTCAGACGTCTGAACCATTAAAAAGTTGATTCAGATGCTGTTAAACAACTTCTTAAAACAGTTTTCAAGACTCGACGGGCCATTTAGGCAAAACAACCAGAACATACGGGGGATAAATGTAATCATAAATGTTCTATTTAGCCCTTCAACTTTGTAACATATTTCCAATTTAGATTACATTTTCACCTCCATATTCTTTTTCAACAAAATTTCATCTCCCTGTTGAATTTGCTAAAATCCAGCATAAAGGAAAGAAGATCGAAACTATTTTGAACCAAAGAGATGACTATGCGAAGCGTTAGTGCATGTAAACTCATCGTCGTATTGATTTCTCTTCAATTAGTGATTCGGGTGTTCGCAATTACGCAGGTCTGTTTTCCCCTAAATTTCTTTTTGTATCTGAATTA
Source organism: Flaveria ramosissima (assembly GCA_025215565.1). NCBI lineage: Eukaryota > Viridiplantae > Streptophyta > Magnoliopsida > Asterales > Asteraceae > Flaveria > Flaveria ramosissima. The sequence continues at coordinate 69,923,084 of CM046029.1, read as the reverse complement.
AATCGAATAATTGCGTTATCCTTTCATGCTGTTTCAAGTTCTAGGGTTAATTTCATATACAGATTTTGTTTAATCAAGTTTTTGGTTGTTTATTGATGCAAAGCACACGAGCTGTAATGAAGAAAAATGAGATGTTGGTATAGCTGATTGATAGCGGTAGTTTGAAATAGAGTGTGATTTGTGGGAGTTTTAAGCTTACTGTTTCATAATTTTTGGTTTATGTGCTGAGACTCAAAGTCCAATTTGATGTTCTTGATCGTGTTGTTTGAGGATCTTAATTAACAGATTTTTCAAAGATATGTATCAATCAGATCACTTTAGGGTTATGAGTTTTTGAGTACATGGTAAAAAGATTGAAAGATGTGATAGTTTGTGCATCTTTTTTCTTTCTTTTTTTGTTAGTTTTTATAATTCTATCTTTTGGAACACATTGTTCGTCATAATCAACACATTTGTCCAGGAAAAAATTCCACTTTGTAGATTTTAAATTTCAATGTAATGATTTGAAACTAACTTGTTGTTCCTTAGGTAATCTTTCTATTTATAAAGACTATGTGAAGTTGATAATTGTAGTTTGTATTTGATCTGATCCAACTTTGTTTAAAGTGTGTACTTATAGCAATTACATGATATAGTCTCTCATTACATATGTATTAGAAAGTTCTGTGTATTGGAGTACTGGTGATAACTATGTGAAACATGTGACTTTTAGCGTTTTCAGGATATATATATTGAGTTTTGATATTCCTGTCACTATGGTAGAAGCAAGAAAATTGAGTCAGTGAAGGTTTTCTGTAACCCTTTTCTTGTATGCATACATGAGGCACAGGCACATGACATTATCAATCATAAGTTGGCCTTTCTGCGGCTTCTGCCTTTTAAATTTAATACAATTGTCTTTGCTTCAGAGTTCAGAAGAACATACTCGTGAAATTCATTGTTCCAGGGAAAGAAGTAGGGCTGCATACAAAATTATTGAGGAGGTATTTACCATTTCACCATCAGTAGCTAGTTACCTTCGGTTGGTATCTACTATTGACACTAACCTTGTTCAATCTTCACAACTAAGGTGCCAGTTTTAATAATTAAACACTAAAGGAGTAAACATGTATTTTTGTTTCAAACTTTGCAGTATTTGATTCCATTCGTTGAACAAGAAAATTACCAGTTGTCACATAAGTGTAAGCTTCATCCTGGCAATGACATATTTAGGGAGCAAGAGGAACACAAGATTCACGTGGACGTGAATGAATGGCGTTGTGGATATTGTAAGAAAAGCTTTCGAGCAGAGAAATTTCTTGATCAACATTTTGACAACAGACACTCCAATCTTCTAAATGTTGTATGTGCAATCTGTTTTAGCATTTTTATGATACATTATGATACAATATTTGCCTTCTAATCTGATGTAGATTGGGTTATGACCCTCTCTTTGTTTTCGTTAATTAGTAATAAAACAACAACTACTAGCACTACAGTCTTCTAAATGTTGTATGTGTGATCTGTTTTACCATCTTTAGTTTATATATTACTGGTTTAAGTTGAAGTTTTCTACAATCCAAAAAGCTATGTTTCTCTTTAAGTTCAGTAACATGCATCTTTTTTCATAGTATGTTTGCACATCTAGTTAATTAGCACTAGCTTGTGTTCTACCCGCAGATCCTTGACTTCATCTTTTAATAAACTTCATGTGCATATATAGGTGAAATACCCTTTTATTTAGAGTAGAAACTGGGAATGGCAATACCCATTTATTTATGGGCAGGTCCTTTTACTATATTTTGTCTATGATGGGTCAAATGGGTAAATAAATGTAGCTTAAAAGTAAAAGTGTTCAATGGGTCTAACCAGTTGAAAGTTGCCCAAATTGTATTCATATGCATAAACCTGTGTTATTTAAAAAGTTGGATTGTAAGTGGAATAATATAATTTTTGTAATCATATTTGAAACCGACAATCCCTTCTAAAAAAATTACAAATGTTAGACAAGAAATGGGTGACCCAACCCGCACAAAAATTACTCATTTTGTCACCCGCCAGCATCGTAACTGCATTTAAGTCCGACAGAATATTCTTTACATTGCAATTATTTAATTGCAATGTAAAGAATATTCTGCCGGACTTAAAAGCAGTTACGATGCTGGCGGGTGACAAAATGAGTAATTTTTGTAGAGCATATGTTGACTTGCTTAAAGCTTATTTTTCACTAGATTCATTGTATCTGAGATAAATGTATATTTTTTTCCTTTGAATTTCAGAGTCACAATAATTGCTTGGCAGATCTATGTGGCGCATTGCACTGTGACCACGTAGCGAATTCTGTTGTTCCCAAAACAAAGTGTAACCCTGCAGCTGCAGCAAGAAACCGTCACTTATGTGAGGTTGGTCACTACTAGCTTTGATCAGATTTTTATTACTAGAGTATATACATTAAAATGACTGGTTTTAATGCAGAGCCTTGCAAACACCTGTTTTCCCATTCATCAAGGTCCATCAGCAAGCCGACTTCACGGTAACCATTTGATGTTTATGTCAAGGGTGGGATTGAATGCCCTTTTATTAGAGGTGGCATCAACCCATTTACTTATAATGTTTAATTGGGGTTATTTTTAATCTGTAACAACATGTCAAATGGGTCAGACATTGTCCGAAGTGTATTTTTGTCATTATGACCTAAACCATTTCACTCAAATTAGAGTTTTATGGAAATACTATGATTTATATAAATATAAAAAGTTCAGGTTTTGGACAAAAATTGTTTCAGGAAAACCTAAGATGACCCAGTCTTAAAAGTGCCTTTATATTCCATTGCGGGACCTGCCCGTTTTGCCAAACTTCTAGTTTATATGGATCTGTATGCTGTTTTTACCATGTACATTGAAGGAGACCTTGTGATTTCGCAGAACTATTTTTGCGCCAGTTTTGTGATGCCCATACTTGTTCAGGCAGCATCAAGCCTTTTCTTAGAGGTGGCAGGGTAAGTAACTTAGCATTCACTCTTACAATATTTAATATGCTTTGTTTGATGAACAAGATCTACCAATAATTAGATGTTAGAACATAGAAGTCTAAATAAGTTATAGGATGGCCACATTGAGCATATGATCTATATTAGGTGAAAACTTACTCTTTTAATCATGTAAGGTTGATTTGGTTAGTTTCCATCTCAAACATGTCACCATTAGAAAGAAAACATGTAGCTAAAAGGGGAACATGTCAATTCATGTCATGCTGGCTGTATAACTGATTGCTTAAGAGTAATTAAAATTAATTAATTGCCACTTCTTACCTAGTTTGACATGCTTTTAATTCTTTTTCACAACCCACCTCTATGTTTTTCCATAGTAGTCAAAGGCTCAAAGTGCAAAGCACAAAGGGTGCGCTTGTTGCCTAGGCGCAAGGCTCTTAAAAAGTGCGTACCCAGGACAAGCAAGGTGCACGTGTATTCCAGGCCATTTCTAGCTGTTTTAGACATTGTTTATGCTGGTTTAGATTGTATTGGACTTGTTAAGACTGGTTCAGACAGGGTTTTTGATGCAGATTTTGTCCTGGTGTTTCCAGTTTTTTGTGCTTTTGCTCCTTGCGGGCCTTGTGGCACGCAAAATGGTTTTGCTGTGCTGCACTTAGGTTCAGACAGTTTTTTTGCAGAATTTGGCAGTTTCAGACTACTATGCTTGTTTCACAAAAATGTCTTTTTGGTCATTTTGTCTATTAGTTTCTTAAATAGTTAGCACTTAAATATATGCATATCTTTTTTAGCAGACCATATGGTTATTATAACTACATACAACATAAGCACATCCAGCAATACTCTCTATAACTCCTATCACTCAGCTGGTTATATGATTCGGGTTATTAAATATCACATATTCACTTTTAAAACACACATCCAGACACTTTTACTAAAAATCTACAAAAATCTGCTCAAAGATGCATAGTCAAATGGCCAGCGGTAATCAATCCCAAAAAGCCCAGTTATAATAGGTCAAGTCATGCAACCAGCTAAGCCTAACAGACCTCTATCGCGTTGTAGTTTTCATTGGGGAACCGATTGTAACCTGGTTTAGGAATTAGGAACAATCCCATGTTTCGGTCAAAGGCCTGGTCAAGACCCATATAAAGGCTATTTGGTTATTTTGCAAGCATAAGTATAGAGTTTTATTTAGTATACCTTTTTTCTTTAAATATTTTCTAATCTCTATAGATTATAATACAACAGATTACAATATATTTAAGTTAATAGTTAAGAACTAAAAATTGAAAACCCAAAAACATGATCAACGTATGTAATATACTGAAGAAAAAAAAAGAACTGGGCCTAAAGAACTGATTTTTACCATCCGGTTGGTCCTAGACCGACCTAAAACTTTGTTTATCTTTCCCTGAATTTTCGTATAACTGATGACTTATATTAATTGTTTGCAGAAGCATACCAACATTTTCTACTTGGCTATATCAATATTAATACTGATGCTGCTCCCCATCTTCTATCTCCTAGTGTTTTTGTACCAAAGGTGCGACTTACATCACTTCAATCTACCTCTCATTTAGCTTTTCTTTAAATTACAATATAATTGGTTATGCTATTGCAGAGAAATGAGAAAGGGCACGCAGGTATTAAGGCGCATCTCAAAACAGAGTTTAAAGAAAAAGCCGTCTTAGCTTGGTAAGTTTTGACCTAAAAGTTTCATTAAACATCCTTAATAAATAACAAAAATGAAATTACCAGACCAAGAATTGGCCTAGCTTAGAATCTTGGGTGGGGGTTGGTGTAGTGTTAAGTGCCTGAGTCCCTTTAGCAAGGGTCTCAGGTTCGAATTCAGCTTTCAAGTGCTAGTTGCGTTTTACCTGATCCCGGTGGCAAGCAAGGTATTATTGGGGTCCTGTGAGTTTTCTGGTTACTTTTTCTCACAGTTACAAAAACCGAAATTTATGGCTGTAATTAAACCTGTTTTCTTAACCAAACAATGCATTGTACTTCTTTTACGGGCCTGTTTTGACCTGACCCACCCATTTTCCAATCCCTAACAGGCTAACATAAATCATTGTAGGTCAAGCTCATGTTTTATATGACATCATTCAAGATTGGGAACTTTCCGATACATACATTTCAGTTAACTACATCTCGAGCCCTCATGACATGTACCATGCATTATTAGACAGCCGAATGAAGGTTAGTCGTGTGGGCCTCACTTTTGAAAGACACCCCTTTGATATCTTGTATAACTACTGATGGGTGTGAAAAATTGGTATGGTCATTACAAACAATGCCAACAGATTTGATCTCTATTAGCATTGCATAACATTTACTCCATCATTGCCTTCTTCCATAGTAGAATTGACCTTAACATTATTTTTATGGATTTGGTCATTTATGCTTTCGAAAAGGAAGGGAACAGTATACCATAGTAATCACTTCACACCAACACCGTCATTTTTTCTGGACGATTTTACCCTCAAAGACGAGACATAACATAGACGAGTTGGATTAGACTAAGGGTAAAATCATCAGAATAAGACGCTTGTGGTGTGTGAAGTAACTACTTTGGTGCGTAGTGTACAAACGAGCTCGCTTTTCAAGATATGTGTATCGTTATGAACTACTAATTCATAAAGGTACATTAGGCTCAGCCTGTAATTTTGAATTTGGGTCGGGCCAGAATCAAGATTTTGATAGAACTGTATGTGACTGAATCTGGAGTGGGGTTAATCATGATTTTAAAGTTGAGATTTTCCAGTAACAACTTAACAGTCATAATTACATAAACAATAAACAATATCATTACCTTTTTACAAGTTTACCCATGAGTGATGAGGCCATGACTCCATGAGAATGAGATCATTCCTCAAAATCTTGAAGGCCCAATAACAAGCCCAAAGCCCAACATGGGATGCAAAAAATGTTTTGACTTATGAGTTATCAACATTAAAGTAAAAAAAAAATAGTTGATTAAGAAAACTAATACATTTTTCATTTTGAATAAAAACGTTACATCAAGTTTTCTATACTTGTTTAGAATATACAAAATATGCAATCAATGATAAACATTGGTTATTAGCACAATCATCACATGTGAAGATGATGCATATATGCTTTTTATGTATATGTCATGTAGACATTTGACTCTTTTTTAGTAGTTGTGAAACGCTAACTAAAAAAATTGACTACTTTTAAGTTAAAATATCATATATGATTAAAAAAGAGCATCTTATAAATAGACCCATTACATTTTCATTTTCTCTCTCTTTCTATACATACATATAGATACATAGAGAGAGAGAGACACGTGGGTGTTCTAATAACAAATTTAAATGTTCATATAACCCAATCCTTAAAAACTGTTATCTGTGCCAATAATTTCGCACGTTTAGATGTGACGTAACTAAATATTGTCAATTTTCAAGGTTAACAAGTCATTTTTTATAGAAAAAATGTTACATAAAGATTTACAACATATGTTTCAAACAAGTTAAGAGACTATAACATAAAATTAAGCTCGAGGTACAAATACATATATCTAAATGAACATCCATAAATAAGATACATGTGAGAAGTAATTCAGTCGTTCAATTCAAGATTCATGCTGCTTACCAACTCCTTCCCACTGTTTCGATTTCTTGATTTAGAATAGAAGGAAGAAGAATAATTAACTTACAAACATCCAAACATTAAGAAATCAATCAAACTCATCATCAATCGTTATCAAAACCATTTGATATACAATCGTTGAGTTAGATCACCCACACCACTAATTTAATGCCCATGATCACACAACCATCTGCCAAATTCAATTCAAAATCTTAAATCTAACCGAAATCGGATAAAAAATGGCGTCAGAGATCAGCTTGAGTCCCTTCGTGTTACTAATCTTACTTGCTGTCATTTATCTTGGAGCTCACGAGCTAATTGATCGCCATTATCGTTGGTTTACTTCTTCAAATCTCGTGCTGATATTCCTTTTGTTTGTCGTTAGTTCCCCTGATTCGTTCTTCTTTATCGCCTTCAATGGGTTACTGATTTGTGGTGCGATTTGTTTGTATTTCTTCCTCATCGTCGAGCTCGCATGATTGTTTCAGTCAAGTCGCCACAATAGTGCTCTAGTGGTAAGAATGTGAGAATCTGTTGTCTCCGTCTGGGGATTAAACCCCAAAACCACCCGATTTACTTTAGGACACGTGATTTACCTTTCTCATGTCATGTTGCGTGAGACCAATCGTTGGAAAACATCTAGCAGTGGTGCACAACATTTGTTTTCTGTGTTTGATTTGTGAATTAGTATGATTATTTTCACCCATACTTGTATTCAAAGCCAATGTTATTGATGATTGTTTTACAAATATAATGTGAGTCTAAATTCTTATGAGTATAGAATCAAATGATATTTAGTCTATTGTTAATAGTCTTGCGATATTTATCTATATTAAATTCGAGACCATATTATTATATAGTAACATTTGGCTCGTGAGCATACTAATACTATTCAAATTAAAATCCCGAATCCAGCTTTTCCTAAAATGCACAAAAACTAATGATTAAAAAGCTATTATTCAAAGCATATTTTCAGATAAAATGCAAAATATTCAATAATTTCTCAAAAGATGAACCCTAATTGCGTACTTTGAGAAAATATTGTGGTATCTTACGCATGCATTAATAAAATAAGTTACTTACAAGAAAAAATATTGCCATAAAAACATCATATGTTAAACAAATCAAATGATAAAAAAAGTTCTTGACAATTAAGAGAACTAAATAATAATTTAATGAACATGTCCTCTATCGATAAAGCCTAGCAAACAAGACCCTGCGAGCCTAATCACAGCCCATTTGCATGCGCATTACTCTTGCCCAATATTTTTTAATGTAAAAGATTTTATAAATAATAAAATTTTAAATCAATATAATTAAATTTTATATTAATTTATTAAAGTTAAGTATCATCAAATCATTTTAATTAGTCGGTTTACTTATTAATAAAGCAAAATTTTAGCAAGTGTTGATATACATTGGTAGGTGTAGGTTGGTATCTGGTTCTGGTCAGTAATGGAAGCAATCGTCCCTACCGTCGTAAAATAAGAGCACCTGGCTCTGCGCATTCACAAGGACTCGATTCTATGTCCAACATCTTTTTGCATTGCCTTTCTTATGATGACCTGGTCGAGAGAGCACGATACAAGTGTCAATGAACCCGGTAGTTAAAGGAGCTGACGTGGGGGGTCGAAGCTTAGTCAGTGAATGAGGTCCAAGCGAAAATTTCAATTGTTCTTGTTTGGTCTAATTAGAATTCAATAACTACACTCATTTAAACAACAACCTGAAAATTGCCACATTCAAAAGCTTCTATAGATTCTAGAAGCTGTTTGGATTATAATAGTTATAAAAAAATAGCATTTAAACTAATAATCAGTAGAAACTGGATCACTGGATCAATATTAACTATGATCAACATCAAATATGTTGGGCTATCAGTAGAAACATGGTCGAAGTAACTAAGTTACTATTGACCAAAGCCAAATATTAGAGGTAACTAAGTTACTACTTAAAGAGTTTTTGTCAATGATAACTATATAACTATCAATCATTTAACCATTATGTGATTCACTCTTCATGAAGTATTGTGTTGTTTCAATATAAAATTGTGATCGTTACCCATTAGAACACATTTTGGGTCTATTTCTGGTACATGTTTTTCACAATAGAAAATAACATTATTGTTATTGTATCTTTCTAATTTATCAGACTAAGATTTCAAAAGTACCATCAAAATAGTTAAAAGTGAACATACACGATTTAAAGAGATATTCAATAACATTTCAAACCATAAAACCTACATAGAATTGGAAAACCATACGGAACGAATCTAAATTAAACACAAAGAGCTAGCTTTTAGTTGATGTCTCCTCCACAAACATTTGCAAGCATAAGGCAATATTAACGTGTGACTTTATGACATTTATTCAAAGAAAAAATGATTGATTTTCTCATAAGAATGATTTACAAGCGAAATAGAAAAAAAAATTATAATCGAAATCAATTATGCGTGTGAGATTGTGTTTTAGATACTTATAAACGGAAATTACCAATTACGATGTTAATTATATTTTTCAGGATTGTGTGTAATAATGGTACTTCAAACACTAGAAAACTAGAGGTAAAGTAATTTACATACGTATGTATATAACACACATTACCTTTTCAAACTATTGCATAAACTTTGTGAAACTGATACTACAAAGTACAATATGGGCATTAATAGTCTTATTGATTCTGAATGTCGTGCATTAGTTGTCGAAGATAAAAATTATCGAGTTAGGTGTTAGTTGAATCAAACTAATTGTAGTAAAGGGAATATGTCTTGGTTTAAGGCTAATGTTTATGATTATCAAGCATCATATGATAAAATAAATCATGTGGTCGATCAACTTGTCATTATTCAATGATAGTGATTCAACATGCATACAAGAAAAAAAAAAGAAATTATCTTGTTTAAATCTATAATTTCGTTTCTAGGTGACCGAAAGAAGATGTAATTTTGACGTAAAGTGAAGTTGGTTAAGAATGTGTGAAAATCCAATGTGATAGTTATTGAGCATGATAAAAAAATGCGGACATATAGATGGAGGGTGTGATCACACCCATTTAACATTATGTAATAAGTTGAAAAGTGTGGATTGTGAACAGTGATTGATAGAGTTTTAATTATCGGAGAAACTACACAAGTAAATGTTGACCGGAAACCCCAAGCTCTTGCGTGTGGTCATGCTAGAGAAAACCTACGCCCCTCTAGCATCCCACGAGACTAGTTTTTAGCTAGTAATCGGGCCGTGACGTCTCATACAAGTAGGGGTGTACATAAGTCAAGCCGGCTCACAAGCTAGTCAGGATCGAGAGCTAAGCTTACACGAATTCGAGCTCATATTATGACTCGTGTACTAAACGAGCTCAAACCCGAGCTTTAGATATCAAGCTTGAGTCAGCTCGCGAGCCTAAACGAGCTCTTCGTTTATATAATCTTTTTACATATTAACTATATATATAATATTATATATTAAATCATGATAAAAATAACTAAATAATATATATTATTATATATAATAAGTAAGATTACAAATAATTATAAAAGTAATTATAAAACAATTAAAATTTAATAATTTGATAATAAACGAGCCAAGCCCGAACCAAGCTCGAGCATGAAAAATTTTGACTAGCTGATTTCGAGCTTTAGAAATAAGACTATAAACGAACTGAGCTCAAACTTACTAAAATCAAAACGAACGAGCTCGAGCTTTTTTAAAATTAAAAAGAGCCAAGCTCGAACTTACTAAAATCAAAACGAACCGAACTCAGAGCCATAACGAGCTCGAGCTCGGGCTCGGCTCAGTTCGTTAGAATCCTAATACTCATGGAGATACAAGTTTAATACATGGCCTAAAAAGTAACATCTTTTGCAACACATTCGCACTTTTTTGTCCAAGTTACGGAAAAAACCAATCATTTCATTGACCAACACCACAATCTTTCACAAATACCAAAACAACTTCATCTCTTTTCAAACCTCATGACCCAAAAAAGCAACGTACAACTCATACCGCATAACTTACAACTCAAAACCACCATCATTAATCATCCACCAGCGACAATAAAAAGAGAATTCACATACAACTACAACTGAACATACAGAAAACAAAAACTGAAACAAAAATGGGTGGAGCTGACTTCTGTTCATCCTTCAAAACTAGAGTTTATCAAAAACTGAAAAACTCATATGAAAACATGGAGAAAAGCTTAAACGATTCAGTCTCCAACAGCAAAATGTGCAAATATTTCAAATTACAAGCAAGAAAAACGTGTTTCACGACGGAGCTCCGGGCAGCCACCGCCACATTTCTCACGATGGTGTACATCATCACCGTCAATGCCACCATATTGTCGGATTCCGGTGGAACCTGCAGCGTTTCCGATTGCACACCGCCACCGTCGAACCATACAACTGCAGTTGCACCACCGGACTGCATGTTCAAGCCCAACACAGGTTATGACCAATGTGTTTTGAAGGTTAAGCATGATCTTATAGTCGCAACCGCATTGTCGTCGATGATCGGGTCGATCGCGATGGGTGTTTTCGCTAACTTGCCGTTGGCGTTGGCTCCTGGTATGGGACCTAATGCGTACCTGGCTTATAACCTGGTTGGGTTTCATGGGTCAGGGTCCATTTCTTATGAAACCGCGATGGCGATTGTGTTGGTTGAGTCTTGTGTTTTCCTTGTTATCGCGGGGTTCGGGCTGCGTGCCAGGCTGGCCCGGTTTATACCGCGGTCGGTGCGGTTAGCCGGGGCGGCTGGGATTGGGCTTTTTATTGCGTTTGTGGGTCTGCAGGGTAGCCAAGGTGTTGGCCTGGTTGGTCCGGATGCTAACACCTTGGTTACCCTGGCAGCATGCACACGTAAAAATATTGTGACGGGTGCATGCATTGGTGGGATCATGCAAAGCCCAACGTTCTGGTTGGGCTTTGTTGGGTTTGTGGTGACGTGTTATGGGTTAATGAAGGACGTGAAAGGAAGCATGATATCGGGTATCTTGTTTGTAACCCTGATATCATGGATCCGACACACGTCCGTGACGGTTTTCCCTGACACGCCTCTGGGCGACGCGAAGTACGAGTACTTCAAGAAGGTTGTAGAGTTTCACAAAATCGAGTCTACTTTGGGTGCAATAAGCTTCACTAATTTTAATCGGAGTGAAGTGTGGGTGGCTTTGTTTACATTACTATATGTAGACATACTCGCCACCACGGGCACGTTATACACGATGGCGGAGCTAGGCGGTTTTACTGACGAAAAAGGCGGGTTCCAGGGGGAATATGTAGCATACATGGTTGATGCGGGGACCTCGATTGTGGGTTCCACAATCGGGGTCTCTCCAATCGCTACGTACATAGAATCTTCAGCTGGAATCCGAGAAGGTGGGCGGACAGGACTGACCGCCATTCTTGTCGGATTCTATTTCTTTTTGTCTATATTTTTCATACCATTATTTAGTAGTGTGCCACCATGGGCCATTGGTCCATCTTTAGTGATTGTTGGGGCTTTGATGATGAAGGTGATCAAAGATATAGATTGGAGCAACATCAAAGAAGGTGTGCCTGCATTTGTTACCATTTTGCTCATGCCTTTAACGTATTCGATTTCGAATGGGATCATAGGTGGAATCTGTCACACCCCAACCTTGACGGCGGAAACGTCGAGGAGTGAGAGTTAAGATCGTTCACAGCCACATAACGCTATTGTTGATTCAAATATAATTTAAACATAAGTTTCAATTGTCACATTACATACATAAGTCTCATAAAGAATAAAAGTATAACATAGAATGTACAAATGATTCTTATTTTATTTATTTATCTAGGTCCATTCCTAGATGTACAAGCTTCAAAGAGTAGATCACACACTTGAGGTATTCCTGAAACATGTTAAAAATAAAAAGTCAACATAAAAATGTTGGTGAGCATTCCATAGTTTCAATACATAAGTATATAAAAGATGACAATTCAAGTCATAAGTTAGTGAATAAAGTGATTAGGGATGTTATGAACAATGCAACAATCAAACCTTGACAATAGTTTTACAAGTCTCAAACGTTAAAAGTATATACGATCAGCTAAGTGTACTTGGATCAACCAAGCAGGCTTGTCTTACCCATAGATCTATGACTTCGCTGGGCTAGCAATAGTTAATGATTGCACATATAACGCCATAACATGGTAACCACAAAAGTTCAACTAACCACAACTTAACAAGATGAATTGCCATAGGTTTACAAGTCTCAAAGAGGTTTACAAGTGCAATAATATAAGTTAACATGTTTCACCCCAAAGTGTGAAAATAAGAAAAAGGGGTATGAAATACTCACATTGATATAAGTATTACAAGATGATAAATAAAGATTGAAGGATAATCCAAAGTAATCCAAAGTATTCATTACAAGGCACCTAAATATGTATTACAAGTTGAAGATTAATAATATGATTAACGTTCAAATAAAGATTAGGGTTTCGATTGGAATTTGGGGGTTTAAATAATTAAATAAAATAATGAATCGCTTACGTTTTGGTTTAATAAAGATAATGTAAATCAATTAAGTTTACGAATAAAAATGTCTCAACGATTTAAGTTATTGATTTAATAGAAATTAGGTATAATATGAGAGAAGAAATAATTAATTTAATTATTTAAAGCTTGATAACGAGAATTAATTAAATACTTATTTAAATGACTTTAAAGTTATTTAAAATCATTTTATAAAGTTTTGAACTTCATTAAGGTTTTATAATACAAAACCTTGAAAATAAGGATAAGCAAATTACATTGTTTTATAAATTTTCAAGGATTTAAATAAAATTTAACGAATAAACTTACTAACTAATTATGGTATAACATGTTTTAGTGATTAGATGAATAATTAGTTATTTGGCACCTAAATTTATAATATCTAAAATAATCTAAATTTGAACCATATTATATTTTAGCATTTAAATTTCATAAATGAATTTATAATGTTTTATAACCTTTGTTTTTCTAAAACAAATAATTTAATTTTAATATCATAAGTTTTTAATACATTTAAAATTTAGTTTAATAATTTCTAAAGTATTTTAGTTATAAAAATAACTTTCACTTTGATGTAACATCATATTAGGATAATTTTTAAAATTAAAAAAATACAAGATTGGCTTTTAAAAAATTAATGCAGGAGGCCGGGTTCGAACCCGTGACCTCCAGCATACAAGGTTGAGGTGGTAACCGGTTGGGCTAAAGCCCAGAACTTGTTTTAGATTACGATTAAATAAATAAAACTCATCTTTCACATAAACCCCCAAATCCAAGAACCCTAGAATCGATTTGATTCCAATTGAACACCAAATTGATATTGTTAAACAAATCAAACATGGGGCTTTGATTCCCCATGTGAATACGAGTGTAAGTATGTGATTATCTTACTTGATTAAGAACGAATCGAGGTAGAAAACTATGAACAAGAAACGGTCGGTTTGAGCTTGCATTCGAAAATTTGTTGATGATTAGCTTCAATTGGTGACATTCGTAGATTCCACAGAGGTTTAGGATTGATAACCCTCGGTTAATTGAAAGTTTCGATGTTGGGAAAGTGGTGTTCGACTATGATGTAAGCTCGCGACGAAGATACATATCGAATCAGTGGTTTATGTGTTTTGTATATGAAATTGATGTTACAGAAGGTTTAAAGGGATCTTTTGGAGTGTTTACCCTCAAGTTTAAGTGTTCAATTCATTCGGTTTCTTGTTCAACGAGTTCAAATTTGCATTCAAGGTTTCGGTTTCGAGTTTGGAGGTTCATTGCAACAATTAAAACCAAATTAAATGTGGTGGCAGGTTCGAGTGATGGTCGTGAACGGTTGGGACGTTTTAATTTGCGTTTAATTGAACGTTTTGTTGAGGTTTTGAAGTGGCCGGAGTCTCGCCGGCGAGGTGGCCGGAGAGAGGCCGGGAAATCGCGAGAGGGGGGGGTTTGGTTTGGGAAATTTCAACTTTGGTCCCTGCAGTTTATGTTTTAACATTTTATGCAAGAAGTTAAATGTTTTAAGTTTTAAAATTATCAAATAGGCCCCCTTAACTTTTAAATTAAAGTTTAATAATTCTTTCAAATTACTATTATTAATAACAATATTATTATTATTGTTATTATTATTAGTTATCATTATTATTATCGATATTATTAATAATAATATTATTATTATTTTTATTATTATTAGTTATTATTATGATCATTATTTATGTTTTAAGTAATAATTGTCATTATTAACTTTCAAAATAAAGTATTAAAACAATTAAGACAATTAAGCATAATTGGCCCACTAAGTTTCGAAAATAGCTTAAGTAATCCTTACAAGAATAAACGACGTTAACTTTTAATTATCCAAAATTACAAGATGTCACAGTCTCCCCAACTTAAAAGAATTTCGTCCCGAAATTAAGAATGAACTTAAATAAACAAAGGAATTGAAATGAAAAGTGAGTGTTCAACGGACAGAGTTTGACGTTTGATTACAGGCGGAACGCTTCACTTTATGGAATCTTACAAGATTCTTAGCATAATAAGCGCGAGTCGTTTTGAGATAAAACGTTGGAAAACGAGTTACCGTGGTACCTTAGATTTATAGGTCACAACTTCTAGAATATAATTTCGTAGTAAATTGATGTCTAGCAATCAATAAAGGACCAACAATGATAAGAAAGGTTAACCGTCAGGATTTAAGAATCCCAAACGTCACTATATGAAACGGTCTTAACGCATATCTTGTTAATATGTATCTCTCTTTTGACCAATCATCGGTCTAAGAATAATGCGATATGCGGAGATTTTGAAATAAGTACACGAAGATGGTTGGGAACATTATTAAAAGCAGAAAATGAATTGATCATCCAAATTAATGATCGATGTTTAACGACATACCACGGTATACGGCTATTTGGGATAGATACGAGCCAATTTCTCGACCCGTTATCCCACGTGAGTTGATATGCAATTAACCGATCGGTCTATAATGCACCAATTGTCATCATGACAACTAAGATAAGAGACACTTAGTGAATAAAAAGTTAAACAGGAGATCCATAGGATCACGATTGTTAGGTCTTGTCATATGTGAAGGTAAGACACTTGGATACATACCAAGTTACGTCTTTTCCTTTATGCCAAACCCATGACTTCAAGTTACGAAGGTTTATGAACCTTTATATCCACGTCACAATGTAAATAATAACGAGTCTCGTTGATCGAAGTCCAGATAGTGTTTTAATGATTTTCATTGGTTAAGGATTCAAAACGATTTAAGAAATGACATGAACAATAGGAAATGTACATATATTTTGCAAGGTAGCAAATTTCCAAGTATAGTTTGCATACACAGTTCATCAAACCCATGAGCACAGTCGAGAACATTCGTATGTCTAGAAAGACACAATCACAAGTTGATAATGTCTTGTTTAGTAGAAAGATTGTTTAAGATGACTACCATCACACAATCATGTGTTGATGATATCTCAAAATGAAGGTTGATAAGTAGGGAATAAATGGTTCGATATAGCTAGATCAAATCAAAACATAAGGATAAGGGAAAGAAATCAATTTAAGAATTTAAATGCTCCCAAGCTCGGAATCAAAATCAACCTAGAGTGATCGGGTCTCCTTACATGTTCAGAAATCATGCTTTGGCTTGATAGGTCCAAACACTAACATTGGTTCATCCTTCAAGTTACTACATGTTTCTTGTCACTTGATTAAAACCTTAGTAAGTTGGAGATCAAGAAATGAGAATAGTCATCAAGGTGTGGTTTTCACTCCTAACTTGGTGGTGTCTTCTCAAGGTATGACCACTAACTTACCAATCAAAAAGCTCGATCCCAACTCCTTGTTGAGGACCCACAAAAATAAGACGAGGTAACTCACCATTAAGGTACGGGAAATCACTCCTATCTTAACAGTGAAGTTTTACAAAAAACAAAATATAACAAGATGAACTTCTTCATCAAAATCCAGAAATCACTCCTACTTTGATGAAGTCGTCTCATTTGAGCAAATACAATTCATAAAGATGGTATTATCATCAAGGTATGGAATTCACGCCTATCTTGATGATTGAACTTCATCATAGCAAGAAAACAATCGAAGATTGACATTTGTCACCAAAGTACGGGTTTCAATCCTAATTTGGTGAGATCATGTCATTTGTGAAATGCCATTCCAAAGAAAATAATTGAATTCAATCCTCGGGATAAGGAAATCACCCCGATCCAGAGGATGAAATTTTATAAATCACAATTGGAAACCATTTATCGAAACGAATAGAGAATCATCAAGGTAAGGGAATCACCCCTGTTTTGATGAGTTAGAATCATTTAGGAGATACGGGTGTTCTTAGTCATAGGTTGACTTTCAAACCCTTGCATCTCTCACGGTGCAAACGGTACGGAGTTTGACTTAACAGCGTAAAGAAAAAGAATCTCAATTAGAAATTCAGAAAATTTCAAGTTACATCAATGTAACAAAAGGACAAAATCACGCTTACAAGCTTAAGATCAAAGTTCAAGATAACAGTATTTGTTGTGATGCTCAAATCTTGGATGGTTTCAATCGGGAAGACGAAATTAAGGGCAGAAAATTTATCAACACCACAACGAGATGTGAACGTTCGGTTCTCAATCGTAAAGAATACACGGACTTCCCCAGATATGAAGTCAACCATAGTCTTATTGAAGGCACACGTACTTATAAGTGATCATTCATCTCATGGGTTTCGAGTCAAGTAAATGGAGTCAATGATCGAGTCAAATCACCATTTACACTTTGCCTAGACAAAGTATCTCGAGACGTAGGAATTCCACCTATAGCATTGCATGTTTTTAGTTAGGGGACACATCCTTAAGGAGACTTGAGAACCATAAGTAGCGGTTTAAAGTTTTTGATGACCATTCGATTTAGATTCCCAACACCTTTGGGTATATTAAGATTCATGTTCACGTTGGTCAAGATATAGAAATAGTTACATAATACGCTCGACGTGTAACGATGTTTTGAAATGTAGAATGGGTTCAATATTAACAGGAACATTATATATGTTAAAAATGAGAAGATATTGAAACTTTGGTGATAAACCAGTTCAAGAAAATCAAGGATTTTTAAGATACAAGAGGATGGTTCCATTTGGTAACGCATTACCATTTGGAATCGTTGACACGTCAAGGTAAATTGACCCATTTGCCTTAGAAACTTGTGTATGTTGACCATAGTTTATCACTCATCCCAGAAATCCCCAGGTAAGCATAACTAGTCTCGCAATGAGATTTATACGATATGCTTGCCTTAGCCCGAAGGCCTTTTGCCAGGAAATCCAGAATACAGGTGTCTATGTGTCACACAAATTTCTTTGGTTCATAGAATCAAAACCTTGATGAGATTTTTATAAATTAGACATAGAGTCTAAGGAATTGAACCCACGATGATAAGTGTAGGTTCCACATGTCGTTGAGGATTGGTTTAGGAAGTTCATTTGTCGGGGAGAGTCAAAGAGTCAAAGTTAAGTTTAGGGAGACAAGTAACTACGTTTAAACATACATAAGGCAATCCTATGCTAAGGCATCAAGTTGCATAAAAGGCATAGCATTATGTAGCATGCAAACAACATGTAAGCACAAAGGTATAAGGATCTTTCTATGAGGTTCATGCAACTATAGTCTAGGTCACCATTTCTAATAACCTAAATCCCTATAGTTATGGGCTCTGATACCAATCTGTCACACCCCAACCTTGACGGCGGAAACGTCGAGGAGTGAGAGTTAAGATCGTTCACAGCCACATAACGCTATTGTTGATTCAAATATAATTTAAACATAAGTTTCAATTGTCACATTACATACATAAGTCTCATAAAGAATAAAAGTATAACATAGAATGTACAAATGATTCTTATTTTATTTATTTATCTAGGTCCATTCCTAGATGTACAAGCTTCAAAGAGTAGATCACACACTTGAGGTATTCCTGAAACATGTTAAAAATAAAAAGTCAACATAAAAATGTTGGTGAGCATTCCATAGTTTCAATACATAAGTATATAAAAGATGACAATTCAAGTCATAAGTTAGTGAATAAAGTGATTAGGGATGTTATGAACAATGCAACAATCAAACCTTGACAATAGTTTTACAAGTCTCAAACGTTAAAAGTATATACGATCAGCTAAGTGTACTTGGATCAACCAAGCAGGCTTGTCTTACCCATAGATCTATGACTTCGCTGGGCTAGCAATAGTTAATGATTGCACATATAACGCCATAACATGGTAACCACAAAAGTTCAACTAACCACAACTTAACAAGATGAATTGCCATAGGTTTACAAGTCTCAAAGAGGTTTACAAGTGCAATAATATAAGTTAACATGTTTCACCCCAAAGTGTGAAAATAAGAAAAAGGGGTATGAAATACTCACATTGATATAAGTATTACAAGATGATAAATAAAGATTGAAGGATAATCCAAAGTAATCCAAAGTATTCATTACAAGGCACCTAAATATGTATTACAAGTTGAAGATTAATAATATGATTAACGTTCAAATAAAGATTAGGGTTTCGATTGGAATTTGGGGGTTTAAATAATTAAATAAAATAATGAATCGCTTACGTTTTGGTTTAATAAAGATAATGTAAATCAATTAAGTTTACGAATAAAAATGTCTCAACGATTTAAGTTATTGATTTAATAGAAATTAGGTATAATATGAGAGAAGAAATAATTAATTTAATTATTTAAAGCTTGATAACGAGAATTAATTAAATACTTATTTAAATGACTTTAAAGTTATTTAAAATCATTTTATAAAGTTTTGAACTTCATTAAGGTTTTATAATACAAAACCTTGAAAATAAGGATAAGCAAATTACATTGTTTTATAAATTTTCAAGGATTTAAATAAAATTTAACGAATAAACTTACTAACTAATTATGGTATAACATGTTTTAGTGATTAGATGAATAATTAGTTATTTGGCACCTAAATTTATAATATCTAAAATAATCTAAATTTGAACCATATTATATTTTAGCATTTAAATTTCATAAATGAATTTATAATGTTTTATAACCTTTGTTTTTCTAAAACAAATAATTTAATTTTAATATCATAAGTTTCTAATACATTTAAAATTTAGTTTAATAATTTCTAAAGTATTTTAGTTATAAAAATAACTTTCACTTTGATGTAACATCATATTAGGATAATTTTTAAAATTAAAAAAATACAAGATTGGCTTTTAAAAAATTAATGCAGGAGGCCGGGTTCGAACCCGTGACCTCCAGCATACAAGGTTGAGGTGGTAACCGGTTGGGCTAAAGCCCAGAACTTGTTTTAGATTACGATTAAATAAATAAAACTCATCTTTCACATAAACCCCCAAATCCAAGAACCCTAGAATCGATTTGATTCCAATTGAACACCAAATTGATATTGTTAAACAAATCAAACATGGGGCTTTGATTCCCCATGTGAATACGAGTGTAAGTATGTGATTATCTTACTTGATTAAGAACGAATCGAGGTAGAAAACTATGAACAAGAAACGGTCGGTTTGAGCTTGCATTCGAAAATTTGTTGATGATTAGCTTCAATTGGTGACATTCGTAGATTCCACAGAGGTTTAGGATTGATAACCCTCGGTTAATTGAAAGTTTCGATGTCGGGAAAGTGGTGTTCGACTATGATGTAAGCTCGCGACGAAGATACATATCGAATCAGTGGTTTATGTGTTTTGTATATGAAATTGATGTTACAGAAGGTTTAAAGGGATCTTTTGGAGTGTTTACCCTCAAGTTTAAGTGTTCAATTCATTCGGTTTCTTGTTCAACGAGTTCAAATTTGCATTCAAGGTTTCGGTTTCGAGTTTGGAGGTTCATTACAACAATTAAAACCAAATTAAATGTGGTGGCAGGTTCGAGTGATGGTCGTGAACGGTTGGGACGTTTTAATTTGCGTTTAATTGAACGTTTTGTTGAGGTTTTGAAGTGGCCGGAGTCTCGCCGGCGAGGTGGCCGGAGAGAGGCCGGGAAATCGCGAGAGGGGGGGGTTTGGTTTGGGAAATTTCAACTTTGGTCCCTGCAGTTTATGTTTTAACATTTTATGCAAGAAGTTAAATGTTTTAAGTTTTAAAATTATCAAATAGGCCCCCTTAACTTTTAAATTAAAGTTTAATAATTCTTTCAAATTACTATTATTAATAACAATATTATTATTATTGTTATTATTATTAGTTATCATTATTATTATCGATATTATTAATAATAATATTATTATTATTATTTTTATTATTATTAGTTATTATTATGATCATTATTTATGTTTTAAGTAATAATTGTCATTATTAACTTTCAAAATAAAGTATTAAAACAATTAAGACAATTAAGCATAATTGGCCCACTAAGTTTCGAAAATAGCTTAAGTAATCCTTACAAGAATAAACGACGTTAACTTTTAATTATCCAAAATTACAAGATGTCACAGAATCGGGATGTACATTGTCCTCAGTTTGTATGATCATGGAGTCGGGTTGTTTAAATGGCTGATCAAGATGAAGAAGATGGTTTCGAAAGAGCAAAATCAAGTATCAGCAACCGTTGCAGCCGATCGAATTGTGGAAGTTTTGTGAATATCAATAGTAGCGGATCACATTCTCGGTGTATTTTATTCTTTTTTCCATGGGTTTGGTTTCGGTTGAGTAAAACCAACAAAAGATGCACGAGCTACCACAAGAAGGGTTTTCAATGGCCGTTCGTGCATCTTTTGATGCTATGATTTAGTTTTTCTTTTCTTTGTTTTGGTGTGTTTATTATCTTATTAGTTTTGAATCAAATATGGTGTTTAATCCCATTACTTTTTAGTTTTTTTCCTTTAGATTTTGGTCTAAAACAATTATACCATCAATGCTTGAAAACACATATACAGTTGATAGTTGATACTAACCGCTAAAACTAGCTAGTACCTTAAACAAAACGAAGATCATGGGCGTGTTTATATCAGTACATTTTTTTAAGTTTAACGGAACGCAAACCAAAAAATATATTTTTGAGTGTTCACTCTTTACATAAAATTGAAATGTGTTTGTTTATGTTCATTGTATTAATCGTCACATTTGTGAACATATAATACATACTCAGTATAAAACTAGGAGGTAGCACGTGTTCACTACTTCACTCGTATCTATTGTTGGATTGATGTTAAATAAGATGATTATATAACTAAATTACAATTCTTTTTCTCTCTCAACGTACATGACATATATAACATACAAGTACTTATATGGTTTACATAGTTATAACTATCCATTAAACAGCACTCAACATAAACAATGAACTACAAATTAATACACTTACACCACTCCATATTTAAAAACAGTTATCTTATGAATTTAATTCTAAAAGTTCTGATAAGCTGTTGTGCTACTTTTATTTGTATCTATGTTTCTATATAAATTTTGTAAAAGACTAGTGTGTTTAAATAATATATCAGTAAAAGTTTATATAAATTTTATACATATGAGATTTTTCTAAATTACTATAACTTAAAAAGAAAGGTCGGTGAGGTTTCCCACCGGTTTTTCTTCACCTCCTACTTTCAATCTTTACATTTTCAGTCACTGTTACTTTTTAAAAACTTTATAAAATATCACTTTAACCCCCTTAAGTTTCTAAAGTTTCGAGTTTACCCCTATGTAATATAAGTTCAAGTCTGTTTATGTTTAGACGTAATTAGAAACGACTTGGGTCAAATATAAAATGTTTTCAAGCTTAACTCTATACAATTTAAGACTGCATACGTTTCGACATATGTCTATGTTTTGACGTAATATTTGTTCAGAAATGAGTTGGGTCAAATATAAAATGTTTTTTGTGCTTATTTTTATGTACGTTTTGAGTTGGCCAACGTTTTAACATTGGTTTATTTGGAAACGTCTCGGGTTAATATAATACATTTTCATTTACTATACGTTTGAACGTAAATTTAGTTCGGAAACGGTCGGAGCGATTGCAAGTCTATGTTTCGACAATAATTTTCTTTGAAAAATAGTCAGGTCAAATATTGAACGTTTTTGTTCAACAGGTGAAATTCGGGTTACTCTACGTATTGACGTAAAGTTAGTTCGGAAACGAGTCGGGTCGATACGTAGAGTTAGTTAAAAAACGAGTCAGGTCGATTGTAACCTACTTTTTATCACGTCACATACAATGCGTGGTAATACACGATGAGTAATAAACCTAGTTCTACATTAAAATGCAGATAAAAGTAAACAAAAATCAAACCAATGTATTTAAATTTTTATAAAACATAATATATTATCGTTATCGACGAATAACAGAGTTATACTTGAAATCTTAAAAAAGAAATTAAAAACTGTAACGATTCACACCAATTTGGTAATTTTCTAACAACATTGGCTCAATTGCAAAAACTACTAGTTAAAGGACAAAAGTGTCAATTTCAGATTTCCATAAGCCCTGAAGGCTTAAGGTCTCCACTACCACTGCCACCACTCAATCAATCAATCTCCGGCGACCACCGTGAGTTTCCACCGTACCGCCACCGTATCTCCGATAAGCCGATAACAAACCAAATCGAAGATCACTGTTGAGTGATTCTGACCGTCAACGAATGGCGTTAACGAATTTGATACTGACAGTGGCCGGAGTGAGCGCAGTGATTCTACTGATGAGGACCGATATCAAACAGTCTGCTTCCATCTTCAAACGCAACGTTCGTCAGATTCGTCACTGGCTTGAAGAGGAATCTCCATCCGTTGTTAAGTATGTTTTCGATTTTCAACACTTATAATTCATTAGTTTTGAGTGTTTGTTGTTTGATTTAGTAGTTCATATGATCATACGTGTTGGACGCTCTATAGAACGCATACTGCTGATTTGTTGTAGGAATTATGTAATTCTCGGTTGTTTTCGCGATTAGAGTTCAGTTTGTCGAAAGTTAGGGTTTCAAAATAGAGTTGTAATTACAGTTTCATTTGTCGACTATCTTCACATGCTATGGAGACGTTACTCTAGTTGTTGAAAGGATAGAGTTGTAAGCAGTGAGTTAACAGGGATGGTCAATGGTGTACATTTTGTTTTGCCATTGATGGTTCATTTGAATGTATTGAAAGTTGAAACTTTTATGTTTTATGTGTGTTTAAGAAAATTATTTTTTTCACTTAACCATGCTGGAATGCCTTAGAAGGTCCTTGGATTGCCATTCTGGCATGCTTAGAAGTTCCTTGGTTAACCATGGCGGCGAACCTTAGAAGATTCTTGGTTCATTGTCCCGATCTTTAGGGCTTTAGCTTCTTTACTTGCATTTGAATGGGTGTGGAAGCTGATCTTGTGAAATATATCTATACCCTTGAGCATTTCTATAATTGGGTGATTCCATACTTTCCATTAGCACTGTGGCGGAGCTTAATACTTTCTATTTTGAAGAGGAGGGGGGGGAGTCTCGAGACCAAAATAAGGAGGCAAGCTCAATACGTATAAAAATTTTGGACAAAATACACATAAATTTTCACTCCTGGGTGAAAACACAAGGTGGGCCCTGGCCCCTCCAGGCCCCAAGTAAACTTCGCCCATGCATTAGCATGATTGAGGATTCCTCATTATTGATTCAAAATGCCCCAAATTCATAAGGACAAGTGTGTTTTGGGCATCTACAGACTAGGTTTTAGGTGAATCAACATGTCAATGTTATATACTTATATTTGAATTAAATGATCGTGTATACTAGCTGCCTATCTTGCCTTGTGTTACTAGATTCTAGAGGTGTTTTATCCCTTTTACTTATGAATGGATAGATTTAGGATGTGTTTTTATCCGAAATAGGTGAATAAAAGAATAGCCGAATAGGTACTAGAGAAACATGTCAAACGGGAAGCCACTTAAAAGTCTACTTTAGAGCATACAACATTCTACATCTTTGTATTTATACATGAAAATATCTTTTGCAAAGAAAGATCGTATGCAGTCATAACTTGAAGAATGAATTAGTCATGTTCTTTTTCCAAAATGGATAAAAAAGTGTCCAGTCAACCCAGGTGTGTTCTAACACACTCTACTAGATTCTTTTGAAATTCTTTTTTAACTTTGTATCATGCATCATTTCATTCACATTGCATCATGTATACTTCTTTCTGACATAGAAAAAATCAGCTGTTTTTTTCTCGTTTTTTTCATATGCCATAGTTTCATGCATGGTTGTTTAATACACAATAAATTTTATGTTAAGAACTGCAGGAATGACATAAACACATGTACTTATTGCTTTAACCTTGATAAATAAGGTGGTTATGTAGCCGATAACCACCTCTTTTTTGCAGTTCTCTATTTAAAATTAGTTATGTATCGATAGTGCCCTTGGTTTCATGTTAACCAAGTTTTTCCATACTTTTTAATAGGGAAGTAGAAAAGGCAAAACCCAAGGAGCTGCCAAAGAAAGATATTCCCAAGGATGACTAAGCTGAGGTACAACACATAATGACTATAATTAGAATTTAGTCTGGTTCAATATAGTCTCCTTCCAGTCTTCTGCGTAAATAAATGTTAAATACATTTACTTATACATAAATAAACATATTTTGGTTTGTTTTTGTATTGATTAATGATTCCTTTGGCTCAATTCTTTCATCGTTTTGCCTAGCACTTTCCTGTATCTATGCTAGTTTTGACCCGTTTGCAAGTAAATGAGTATTCAAATGCATATATCATTTTATTAAAACGAAAATAGATTAGTGCTGTTTGGTGGATGATGGTGGATCTACCTGACATGTTTCGATTGGTTTACGTGACCCGACAGAATATAGATCGATCCATTTGAGTAGATCAATACTTTGGTAGATTACCTTTTCATTGGACCAACATTTGAAAGAATGTAAAACTTCTATTGTTCCAGACTTCCAGTGGATTATCTACAGCATAATGAATGTGCGCGAGTGACGAAAATACCCTGACTAATTGTTTGTTGGTGGAACATAATAATGTAAAAATTGACAGGGTAGTTTTATAAGCATTTGGTGTAAATGAAGCATATTTCAAAGTTATGATCTTACGTTTGTAATTATTGAAACATGTAACGTGTGTTGATCTTACTATGGTCTCGGGTTTAAATATAGTTTTTACTAGGGCTTTTTTAATTTTTTGCCTTGAAAAGGCTATCTGGGTGGTGCAAGTTATGTTTTACACAATTTTTTGGTTAGTATGGCGTTGGTTCTATCCTTATGAGTTTTCTTATAACGTATTCTTACGACTACCTGAAACATGTGACAGTCTTGGTTATAATATATTTGAGTTGTAACATCTTGAGCTGATGTGAATATCTGATTTTTCTTAGACTAAAAAACTACATGAGCTAAACTTCGGCGAATATGTTCTTAAGAGTAAATTTATCTAGGTATCCAGTGGAGTCAAATAAATAAATTTCCAAAAAATAAAGAAATCATCAACACAAAGATAAAACATTCAACATTTTTCACATAGACCATAGATGCTTAAAACATGGTATTAGTGATGATAAAAGAGATTCGAAGCACTTACCATGTAATGGGGATGTTAGCAAATAATGTTAAAACCCCAACCAACAACAACCAAATCCAGATAGTCTCATCTATAACATAATTATTGATATGGTCTTGGAAGGATGAAATGTGTGCAATGCATACCTCTAACCCTAGGATAGAGGTAGCTTTTAGTGAGACCCTCGGTTCAAATAAAACAATTGAATCCTTGGTAGTTGGTCCCCATAGAACCGAAAAATCAAAGATACTGATATAATGACTGAATGTTGTGAATATCGTATGCTAAAGAACGGAACTGAAAGTTTGATATGGAGTCCAATCTCCATTGGGAAAGGAATGGACACAAGTCACGCTACGCTTTAAAAGCATCACATAGAGCCTCACACCATTAGCCGCTGCGCTTGGAAGTCTGGAAGCATTGACTTAGAAGAAATGAGATTTACCCCTACACAACATTGACTACATCTGTGTGGTATTGTGATCAAATTACCCAGTTAGATATCATTTATCAGTTATGATCACAAACTCATAAGTCTGAAACATTGTTTTCAATCTATATTCAAATAATCTTTTCCAAACACAGCAATTTGGAGCCAAAAATCTCATATTGGATGGTCAATTTACAACAAACATCTCGTATATCCTTGATCTTTCAAAAACCATTTTTAAGATCCGTATGCAGTGTCAAGAATCGCGTCAAAAAATCCACTCACCAAATGAAAAACGAAAAACGATAAAATTCATTGTGTTCTACTTCTACTGCTACTTACATTTTTATTTTGTCTGGATTCTATGAAAAGTCTTATAGTATTGGAAATGAATGAGGGCTCAGCCATTGCACCAGTTCCAGACTCCCCACAAGCAGGCCTTGTTGACACTGGGCGTATAAGAGTAATTCCAAGTTCATCAACCGCCATGAGGTGTCTTTCTGTGAAAGGATTGGTCCACATGTAAGAGTTCATAGCCGGTGCCACAAATATCGGTTTTTCGTAATCCCATGCTCGAATTATGCATGTCAGCAAGTTATCACACAGTCCACCAGCAATCTGGTTCAGCATATCAAAAGAAATTCAGATCATGATACTAGAGAAATTCAGGTTATGGTTTACGTCCAAGTGTTTAACCAGTCAAGCACATTTAGTTAAAGATTTAGCTAGAAGCGCAGCAGGCTGAACGCGTTAAACATAAAATGTATTCAAATCATAGTACATTGATTTTTTTTAAAATTTATTAGAAAAGTTGGTCAAACCCAATTAAACTGCTTACAAATTAACTAAAAAGGGAGCGGATCAAATGGACTGAACATGTTAAACAGTCGAATGTAGCTGAAGTGTATATTAAATGTCTACATCCTAAATCACTTTACTCAAATGTAACAATAAAGTACTTGTAATCATGCATTAACACATTAATCAATATTAAGCAAGTCTTCAAAAAAGGACAAAAAAGAGATTGTCGGTCAACCTAACCCGTTTTAACCCGCACTAAAAATGACCCATTTGGACCTATTACCCAACCCAGTAATTTGCCATCTTTGCTTATTACTAAAGGTTTTTATTCAAGACACATTGGTCCCATATAGACAGGCTAAATCCTATGGATTTCTCAACCTTTTTTAAGTGTGGATTAGCAACACACTTATCAGAGTCAACTGTAACTACTTTTTGCTTTTTCACAATCATGAAAATAGATGGATATTGGGTTGGCATGCAATGTCAACAAAGCAAAGGTCTCATTGTCTTTTGTTGTGTGATTTGACCTTAGAGAAGGGAACTAGATAATGGAAGCTAGATTGTTTATGTTTTATGTCTGTTGAGTCAAATTAAGGAACAGGGTCAAATGGGCTGTGAACAGGTCAAACGGGTCAAAAGTCGTCCAATCTGTACTTTTAGTGCATGTACTTTACTAATTGCTATATTAAAAAAAAACTATTATTGTTATAAGAATATAGTTTATGTGATCATATTTAACACACGGTCTATATGCTATAAAATACATAAAAAGGACAAAAAATGTTTCCACTCGACCCGATTTGTACCAAAATTACCCGTTACCCAACCCACATGACCCAATCATATTGCCACCTCTAATGAAAACAAAAAAGTAAGTACATATGGCCCGTTTGAAGTAAAAAAGGGCGAAAAATGTTTACCATTCAACCCAACCCAACTCAACTCAACTCACACAGATACAACCTGTTTTGATATGTTACCCAACCGCCCATTTGACCGCCTCTAGCAAATGTTGATAGGAATGGTGCCTTATATTACCTTGGCGAGTGTATTTGCAGACAAAGGGGCGATTACCATAATATCAGCCCATTGACGGAGCCCAATGTGAAGCACTCTATCTCCAATCTTTGACCAAGAAGACCATTCATGCTCATCAGTATAAAGAAACACATCTTTTGGGAGTGTTGCCCTATCAATGAAACGTAATGCAGCCGGTGTTGCAACAGCGTTTACATCTGCCCAATCTGTAAAACATCTGCACAGGAACCCAAATTTTATGGCAGCCACACTTCCACTTGCAGCTACCAGAATCCGAGGTTTTCTACGAACACTCATCACTTGTGTTGCATCCATAATCTCTAACACATCAAACAGGTAAAACCAAAACAAGATCAGTTCAAACATGTTAAACGGGTCAAACGGGTCAAAATAAAAAACTGCCAATAACATCTCCTAAATCATTTTCTTGAAAGTAACTATGCTATTTGAAACAATATAACTTCTGTAATCATACTTCACACACTAATTCAGCATCAAATTCAACAACAACACTTCCTGCTGTCAAGAACAGATTAACATCTAACTTTAGCCTCAAATTTGTAAAGGGAATCTTCATAATACCAATAAGATTTCAACATTACTTCGTAATACAAAAACAAATCCTACTTATGACAAGCAATGACGTCATGGAAGAATTTATCAACGCAATAATCATATGGGAAATCAGAAACTAAACGATTGAATCTCTTTATTCTTTGATCCAACAACAATATTATATGAATCAGAATGTAGAACGAAGGTGTAAAGTGAAAAACAATACCTCAAATCAAGAATCTCCGTTGACTAATTTTATTGGGTTCACCGTCACTGTTGGCCGGAGGTGGCCGTTGACCGGTCTCCGGCGATCTGTTTACGCCGGAGATGGGAGAGAAGAATTGAGTCAAACTAGTGAAGGTAGACTGGTGAGGGTAGAGTGGGAATTAATGGATAAATGATAACGGTGTTAGTTTTTTCCGTTTGGGGCTGTAGTTTGATGAATAGACAAAATCTACCCTCAAAGTTTAAGCACAATGATTTGTCTTGTGCCCCCGGCCCAAACATCATGGTCTCTTAAGCCTGGTGTTTGACCAGAAATTCTTCTTTATGTAAAAAGATCTAATTTAAAGGTGCACGTCCAAATCGATTCGCGAACCAAAACCAACAACCCGAACTGAAACGTAACCGGGTTGGAAGCGGTACTATTAGAAACCGGTTTGAAATCGTAGGTTAGGCGGTTTGAAACTGTTAGAAATCGTAAGTTAGGGTCTGGTGTATAATTCTCTCCGTTGAAAGCCAAAAACTGAGTAATAAAACGACTCAAGACAATTAACTGGTTTTAACCCAAATTGGTTTGAGTTTCAAAGTAGTTTTGACTTTTCATTGACCAAACTGAATTGGTTTCAATCCTAATCGGTTTAGGGCTTGGAATTGATTTGTGCATCTCTGATCTAACTTATTGACGTTTCTAATAACTTTTTAGAAAGCTATTGTTTTTCCTGTTTTTTTACATGGAATGTTAAGTAACAATGTCGGATCATGCTGGATTATGGTTGGTGGTTTAAATCACCCAACCCAAATACATTGAGGTAGTGTAACCCCTAACAATGTTAAGACGTAATTAGGAATTTGATTTGAGTGAATATCGTTAAAATAGAACTTGTGACATCCCTCCTAGGGTTGTCCAATGTTTCTACCAAAACACCGTAGACATACCGTTATTTACTGTAGGCATACTTGTGAATCACATATTCATGTATGACCTATGGTAATGTTATGATAGATAATTTTGTTTTTTAGAATAACTCTTAATCTACTCATATTAATCATCTATTTTAACTTCTTGTAAGACTTGAACTCTTAACCTTTTGAAAAGAGCGAATGTCCTTACCATCAGAATATCTTCCTGAGAACAATAGATAATTTTAATATCCAGATAATTATATAATGGATCCGTTACTAATTCTAAATCATTAATCTGATTAAAAGCATTTTTGGTATGTTTTTAGGATTAGAATTTCTATGTATTCATTTAGTTTTTTTAATGTATGCATGTCATACATTAAAGAGGATCACAACGTTCATCCTGAGCCAGGATCGAACTATGTTATTGTTCACGTAACTAGGCTTGTTCATGTGTGTATTTTGTAGATGGATGCATTAGTTTTTTTAAACAACTTGCACGATCATATCTCACATTATAAGTTATCAGGGCCGGTCTTTAGATTTCGATGTTATGTGCGCAAGTAAAATGAGCCTCTTATTTAAAAACTTATATATGACAGGGTCGGAACGCTAAAGAAAGGGGGCTAGATCATTGGGTACGAATCAATGTGGTGCAAGTGATTTGGTGTAATTGGCAATCGATTAGACTAAAATTGTTAGGTAAAAACAAAATAAAATAGGATTTTAATTTTTTAAATCAAATTTGGTTAAATGGGTTAACTGACCCACTCTTAAACAATTTGGGTTTTAAATTGTTTCTTAATGTATTCAACCCTTTTATAACATATAATTAACCATAAGTATTTTTAAAATGTGTAAAATTAACATCCAATATCTAGACGAAATTTTTTTTTGTCCCTTAAAAGTTTGGTCCTATAAAATCGCTCATCCAACACACCCTCAGCTGGCCATCTAAATCATGTTATATTAAACTTATTTTAAGTTGTGTTGTGTATGTCATAGTTCATTATAGTTATTTCGAATTATGCTATTAAATCTTATTTATAGAAATGATTTTCATTTTAATACTTAATTAAGAAAAAGTTTACGTAAAGAAGTCTATCATTGATACGAAATATACGAAGATGTGCCGCGTTTGTAAGAAAGAAAATACATAACAAATGTATAAACTAGACTACATGCCTTTATTTCACGATAATAATAATGATAATGAAATACGTTCCTATAAATAATTTGTCCCTTCTTTAGTTTGCAAATAAACATTTAGAACGTAGAATAGCTTACCATTGATAAAAGGGAGTTGATTTGGATGAATCCGACCTGATTTGATCAAGCGAACCTTGTTCATTGAGGGGGTGGGGGTTGTCGTGGGGTTGTTGGGTACATCAGTTAGGTCAATTTTATCTTTGTAGGACCTCAGACGAAATACAAATCCAAACTTCTTTCTTTTCAACTAAGGCGTCTAGTTTGATTTATTTTCTTTATTTTTTTTTCAAACAATCGGATTCTTACCTTTTGTTTTAGTTTGACATGAAGTAAGCTAATCAACTAGTTAACAATTGAACTAATTAGTTGTTTTTACAATAATTCTTTTCTTCTACATATCATCTAATCATGCATTTGTAAGAATATGAAACCCACACCACAATTGTAAGAAGCAATCATCAATGTCACTAGATTACAAAACCATAAGTAACTAGTGAACTAATTTATAATATGCATAAATTAAGTCTTGATGATTTCAATTAACTATTAAACTAATGAACTTTTGAGCAAATAACAATCTATAACTAATTAACTATTTAAACTAATCAACTCTCAAATATGAGCCACTTAAACCTAAAACAAAGATTCTAGGAGAAAAAACATTTGATCACCCTTGGCCCAAAACAAAGAACCTGGACCAACATAACAGTTAAAGGGAAAAGTATGAAGAGATATGTGACTTCATCAAATAATAATCATCAACTTAATAATTATTTGCATGTTAAAACTTAAAACGATAGAAAAGAGAAACCAATGCAATAATGTGCAACTGGAGTTTAATCACAAAGGTCCCCTTTAGCGACAGAATAACACACCGTCACAAAAGGGTAATCTCTTCCTACCTAAAAGAAAACCCTAATTCCTGCATCAATTGTTAACAATTAGAAACATAAGTTACATTTTAATCTCTCTAACATGTTAACATTACATTCCATAACATCAAACTTTCACCTTCCTCCAACTTGCTTCTTCGCCGAATGCCCCGTTTTCCTTTTATGCCGACTAAAATCCGACACGAACCTAAACGTTTGACCACACCCGGCCTCGGTGCACACATACGGTCGAGCCCCTGTGTGGACCCGTATGTGTTCTGTTCGCGCCCAAGCCCACTTGAATGTCATTTTACACCCTTTCCACGGGCATTGCAACGGTCGGTCATCCATGTGCACGCGCCTGTGTTGCACGAGGTATTTGTGTGAAAAGAACTTCTTCCCGCACCCTTTTACGGGACAGATGTTCTTTTTGTGTATCATGAGGTCGTGTTTGGTTTCGAAACTCATGTTGCATCCCTCTACGTCACAACCGAACTCACCTTCCTCTTCTTGATCACTTGGTTTAACAACACGCGCTTTCTTTGCTTTCTTGGTGTCGTTTTGTTTCTTGATCTTCGGTTTTGATTCTGTCCAGTCACCGAAGTCTTTAGATGGCGGTTTTATTATTCTTTTTCTTAACCGTGAGCTGGGACCGCCTCGGGTCTCTTCCTCTTCCTCAGAATCCATGTTGAATGATCTACTGTTTCTAGACAATGGGGTTGCTTCCTTTGTAAATTGATTCTTCCGAATATTGGTCCTAGGCTGCCGCCTGAAACCACCAGTCAATGGCATTTCGGTCCCTGTCGGTGATGGCGGTGGTGACGGTGACAGTGACGGTGAAGGCGGCGGTGATGGTGATGGTGATGGTGATGGTGGTGGTGGTGATGGTGATGGTGATGGCTCTACTTTAGGGACCTTAGTCGTGACACTCGTTCGCCTACTTTCTACTGTAACATTCTTTCTTTTCCTTGAAGAATTCTTACTAACTACCACTTGGGTCCTTTCATATGTTCTTTCATATGGTCTTTCATTTCTGGAATTCGACAAAACCGAACACCCAATTTCATCTTGTTCATCGGGGTCGCGATCTACTAACAAATGATGAGCCTGATTCGACATCCATACTTTACCGCACCATTTTCCGGCCACAATAATCTTTTTCTGCCTGCTAGATGGCTTAGGTTTTGCAGGGCTGTTAGATGGAGAATTATGTCCAAACGCGTTGTAAATAACTGAATTGTATGGCATCTGTTTGCTGTAAAGCGGAGATCGACTAAGACTAGCACTGTAGAAAAGATTCATCCCTAATTTTACAGCCCAGTCCCTCTGGCCATGAGTGATTTCTTCATTATCTAGAGCAGCTTTTATCCATTTTTCGTCTTTTTGGTTAGTCTCTCTAAATTCAAGATCGGTCCAGCTATGATCCGTTCCGAATTCTTTTGCTACTGACTTTGCTTCAGAATCGAAAGAGGGATAATCTGCACATTGTATACCAATTTGTGTCGGTTAATAATATCTTGATTGTTTCACATGTGAAAAGGTAAAGGAATTGCATAGACATGAAACTGAAGGTGGCAAAACGGCCAAATGCCCGTGTTGTGGGTTGAGTAATGACTTGAAACAGATAATATTTATGTGCAAGCCAAACGGGTCGGTTCAGCTCAATCTGGCCCGTAACACTTTCTTTGGAATTTTGTAGATGAATAATGTGTAATATATAACTATGAAACAAAAAAGTAGTATTAATAAGGTAAGAATCTAGTTTAATTTTTCAATAAAGCAGTTTTTGGGGTTTTATGAATTTGAATAAAATTTGAAGGACTTCCAAAACGTTCGAACTTCGAACACATTTGATCCATACCCTTCTCGATTCAATCTTCTAGCTTAACCCTTTTGATTAAAATCAACCCAATTATAAGTAAATAGTTCAATATTGTCATCTCTACATGAAATGATGGTTTTGCGCATGTCAAAGATGGCATAGAAACACATCTTTTTTGCTAGAAATATAAAAAAGAACACATGTAAACATACTCAATATACGAGATAAAAGCAGTTACGATGGCTAGTCAAGTCAGTGATTAACTACAACGTGATACAACATCAACCGTTAACTGTAGCCTAGGTGGAGAACTCTTTCAAATCTATATGTATAACAGAAGAGTAAATGATGACGTCATTTTTGCTTAGGTGTCCATACTCCATCAACACATGTAAAATTATAAATATTTTGCAAGTTTGGAGGGGGAGCATGTGAATTTCCCCCTTCATATATTTTATTCTCTATTTTTATAGTAATTATATACATGTGTATTATCTATATTTTCATCCTAGTTTTGTCAATTAATTTCTCATAGATTTGATTTGATGATATAACAAATTAATCAAAGCTTAAGGTATGCAATTTTGATGAACTTTATAATGAGCTGGCCTAAGATTGTTTAATTTTTTGTGAAATTTTGAATTTAGATCAAGTTAGTAGAGCCTAAAAAATAAAAAATCTCAATCAAGTTGATCATACTAATATAAGTCGGTCATGGTATCATGCAGATAGTTTAAGCATATACCCTTCACAATTTTATGTTGTTATTTGCTTTATTTCATATTTGGATTAATGGTTTTATTTATATGAATGCTATGAACAAAAAATCATAACTCAGCATGGTTGTGTTATTACAAGTTTATTATCTTTATTTGTTTATATATAAGTTGTAATTGGAAGTGGTGATCAACACAATTTAATTGAGAACAATTTGATTTGTGTTGTGGTTTATCTCAAACGGGTCAATTAAAACGTTAGAAACGTTAGCTAAAGGCACAACTAATCATGGGTTGAAAGCTCCCAAAGTCCAATTTATAAAGCATACAACCTCTTAAATCATTTTCCAAAGATATGATTATTAATCCAATATTGTCTTTGTAAATCCTAATCAATGCATTACATATTTATATAAAATTGACAAAAAAATGTATGTGGGTCAACCCAACATGTCCTAAAAAATGACCCGCTTCAACTTAAACTGTTTTGACTCATTATCCAGCCTGCCCTTATGTGTGTGTTTTGTGACTTCAGTCTAACTATAGGCATGCTTTTTCTACAATGTAACTAGGTCATCTACTTAACGTTTATATACTAAGTGATTAGCACTTAAGAGCCATTGTACTTGACAGTTCGTTTTAAAGCAAAACACGCGACTTAACAGGAAGAGAAAAAGTACCTTGGTGACAAAGGAGCAACACATGAACACCACCAACGCTCCGAAGTCTTTGTTCTACTTCTAAAGCATGCTGAAGACAGAAAATATGCATTCTGGAAGAATCTTCATCACATGTTGTATTCATAGGCCTGTTATCACTCTCATGTTCATCTAATATTGGATTTTCTTCACAGTTTGACTCCTCAAAACTTTTATTTCTTTCAAACTCAACAGGACATTCAAAAGTTTGATCATTTGTATACTTCCTGTCATCATGATCCCCATAATTTGAATGGATATTTGTCTCCACATGATCATCATCAGAATCTGAAGAATCGGCATAAGCTAAGGCCAATAGGCCAAGAGAAGAATTGACTTTTGGTGATGCAGGAGGTAAAGTTATACTCAAATTATTTACAATTTGAATTTGGCCACTAGATTTTACTGGAACATCAAACAAGCCATCACAATTTCTTTTCGCCATTATCCCTGTGTCCATATGAATATAGAAAGGTTAATAATGGCCTAAATGTGAAAAAACCTCTATAAACTTTGTAGTGAATTTGACTTCTAATAGCTTTTCTATTTCAAAATTGACATGAATGTAGCTTCGAAAAAAATACAACAAATGCATTGAACTACAGAAAAGAGCACTACAAGAAAGAGATCGGCTGCAAAAAAATAAGCATACTTATAAAAAATTTGTATCTTGAAGAATTATACACTTAGAGGTCTGAACTTTTAGCATGAAAACATGCTCTACAAGCTGACGGCTGACCATCTTTCAGGATAGAAATGGCTAGACGTGGCAGTTCAACACATTTACTTACGAACAGGATGAAAGTCACCAAAAATCTATTTTATGCATCACAGCTTCCTAAATTATGCCATTTAGAGATTTATATAGAATTTTTAATAATACTGTTATTTTAATCATAGTTAACACATTCTTAGATCTACACAGATTCAAAAATGAGCAGAAAAGTGTTTAGGGGTCATACACACCCCCACCCCACCCATTTCAACCTGTACTAATAGTGACCTGCTTTAACTTGACCCATTTGACACGTTAACGAACTCATCCAACCCGCACACATTTATCCACCTCTATTGCTTGACGCACTCATAGTTCAAATGCTTTATGGTGTATTCTAGAAAATAACAGTAAGATGGTGTATAAAACTAATAAGGTGTACCTGAAGAGGTTTTAGGGCCCACAACACTTGCATCTTCATTAGCAGAGAAGAGATCTGTGGCAGCAACTAGATCACTAATGCCATTACAATCAGCTGACATAAGGTAATTTCCAGCTGCTTCTGTAGGTCGGATAATTGCAACACATGCATAACACAAAATCCCACAAGTAACACATGAAAATATACCAGGATCAGGCTTTTTATCACCTTCTAAACCCTTATGTGTATCGTCTTTTTCACCATTCAATGAGATCCTATTATTCCTAGTACAAAATGAAGAGTATTTTCTCTCCGGCCTTTTGTCTAGGATGGCATCTTCATCAGAATCCGAGCCATGCGTAAATTTTAATTCATCATTTTGAGTATTTAAACCGAGGGGAATCCTTCTGTCTAAGAATTCTTCCGGAACAAGTACAATAGGAGACCCTTTTCCAAGAACATGAAGAAGATTATTGTTTGCCATTATGTCTTGTAAGAAAGCTCTTTTTACCAATGATTCTCCCTCAGCTTTTAACTTATCTTTTAATCGGGAACTCCTAGGTTCAGGTTTAATGCTTGTTGGTACACTGTAGAAGTAGGAATGAAACAAACTTCATCAGATTTTATGACTTTTGGCAAGTTGGCCAGTTAGGCAAAGAGTTAAAAGGGGGAACAGCTTAAAACAGGTCATTTTCAGTATGGTTCAAAACAGTCTGGGTCAGGTCCGGTTAAACCACCAACATTTTTGTCCAATTTTAAAAACTCTATACAAGTAACGCTGAATTATGATAAAAATAGACAATATTATTACACTACCAATTTAAATCTTTGTACAAAACAATTTAAGAGGATGTTTGCTTTTAAAGCGGACTTTAATCAATTTTCAGCACTTTGGAGCACCTATCTGACCCATTTGACCCGCTCCCATTCTGGCTACAGTTTTTTCTTGCAGCATTTGACCCGTTCCATATAGAACAAGCAAAAACAACTCATGCATTGGTAAATTGGTTGCTTTTAGTAGGGCCAAAACAAGGCGGGTGTGGTTGGATTGACTGTAAATAATATAGAAAAAATATTATTATTTTATCAAAAACCAAAATCTTAGAATAAAGCAATTTAGAAGGTTGTACTTTAAACGACTTCAAGCAGCTTTCAGACCATTTGACAAGTTTCCCTTTTAGCTAAAGTTTTGATTGACCCCTTTGAGTCAAAGCACAACTCAAAATAGATGGGTTGAAATAGCCACCTCTACCTTTTAACTAAAAGTCTTTAGGTTCAAGCTTAAAAATATTATCATCAAGAAACAATCCTAGTGGCAGAACCTTCACGATTAACAAATGCAGATTTGATAGGAGACCAAACCTTGATGAGAATGATACTGCAAGATCATAAAGCAACTGAAAGTGAGACACCATGGGAGCACAATTAATTGAAGCCCTGCGAATTGCTGCATCTCGTGCAACTGTTAACCAGCCAGGTGTTGCAATATTAGCTGCCTCCCCACAGTTGAATCCTATATAGCGAAAAAAGGACATATATTTACTATTAGGTGTGTGCATGAACCAAAATTCAATAGATTACTTATCATTTTATCCGCAACAAAAGATATCAACAAGGAAAAGACTAACCATGACTGAAACCAGAGTGATATGCTCTGGGGAAAGTGACAACAAACTCTCCAGCATTTTGTACCAATCTGGATAAAGTGAAATATAATTAGCCTCCATGATATATATATGCAACAATTTACTTAACCAAACAGCTCTGATGGTGCGAAAATTTAACTGTAATAGTGCATAATCATGTAGAGTTGGGTATAAACAAAAACAGAAAATTGAAAACACTATAAAAGTCTCACCTGCAGCAAGGAACCCCAGCCCTAAGTAAGACTTCTGGAGATATGATCGTGGTCTTCTCACCAAGAGTGGCGAAAGTCACTGAAAACACAACAGAAGTTGTATCAGTCCCCTTTAAGATGGGTTAATTATATCCAGTCATCGGTCACCAAATAATATCCCTTTTTGCATTATAAGATTGTGACATGCAGTATGAATCTTTGACTTCTAATGAAACAACAAATATCCCTTCAAATCCCTCATTTCTTCAATTCTCCCATAGAGGCATTGAACAGAGTTCATACAAGCAGAAGTTAACCAAATGATTTACAATCAATCATTCACTAGTGAATTACAGAACACATTTCAAAGTGAAACAGAGCATGCTGTCAACATGTAAAAGAACAGGGGAAACTCAAAGATCAATGCCAAAATGCTAATTACTAAAGGTAACAACACAACTCACCAATAGGATTAATCTCCCCTCCATAACCATGTGTTCTAATCACATCCTCAAATGCAACAGCAGCATCCTTAGGCACACCATACCAAGTCTTCCCAGCACCCATATGCATATAATTCAAGCTATGAAAATCATGATCCTCAACATGCCAAGCAAACCAGCTAAACAACATAGATATATACACCATAGGTGAAGTAACACCAGGTATCTCCTCCTTCATAAACTTCAACAAAGACCCTTTCGACCGCGAAACCCCTCGCATATTCCACTCAGTCTCCCCCACTGTCAACCCATCACCAACATCCTTTTTCCCCAATTTCTTCACACACCCACCACCTGTTTGATCAAATGCCGAACCGGGCATATCATTCGCATACTCAACCGAAAAGGGTTTATCCACATGAGCCTTCCAATACAGAGTCTCCACTTCCAAACCACCCAAACCCCTCTTCGAATTCGACCCCTTTTTCAAGAAACTCCTCTCAAAATTCTTCGCTTTGAGCTCAAATTGGGGCACAGTGTACACCTCACCGCTCTGCCACACGGGTTTCTGCACAGGGCGGTGGTGCTTTCGTGGGCAAAACCCTATCTGCTGCTGCCTAGTGGTGAATGTAGGTGATGAATCAGGGGTTCGAGCACACAGAGACCTATTCAAGTTCGCAATTACGGTTTTCCTCGGTGAAGCAGAGACCGGAGGGATGATTTTACAGATTCCATACTTTGAAGCTTCCTCTTCGATCTTGAAGATGTATGAAATTGGATCTTGAAACTCAGCTAGGGTTGGGTGGTACTCTGGTGCTACAGGTAGAGACTTCAACCATGGGAATACCTCTTCACCCATGAAAGAAAGATCACCCACACATACAAATCGAGTGGATAGAGTTAAAGATTTGTGGGTGTTGTGTGTGATAGATCTAAGAAGCTCATATGGGTCGGGTCGAGCAGAGATGAAGAGATGAAGAGATGAAGAGAGAGAAAGATTGAAGGCTACGAGATTCCTATTGTATCGAAATGTATCGGTGACTCTGTTTTTTTTGTTTAATCTGTAAATTTGTATATTGTATTGATTGTTGTGTGTGATGTAATTCCTCTGTTTTTTGATTTTGGAGAAATGGTGAAAAGCAAGAGGCAGGGGAATTGGGGGTTTTGTTGTGGCTTTGGGAATAATTATTGCTTTGTAAAGGAACAAATGATCTTTTCTTGAACTATGTAAAAGTTTATGGATGTAAGTTTTAGAGTTAAAATTAATAATGAGAATAAAAAGATAAAAAAAAACTTGAATTCTCTTCTCTCCTACGTTTATTCTTTGTCGTGGTCGTCTTAGCATCGTCAAATTGTCCTTGGTCTTTACGTTGTCTCACGTGAGATGGATGGACGTTGTACCATGTCGTCGTAGAGCCGTAGGTGGTTTTCTTTTTGTTGTCGTTTAATGTGACACTTGTGGTTGATGAATAAAAGAAATTGAAATAGTCATTGGTGGTGATGTCATATGATGGCGAAGGTAGTTGTTGTGATTACACGTAGCATGACGACCATTTAATGGGGACAACCACCCTCTAATGCATCAATATAGATGTATTATATAATCCTTTTGCAAGGGAAGTCGACTACGAATTACTCTTTTTAACCTTTCCTAAAGAATCAATATTTATTCTCACGTTGGAACTTGGTCATGGGACGATTATCCTTGCGGTGATGCTAACGGTTTGCTTATTTGTATAGACTCTACAATAGGGCACCTTTTATAAACACACCATATTTACCCTTGATTAAACCCTGGGTTTGTTGCTCCAACGGATCTTAGTTCCTTACTTTTACATTTGCGTCATTCGTAGGACCAAGTTGGTAATCTTAAGAAACTCTCTAATTACGATGAATAAAAACTCCCCATCAGATATCATGGTTATCTAGTGATGGGGGATCGATAATAGTACCCTCGAGTATTTTGTAATGATTGTCCATTCAAACTTCTTACGATTAAGAAAGATGATGAAATCGCCAACAAGGTGGTATCAAGTCTCATAACTTACGATCCATCTACTACATCCCTTCACAATACCTACCAGAACACTACTTATAATAGCAACATAATCGCCAACAAGGTGTATCAAATCTCATAACTTACTTGTTTCTATATACATTGAAACCTTCTTATGCTAACATTGGGTGTTTGTTGCCATCCATCATTATTTCTTCTTATGTAGTTCTAATCACACAAAGCATGTCATCAACTGTTAATATCCATCATGTTGACTCGGGTACATTACAACCCCAAAATGTTGTTTTCCTAGGAAACACACCAAGTGGTTGACCCACTTACAACGCATGAACAACACCTAGGGTTAGTTTCACGGTCTATCTCGTCCATATAGGCTAAATACGAAAACCAAATTCTCAACAAGAATAACCAACTTTCAACTTCCGCTTAAAACTAAAACATTTTCTAATGTTCGAATGTACATTAGAACCACGTGTCTGGAAGATCAAGTTTGCCTTTAATGCATCAAAAAGTATCAATAGTTTTAATGAATTACTTTAGACTTTTAAGGCATTTCTAACTAAAGAATAGAAAAATAAAAAAAC
Organism: Flaveria ramosissima; assembly: GCA_025215565.1. Lineage (NCBI taxonomy): Eukaryota > Viridiplantae > Streptophyta > Magnoliopsida > Asterales > Asteraceae > Flaveria > Flaveria ramosissima. Next base: position 69,881,663 of record CM046029.1, on the reverse strand, counting down.
ACTTGTAGAGTTAAACAACATCAAGCAAAAAATTTTTTGCAGTGATCTATGAACATACATGCACTAATAATAAAAGGCATTGTTCCATATTACAGGTACAAATGTTAGGACGTGCATATTCAGTTCATGCATGAGATTAATACCAAGAAACTAAGAAACAGTCATAATACATGAATCTTTCAACCCATGGAGAGGTTGTGCAAAAAATCAAAGCGTCCATAAGACACATGGGTGTCCTTATATAAAGTCCATATAACCAAGATGTTTAATGCTATTGATGAACAATTCTGAGCATTGTGTATCATAGACAATAACAACACCCATATAGAACCAACAAGTCTACATCGACCAAAGGTAGACTTAGGTCACCAAAGCATCAACAAACCTAGGATGTTCCTTCCACCTCATTATGGGAACTAACCGTATGATGCCTCTAAAGATTGCCAAGTCACTTTTACTAAACTCATGAAGACCGTGTAGGAAATCCTAACCATAATGGGAGCTCCACTTCTCTTTGATCACCAAACCCTATGACAAAGACGTTATCTCAACATAGTTTTAGTATATACTTAGAGTTTTATAATGATAAAGGTCAGTACACCAATGAATATTACAAACTAAAAAGACAGATCAAGATAGTGGTAAATGCGAGAGAATTATCATGCTTAATAAGAGTCAATATGAGCATAAAAACAAACAACAATGATACAATCACATGAGATGCATAAACAAAGAGAAAATGATGGCAGTGACCAAGAGAATAACATAAATGATTTTCCTATCCTTAAAGCTACAGAATCCAACATGACTAGTACTCATCCAAGTCATTATCAAATGACACACGATACACTATGTATACTTTGACGATAAAAGTTCTTATGATATTATGTATGAATATTGCTTCAGGAAATTACTAATAAAGGTGTGACAACAAGTAACCTGTTGACTACCCGTTGGTCGAATTCTCTGGAGAAAAGGTAATGTCCCGTGGACACATGGCGATATTGGTTGAGACTAGAGAATGATGTATTGTAGGGGTGGAACCCTTAGATTTTAGTAACAAAAGCATCATCCCAACGCAATATTATCATAAGAGGCCATGATAAGGGCCTTTTTGGCAATCATTGTCACAACTATATGAAGATTTGGCTTCTAAGAACATTGCCACATCCTTAACTTGTTTGGACATGGTGTAGAATACTAAAAAAGAAGAGTTCGAATTTTAGAAATTCATAGACAACTGGATCATATAATAGCTTATAGCGGATTATGAACACTCGAACATACCTATGTCGTGACTTTCACAAACTAATAACTCATACATAGAGTAGTAAATAAAAGCTTCTAGGGAGAGTAAAACTTAAAGCTGTCAATCAAGTATTTTAGCAAGAAAGAAAGTAGGGCAATTTGTCAACAAGGTAAACTTTTTTCAAAGAACTAAGCTAAACACAAAAGTTAGACACATAAATTATTCCAAAATAAAATGGTTATTGATGATCCTTTTGGTTTAATACAAATTTTAAATTTGGTCCATAAGCTTAAATTTTATGAATATAGTATTCAACTATGATGTTTGCTTTCATCAATAGTTCCTTGATCTAACACTGTTAACTTGCTCGGTTAGTTTCAAGGTGTTTTAGTCACTTCAAATTTAAATGAATATAATGTGTGTGTATATATATATATATATATACACACACATATATATATACATACACACACACACACACACACACATATATATATATATATATATATATATATATATATATATATATATATATATATATATATATATATATATATATATATATATATGTGTGTGTGTGTGTGTGTGTGTGTGTGTGTGTATATATGTGTGTGTGTATGTATATATATATGTCCAGTAGCGACAACCGTATTTTTGATTGGTATCGCAGTGGCCCTTTGGTTGGGTATTGGTGTAACATTACCTATTGATATATATATATAATAACTTGGGCCCACTCCTTATCCCCTCCCCCTATTGCTTTTAAATTTAAGGATTTGTTAATTATTTTTTTTAGAAATCAAGAATCTATATGATTTACTAAGTTTTCTACAACAAACATCCACCCAATTAAATTGAAAACCTCCTAATAATACATTAATAAAACCCCACCTTGAAGATAAAATTAGTAAAGTACCTAACAATGATATGGGAGAAAGAAGAACCCAATTGTTCGTATTCAAAGCAAAGTGCTTAAAATCCCTTGTCAAGAAGTAGTTATTGAGGTTGTTATGCATAAAACCAAGACTAGTCTACTAAATACCCTTAATCTCCATATCATCTTGCAGCGCATGAATAGTGATCTCAAAACAACAAACATTTAAAGACAACTAGGTCTCTTATATGATCGCAAGATTACTCAAACATAAAATAGAATTAATGTTTATAAAAACAAAAGTATCCAAATAGTTATGATACCTCCAGAACAACCTAGAGTAGAACTAAATGCGTAAAAAATAGACATACAAGTTTCTTGGAGTACCAATAAATTTATACCATATTTACAACATAAGCTCTTTACCTTCTTTTACCCACATCTTCATTCCCACAAATGTGTTTGGCACATTCATTGATTCACTAACAAGTCACTCGACATGTTTAATAATTTAGCAAGACTTGCTTCGCTCCCACTCATCTCATACTCTATTGCATTTTCAATCTTGATGCTTCTAAGATTTTCATTAAAAATTAACCATTCTTGCAATTTCCGTCCTACAACCTTCACCTCCTTTCAATGTTTCAAAACGAGTTAGTCGAACCTTTCTACCCTGCTAGATTGTTGTATGATTTATTCACTTTTACTGCAATGTTAATCACTGGCGAAGCTTCTTTGGGGCCAAGGAGCCACTGTCCCCCTCTTTTTTCGTCAGTAGTGTTAATTTTTGGCTTCATAGTGTAAATTTTTGGTCCAGTAGTGGAAATATTTTAATTAATATAGAGTTCGCCCCCCGTAAAATAGTTTACTTTCGCCCCGGTCCCCTTAAAGTTTGGTTCAAGCTCCACCACTTCTGTTAATATTTTCCTTATCAATATTCCCAAAAAATTTTGGATACTCATCATTGTTTGTGAATCCCACCCCTTCGAATCCCGGAGGTATGGACATCGAGCTATCCTCCTCATCCGTTTGATCTATCACTATGATACCACTATTGATCTCCATATTTGCTTCTATTGCCTGGTCTCTTTCATTAGTATGGAATCCATATATAATCTTATTTAATGAAAACATGTTACTAGATTTCACGTCATTATCCGGTTGTTTCCAAATCATCATCTTTTTCATGATTTTGATCCTCTTCTTCACTTTCGAACTTTTTAACTCTTTACTCGGTCCATATGGATTTATCAATGGATTTATTATGTCTTGAAACCCAACTCTCACATTTCTTGACTTTCACCATGAACGACTAAGAGGCTATTTGGTAGCTTTTTAATGACATCTTAATGGTCATTAAGATGCTAAGGTGCTGTTTGTTTTTTCTGCAGGAAAACGTCTGCGGTCTGCGGACCACATCTGCAGACATCTGCAGCAGAAGAGGTGGACCAAACGTCTGCAGTCTGCAAGAAAAAGACTGTTTGTTTTTAACATCTGCAGAATGGTAAAAAAATATTCTGTAATTAAATTAAACCTATTTTTTAAACCTATTAAATTAAACCTATTTTTTAACACTTGTTTCCTTGGACTTGTACCCCACACACACATATCCATACGTACATACAACATATACACACATCTATAAGCAATTGTCGATTGTTATATTTATGCTCAACTGTTGTAGTTCAATATTGTAATATGTATGATGAATTTGGTAGTTTATTATCCCCTTATTTATCTTATAGATATATATGTTAGAATACTTGCTACTTATGTAACAAGATAGCATTGTTGTTTAGGGAGTATGTATGATTTGATCTTGAATTTGTTTGCATTTCTCGTTAATTCATTTGGCCAGAATGATTTATGGGTGATGGCATCACATGCAGATATGGTGTTATGTAGGTACAGGTAGAACCCAAGATGAAAAACCATTGCAGTATCAAGTTTCTGGCAAATAACATACAAATTTTAACTTTCAGCGATGCCCAAAATGACACTAACCTATCTTCTTTCAAAATCAAAAGGCGTTTATTCGTGTTTTGCGTTTCAAGAGAAGTGTAAGACCACCATGGTTGAGAAAGAGTGAACCCGCACAAAACCATTAGAATCGCTAACTTCTTGAGCAACAGGTGGGGGGAGGGGGAGGCGAGGGCGGCGGTGGTCCGGCCGGTGGGGGGTGGTGGGGCGGCGGTGGTCCGGGCGGTGGGGGAGGTGGGGCAGCGGTGGTCCAGCCGGTGGGGGGAGGTGGGGTAGCCGGTGGGTGAGGTGGGGGGAGGTGAGAAGAGGTTAGAAGATCTCAGAAGTCATAGGTCCACATCTTCTCCATGCAGATGTGACAACCGACAATTTCAGGTCAATACCCGACCTTGACTTGGTTATAATTACACCTATAATACTTGATTTTCAATTGAATTTCAACTTTTGAAGTCGTTTTATGCATTGCAAAAAAATTCATGCATTACATTCCATGCATCGGCGATTCGGCGTAATTACCATTTTTACACGCGATACAACCGGCACACACACGAACGTTGGTGATAATTAATATGTGTACTAATAAATACTTTAAAGTGTTTCAAAGTACTTTATATTCCATTGTTTCAAAGTATTTTAGATTCCAAATTAAATACATTGGATAAACTCAAATTTATAAATAAACCTAATCGCGTAAATTGATATTTTACCCGGAACGAATCATTTTAACGCGACTACTAAATACACGGTGTATCATTAATATATCATCAATATTGAAATATGTAATATTATATAAGTTCTTATAATATTTTAAGGTATTCAAAGGAAATAATAATAATAATAATAAAATATGTAAAAAAATCCTATAGTACAACAAATACCACCCAAAATACCCAATACTACATAAATTAAAAATGAAACCTTTCTTTTTCTCATCTAATGGTTTTTCTTTCATTCAATCTCCCTCTCTTTTTCTCTTTCCCATGCAAATCTCCATGGAAGATTTTATGGATTTTGTTGACTTTGACAATTTTAAGATTTACCTTATTTGTGAAACTTTTAAGGCAATGCATAAAGCATTGTGTTCCATTACCATTCTTAGTCACTTATTACTTTAATTTAAATGTATACAAGTAAGAATAACTCAAAATATAGATTTTCAAACATAGGCTTGGATTATAAAGAGAAAATTGCTTTCTATTTCTTATCTACACCAACAAAATCTATTTTCTTTTCTTTTCATCCAACTCACCTTTTAACTTTTACAAATTTTAAGATTTTCTTTTTTAGTGATTAACATGAGTTAATGATCAAATTGAGAAGCTTCCTTACCTCTTTGGAATGCCTTCTCTCAAGGGTTGACCAATGCTCCCATGTGATTTGATTTATCATTCAAGGAAGAGTTATATATGCTATCAACCAACACAAATCACCAACACAAACCCACACATTGCTTTTCTTCTCTTACTCCCTTAAAAATTCGGCCAACACAACCTCACAACCACTTCATTTGATTTGCAACTCATTTTCTACAAATCTTGGGTGATTCAAGTGTTATTGTTGAAGACCAAGTGATTCTTGAAGCTTTCAAACATCCTACAACATCTTCTCTACTTTTCCTTGGTTGATTCTTAGTTCAAAGGATCAAGTCTTCTTTTTCCTTGCATTTCAAGACTACCATCTCTTTCTCCTTGCTTGTTTAAGGTTAGCACCTTGTTTCTAATCTTCTATACATCACCATGATGTGTTCATGTTCACTAACTCATCCCAAAAGTGCTCTACCAAAGTTTAAAAAGTAACAAAACATGTAAAACATTTTCTGGCAGATTCATGTTCTGTGTTTTCAAGACCATAACTCGACCTAAACATGGTCAAATGAACCGTTTCTTGAGCCTAACATTAACTTTAGGATGTCTAGTTTCTAACCCATCCAACCTTGAAATTTATAGATGAGTATAACCCTTCCAAAACGTACAAACAAATTAAAGTGCTGAACCTGAATTTTTGACAGAATAAATAGGGCAGAAAGAATGAGGCATAAGTTATGCTTAAAGTAATAAAATGAAGATTTTCTTTCTGTGGTAACTTAGCTTAAGGTGTTAGGTTTAAAAGTAATATAGGCTCTATTTGTGAATGTAAGTTTTGACCTCTCAAAAAGGTAAATTCCATAGACATATACAGAAATTGCTGCACTGACATCTGTTGCTTCATGAACCATTTAGTGGCACCTAAACTTATTTTTAGGATACAAGCTATACCTTTTTGGAATCCTAAGACATATAAATAAATATGATAAAAGTATCAGATTTTATAAAAATTCTTTGTACCATGAAAAGGGGATGACAACCAGACCCAAAAATTCCCTTAATGCTGTCAAATACCTATACTTAGAAAAAGTAAACTTTTAGAGATATTTGGTAAAAAGGGAAACCCATACACATGGAAAGTATAATACCATTATACTTAATATAAAACACTTTCAATACATTATGTATCTTTAGAAAAATAAAGATGAAGACAAGAATCTAAATAAAACATTTACGACTTGACGTGGCTAATTAGTCAAGTGACATTTTCAAAACTAACTTTGTGGATGAGTTATGCATGACCATCTAGGGTTAGTAATCATGACCTCATGAATATATTGTGATTTTGGTTAGGAGATTTCTAGACCAATCATACGTACAGATTATTGCTAGAATTCACACATGCATTACAGGTGAGTTTCACGGCCCCATTTTACTTATTTTCCTTTTGGGGGAGATTACATGCAAATTACTATTTTCCTGGACACATTTACTTGTTAATGATTTCACATGTTATATAAGTTGTTTACTTACCGTATAAAGTCCCCAGATATCGAACCGTTAGTTTATTTCCCAAAGCGAGGTAATCATGGATAGTACTATTGGGTTTGACTACCCCCACCCGGATTAATTACCCTAATCTTGACTGGAGGTCTAAACGGGTGCATTATTAGCCTGTTCACACTCATGCTTACGGTAGGCATGGGTAGGGGCAATGTGTTACAGTTACAGTCTAGCTTCGATTGCGGTGCTTATATAATATTGTAGTATTGTATGATAGACAATCAAATCATGGAAAGACTTGTGGTCCATTACACTGTTTACTATTACTTTAAAACCTGTGAACTCACCAACTTTATGTTGACATATTTTCATGCATGTTTTCTCAGGTACTTGACCCTTGCATCAAGTTAAGCTAGCTTGGTCCACGTCGCATTTAGGACCATTCATGCTGTTTGGGACATTTATTTTCCTATTTGTCATGTTTTGAAAACAATTACTCTAGCTCTACTACTTTCGCAAATCAACTCTGAAAAGAATTATGTATTTTTAAACTTATTTGCAACGTATGTTTACTAAACCATGTAGTGGTCGATCAATGACTATGGTTTCCATGATGTTCACGCCCCGCGGGAAACCGCCGTGGTTGGGGGTGTGACAGCAGACCTCAGGAAGACATTTTTAATTGAAACGTCTTCCAAAAAACAAACACTCTGCGCACTCAAAACCTCTTCCCGCGTCTGCGTGCACGCAGATGAAGAGGTGAGAAAGAGGTTTTGATAAAAAACAAACGCCACCTAAATGTTAATGGTTCATAGTGGTTAAGAGGTAATATCTTAATGGTTACCTCTTAACCATCTAGACTTAAGATTACCTCTTAACCATCCAGACTTAAGATAACCTCTCAACCATTAAGAGAATATGAATCATTAAGATGTACATTAAAAGTTAACCATTTAATGACAATTAAGAAACTATCAAACAACCCTTAACCCAATAACCATAAAGATCATTTCCATGATATTTGTGTTTTCTTTTGTTAATATGCATACTCTTCCTAACGTCAAGCTTTCTTCCATATCATCTTCAACAAGTCTGAATAAGTCGAGTCTCATTTGATCATCCAAAGCCTTCTCGAAAAGTTGAGAAGTAGGAAAAAGTTACAAAATACTATTGTCCTACATGTAAAATATAAAATGGAATATTTTATGATTGTTGATGTGAAAATAACTTGTGAGCTATGATTTTGTTGCATTTTAAATGATGTTTCAAAATGATAAAAAGAATCTACAATATATCTTTACTACTTTATAAAGCATAAAATTAGGGTAGAAATTTAATTTCACGCTTTTTTCATAAGACGCGCTCTTTCGTCTCCTTCGTTGTCATCCGGCGTTGTTTACACCTTCTCCCGTTACTCCATTCACTAAGCAATCGAATCATCCTTCCACAGTTACCCCGCATTCACTCCTCACCATCGCCTCCATTCGATGCTTCAATCTATTGCATTCGCCCTCGCATTCAAGCTTCCATTGCTTGGTTATCGAACCATTCATCACTGTCAATCACATCGCATTCAATGGCATGGTTTCAGTCATCAATGGCGCATACCCTATCGGCCCTTCATTCAATCATATGTGACGGTTTCACCTATTGCTCAATCACCCCTCCTATCAAGAATCAATGTCATTCAATTCGCTTTCAATCGCGCTCAGATCCACTATTGTTTATAAAGACGTGTCTTGGATTCAATATTTATAACAATTCCATCTTCGATTGCTTCTTCAAATCCAAGTATGTATCAGTTATGTGGGTATAATACCTATTTTTTTTCTGTATATACATCATTTCTGAAATGTTCTCCAAATCAAATAATGAAATCATTCATTTTTTTTTCAGTGCCCTTAGATCATTGTTTGCTTCTCATTATTTTAGGAATTGGATTTGCGCTATCACTCCAAACAGCAGCGAGTAGAAGTATATAGACTGGATATATGAATTGGATTTCTTAGTGTTTTTGGTGTAGTATTGATAGGTGATTTATCATTACTTTCTGCAGGGGATTCAACAAGATTGATTACAGGGAGTGCAGATCAGGCTACTAAGTTATGTGATATTCAAAGTGATTGTCGCCTTCTCTCTTACTCTCGTATCTTAATCGCTCCTGGTATTGCTTGCATACAGTTAAGCTTGTGCTTTACTATTTGGCTTTAATAAAATCGATCCATTTTGCTTTACTATTTGTTATTGACTGTTAAAATGTCCAAATGAGCATTATTTGAGCCAATATATAAGCGAATATGTTTTACATTAGAAGGAACAATTTTACGAAGAACAGACACAACGCTTCGACGAAGGAGCTGTCAGGTTCAATGAAAGAACGTAACAACAACAATTCATCTGTCTCGTCTAAGGACATCTATGATTATGAGGAATCAGATAATAATGGGGACGTGATACTTGGACTTGCTGAAACTAGCAGGACTGTTATTGAGGTAATGGTTGCAACTTTTTTATTCTTTTATTTTTAGGCAACAGTTGATGAACCCCACCTCCATTATCCACTTGAATTCCCATACTCCCTTATGAATGTTGTTGACTCAAGACTTTAAAACGGAACATGATTCTTTCACTATCGTTCTGATCCCCTACTGTGACATCTCTTAATTTTATTAACTTAGAAGTTAACTTTGTTAAATCTTAAAAGGGCCTTTTATGCCATTTTGAAACTTTGGGGTTTATACTTAATAATTAATTTGTTGACTAACAAATTAAAATAATAATAATAATAACATTATAAGGGTTATAATGTTTGCTTATTATTATAAAATTTAAGGTGTTAATAATCTTAAATAAAATAATAACTATTATTATTATAATGATGACAATATTAATAATAGTAATTGTAATAGTACTAATAATAACAACATTAACAAAATTAATGATAACAATAATGCTAATAATACTAATATATTAAACTTGTAAAAGTTAAAAACTTAAAGTAATTAAGTTAAGGGGTTAAGTTTGCCATTTTAAAACTTCAAAAGAAAGCTTTGTGCATGAAATAACAAAGTACAAAACTACAGGGACTATTATTGTAACTTTAAAAGTTACAACCCAAACCGCCCCCCACTCGCGATTTCCCGGCCAAATTCCGGCCACCTTCCGGCCGAAGTCCGGCGAACCCCAAAACTCTCGAAATCAACCGGCTACTAACCCCAAATCGTTTTTAAAACATCATAGGAACGGTTTCTAACTTGATTTTGATCTTAATTTCGTTTAATCATCGGTTACAAGGGTCAATTGATTACATAACCGAAATCCTCTTAAACCCAAAACCGTTCGAGCCTTAAACACCAATAATATCCCAATTACTTCAAGCAGATCGAACTTCTATCTATCCCTAATCAAACAAAACTCTCAATTTCACCTGAGACAAACAATTACAACGAATTCGAATACCTCCTTGAGCCGCGACCTACCTGCTACTTGAACATTATTCTCTGGTTTTCAATTTCGGAAATTGATAAAGGGCTTTTGTACAACAAGGCTCTTGGAAACTTACTGTGCAACGAATTTGATTAACAATGTCGTTTGGGTAGCAAACAAGTGATACGTGGTCGCGATCGGCTCGTGTACTCGTTCTCCATCAAAATCTCACCAATTCGTGTAATTTGACACATCCTCACACTCGTTTTCATTAGGGGATTAAAAGCCCTATGCTTAATTCGGGAATCACCATCGATTTCATATTCAATTGGATCCAAATCGAATTAGGGTTTATATGAAATTGGGGGAATTCTGCAGTTAATGTTTTTAAACATTTGAAATGATCTTTTAAATAGATATGGGCGCTGGCCCAGCCGGTTTAAGCACTAAACGAAGGTACATGGGGCCCGGGTTCGATTCCCGGCACCTCCATTTATTTTTTGAAAGCCTTTTTACTTACAAATAAAATTACAGAAAAATTATAATTAATATAAAAATCACTTTTGATAATTAATATAAAGATTTTAGACACTAAAATATTTTCTGAAATTTTTCTAATTTAAATATATTCATAAATATATATATATATATATATATATATATATATATATACATATATAAATATATATATCTTTTAGTTATTCCTTATAAAATGGATTTAAAATGATGGTTTAAATTAATAAATTATTATTGATCCAAACGTTACTTTTAAAAAACATAATTATCTCTATTGTTTATCTGACTTTTATATTTAAATTGTCTCTTTTTAGAATAATTAAGTAATTATTAGACTTGAAACAATAAATCTTTATAATATTAATAGGCATTATATTAACTAAAGTTTTATCATGATAATTGTAGAAATTATATATCTTATAATTTCACAAATTATTTACAAATATTATTCTTCTTATAAAATATATTAAGTAAAGGTTTAGATTAATAATTTGTTATTAATCAAAATGTTATTCCAACTAATTTTAAAGCTTTATTTATATTGAACCTTATCAATATTTATACTTAGATTCATTTCTACAATACTTCAATATACATATATAGTTCTTTTAATTGAATCAAAACATAAATAATTGCTTTATAAACTTGTTACTTGTTAAAAACCCCCATAATTCTATCAAAACTCTAATCCTTGTTTGAACGTTAATCTTACTATTAACCTTAAACTTGTAATATATATGTTAGGTGCCTTGTGATGGATACTTTGGATTATCTTTTGACTTTTTATATCATCTTGTAATGCATATATCCAAGTGAGTATTTCCATACCTCTTTTTGATTATTTTCACACTTTGGGGTGAAACATGTTAACTTATTATCATTGCACTTGTAAACTTATTTGAGACTTGTAATCTTTATGGCAATTCATCATGCAAAGTTGCGGTTAGTTGAACTTTTGTGGTTACCATGTTATGGCGTTATATGTACAATCATTAACTATTGCTAGCCCAGCGAAGTCATAGATCTATGGTCCAGACAAGCCTGCTTTGGTTGATCCAAGTACACTTAGCTGATCGTATAATCTTGTAAAAGTTTGAGACTTGTAAAACTTTGTCGAGGTTTGATTGTTGCATTGTTCATAACATCCCTAATCACTTTATTCACTAACTTACGACTTGAATTGCCATTTTTATATACTTATGTATTGAAAACTATGGAATGCTCACCAACATTTTTATGTTGACCTTTTATTTATAACATGTTTCAGGTATACCCCAAGTTTGTGTTCTACTCTTTGAAGCTTATTACATCTAGGATTAGACCTAGAGATAAATGGATGATCATGTTATTTGTAGCATTTGCACATGATGTATTATTTGTTGAAACTTTTGCTTGTAATGTTATTAATAAAACTTATGAATAATATATTTGGAATTAATAAATAGCGTTATGTAGCTGTAAACAATCGTAACCCTCACATCTCGACGTTTCCGCTGTCAAGGTTGGGGTGTGACAGATTGGTATCAAAGCCCATAACTATAGGGATTTAGGTTATTAGAAATGGTGACCTAGACTATAGTTGCATGAACCTTATAGAAAGATCCTTATACCTTTGTGCTTACATGTTGTTTGCATGCTACATAATGCTATGCCTTTTGTGCAACTTGATGCCTTAGCATAAGATTGCCTTATGTATGCTTAAACTTAGTTACTTGTCTCCCTAAACTTAACTTTGACTCTTTGACCCTCCTCGACAAATGAACTTCCTGAACTTATTCTCAACGACATGTGGAATCTACACTTATCGTCGTGGGTTCAATTCCTTAGACTCTATGTCTAATCTATGAAAATCTCATCAAGGTTTTGATTTCATAAACCAAAGAAATTTGTGTGACACATAGACACCTGTATTCTGGATTTCCTGGCAAAAGGCCTTCGGGCTAAGGCAAGCATATCGTATAAATCTCATTGTGAGACCAGTTATGCTTACCTGGGGATTTCTGGGATGAGTGATAAACTATGGTCAACATACACAAGTCTCTATGGCAAATGGGTCAATTTACCTTGACGTGTCAACGATTCCAAATGGTAATGCGTTACCAAATGGAACCATCCTCTTTGTATCTTAAAAATCCTTGATTCCTTGAACTGGTATCTCTTCATTCTTATCATACATAATGTTCCTGTTAATATTGAACCTATCCTACATTTCAACTTTTACGTTTAAACACCGTTACACGTTGAGCGTTTCATGTAACTATTTCTATATCTTGACCAACGTGAACATGGATCTTAATATACCCAAAGATATTGGGAATCTAAACCGAATGGTCATCAAAAACTTTAGACTGTTACTTATGATTCTCAAGTCTTCTTAAGGATGTGTCCCATAACTAAGAACATGCAATGCTATAGGTGGAATTCCTACATCTCGAGATACTTTGTCTAGGCAAAGTGTAAATGGTGATTTGGCTCGATCATTGAATCCATTTACTTGACTCGAAACCCTTGAGATGAGTGATCACTTATAAGTACGCGTGTCTTCAATAAGGTTATGGTTGACCTCATGTCTTGAGGAGTTCATGTATTTCCTTCAATTGTGAATCGAATGTTCACATCTCGTCGTGGTGTTGAATCACTCTTGTCATTGATTTAGTCTTCCTGATTTAAACCATTCAAGATTTGAACACCATCATAACTAATTCTGTTACCTCGAACCTTGACCTTAAATTTTGTAAGCATGATTTCCCTTTTGTTACATTAATGTAACTTGAAATTTTCTGAATTTTTAATGGATATTCTCTTCCTTTCGTTGTTAAGTCGAACTTCATACCGCTTGCACCGTGGGAGATGCAAGAGTTGCAAGTCAACCTATGAATAAGAACACTCGTATCTCCTAAATAATTCTAACTCATCAAAACAGGGATGATTCCCTTACTTTGGTGATAATTCTTCATTCGTTTCGATAAATGGTTTCCAATGGTGATTTATAAAATTTCTTCCTCTGGATCGGGGTGATTTCCTTATCCCGAGGATTGACTTCAATTATTTTCTTTGGAATGGCATTTCACAAATGACATGATCTCACCAAAATAGGATTGAAACCCGTACTTTGGTGACAAATGTCAATCTTCGATTGTTTTCTTGCTATTATGAAATTCAATCATCAAAATAGGCGTGAATTCCATACCTTGATGATAATATCATCTTTATGAATTGTATTTGTTCAAATGAGACGACTTCATCAAAGTAGGAGTGAATTCTGGATTTTGATGAAGAAGTTCATCTTGTTATATTTTGTTTTTGTAAAACTTCATCGTTAAGATAGGAGTGATTTCCCTTACCTTAATGGTGAGTTACCTCGTCTTATTTTCTGTAGATCCCCAACAAGGAGTTGGGATCGAACTTTTTGATTGGTAAGTTAGTGGTCATACCTTGGGAATACACCATCAAGTTAGGAGTGAAAACCACACCTTGATGACTATTCTCATTTCTTGATCTCCAACTTACCAAGGTTTTAATCAAGTGACAAGAAACATGTAGTAACGTGAAGGGTGAACCAATGTTAGTGTTTGGACCTATCAAGCCAAAGCATGATTTCTGAACTTGAAAGGAGACCCGATCACTCTAGGTTGATTTTGATTCCGAGCTTGGAGCATTTGAATTCTTAAATCGATTTCTTTCCCTTTATCTTCATGTTTTGACTCGATCTAGCTACATCGAACCATTTATTTCTTACTTATCAACTTTCATTTTGAGTTGTCATCAACACATGATTGTGTGATGGTAGCCTTCTTAAACAATCTTTCTGCTAAATAAAGGCATTATCAACTTGTGTTCATGTCTTTCTAACTTTCTCAGATGTGCTTATGGGTTTGATGAACTGCGTATGCAAACTGTACTTGGAAACTTGCTACTTTGCAAAACATGTTTACAAATACTTTTCTTAATGTTTGCATCATTTCTTGAATCGCTTTTGAACCCTTAACCTTGAAAATCATTGAAATTTTATCTTGGTTTTGAACAACAAGGGCTTGTTGTTATCCTCATTGCGATGTGGATATAAAGGTTCATAAAATTTAGTAATTTGTAGTCATGGGTTTGGCATAAAAGGAAAGACATAACTTGGCATGTGTCCAAGTGTCTTACCTTCACATATGACAAAACCTAACCCCCATATTCCCGGGAATCTCCTGCCCAATTTCTCAATCCAAATGTCTCTTATTTTGGATGTCATACTGAAAATTGGTGCATTATAGACCAATTGACTAATCTCATATTGACTCATGTGAGATAATGGGTCGATAAATTGACTTGTATCTAACTCAAGAATTCGTATACCGTAGTATGGCGTTAAAACATCGATCGTTATTTTGGATGACCGATTCATTTTCTGCTTTTAATAATGTTCCTAACCATCGTCGTGAACTTATTCCAAAGTCTTCGCATATCGTATTATTCTTAGACCGATGATTGGTCAAAGGAGAGATACATATTCACAAGATATGCGTTAAGACCGTTTCATATAGTGACGTTTGGGATTCTTAAATCCTGACGGTTAACCTTTCCTATCATTGTTGGTCCTTTATTGATTTCTAGACATCAATTTACTACGAAATTATATTCTAGAAGTTGTGACTTATGAATCTAAGGTACCACGGTAACTCGTCATCGTTTTTCAACGTTTCATCTCAAAACGTCTCACGTTTATTATGTTAAGAATCTTGTAAGATTCCATAAAGTGAAGCGTTCCACCTGTAATCAAAACGTCAAACACTGTTCGTTGAACACTCACCTTTCATTACAATTCCTTTGTTCATTTAAGTTCATTCTTAATTTCGGGACGAAATTCTTTTAAGTTGGGGAGACTGTGACATCTCTTAATTTTGTTAACTTAGAAGTTAACTTTGTTAAATCTTAAAAGGGCCTTTTATGCCATTTTGAAACTTTGGGGTTTATACTTAATAATTAATTTGGTGATTAACAAATTAAAATAATAATAATAACATTATAAGGGTTATAATGTTTGCTTATTATTATAAAATTTAAGGTGTTAATAATCTTAAATAAAATAATAACTATTATTATTATAATGATGACAATATTAATAATAGTAATTGTAATAGTACTAATAATAACAACATTAACAAAATTAATGATAACAATAATGCTAATAATACTAATATATTAAACTTGTAAAAGTTAAAAACTTAAAGTAATTAAGTTAAGGGGTTAAGTTTGCCATTTTAAAACTTCAAAAGAAAGCTTTGTGCATGAAATAACAAAGTACAAAACTACAGGGACTATTATTGTAACTTTAAAAGTTACAACCCAAACCGCCCCCACTCGCGATTTCCCGGCCAAATTCCGGCCACCTTCCGGCCGAAGTCCGGCGAACCCCAAAACTCTCGAAATCAACCGGCTACTAACCCCAAATCGTTTTTAAAACATCATAGGAACGGTTTCTAACTTGATTTTGATCTTAATTTCGTTTAATCATCGGTTACAAGGGTCAATTGATTACATAACCGAAATCCTCTTAAACCCAAAACCGTTCGAGCCTTAAACACCAATAATATCCCAATTACTTCAAGCAGATCGAACTTCTATCTATCCCTAATCAAATAAAACTCTCAATTTCACCTGAGACAAACAATTACAACGAATTCGAATACCTCCTTGAGCCGCGACCTACCTGCTACTTGAACATTATTCTCTGGTTTTCAATTTCGGAAATTGATAAAGGGCTTTTGTACAACAAGGCTCTTGGAAACTTACTGTGCAACGAATTTGATTAACAACGTCGTTTGGGTAGCAAACAAGTGATACGTGGTCGCGATCGGCTCGTGTACTCGTTCTCCATCAAAATCTCACCAATTCGGGTAATTTGACACATCCTCACACTCGTTTTCATTAGGGGATTAAAAGCCCTATGCTTAATTCGGGAATCACCATCGATTTCATATTCAGTTGGATCCAAATCGAATTAGGGTTTATATGAAATTGGGGGAATTCTGCAGTTAATGTTTTTAAACATTTGAAATGATCTTTTAAACAGATATGGGCGCTGGCCCAGCCGGTTTAAGCACTAAACGAAGGTACATGGGGCCCGGGTTCGATTCCCGGCACCTCCATTTATTTTTTTAAAGCCTTTTTACTTACAAATAAAATTACAGAAAAATTATAATTAATATAAAAATCATTTTTGATAATTAATATAAAGATTTTAGACACTAAAATATTTTCTGAAATTTTTCTAATTTAAATATATTCATAAATATATATATATATATATATATATATATATATATATATATATATATATATATATATATATATATATATATATATATATATATATATATCTTTTAGTTATTCCTTATAAAATGGATTTAAAATGATGGTTTAAATTAATAAATTATTATTGATCCAAACGTTACTTTTAAAAAACATAATTATCTCTATTGTTTATCTAACTTTTATATTTAAATTGTCTCTTTTTAGAATAATTAAGTAATTATTAGACTTGAAACAATAAATCTTTATAATATTAATAGGCATTATATTAACTAAAGTTTTATCATGATAATTGTAGAAATTATATATCTTATAATTTCACAAATTATTTACAAATATTATTCTTCTTATAAAATATATTAACTAAAGGTTTAGATTAATAATTTGTTATTAATCAAAATGTTATTCCAACTAATTTTAAAGCTTTATTTATATTGAACCTTATCAATATTTATACTTAAATTCATTTCTAGAATACTTAAATATACATATATAGTTCTTTTAATTGAATCAAAACATAAATAATTGCTTTATAAACTTGTTACTTGTTAAAAACCCCCATAATTCTATCAAAACTCTAATCCTTGTTTGAACGTTAATCTTACTATTAACCTTAAACTTGTAATATATATGTTAGGTGCCTTGTGATGGATACTTTGGATTATATTTTGACTTTTTATATCATCTTGTAATGCATATATCCAAGTGAGTATTTCCATACCCCATTTTGATTATTTTCACACTTTGGGGTGAAACATGTTAACTTATTATCATTGCACTTGTAAACTTATTTGAGACTTGTAATCTTTATGGCAATTCATCATGCAAAGTTGCGGTTAGTTGAACTTTTGTGGTTACCATGTTATGGCGTTATATGTACAATCATTAACTATTGCTAGCCCAGCGAAGTCATAGATCTATGGTCCAGACAAGCCTGCTTTGGTTGATCCAAGTACACTTAGCTGATCGTATAATCTTGTAAACGTTTGAGACTTGTAAAACTTTGTCGAGGTTTGATTGTTGCATTGTTCATAACATCCCTAATCACTTTATTCACTAACTTACGACTTGAATTGCCATTTTTATATACTTATGTATTGAAAACTATGGAATGCTCACCAATATTTTTATGTTGACCTTTTATTTATAACATGTTTCAGGTATACCCCAAGTTTGTGTTCTACTCTTTGAAGCTTATTACATCTAGGATTGGACCTAGAGATAAATGGATGATCATGTTATTTGTAGCATTTGCACATGATGTATTATTTGTTGAAACTTTTGCTTGTAATGTTATTAATGAAACTTATGAATAATATATTTGGAATTAATAAATAGCGTTATGTGGCTGTGAACAATCGTAACCCTCACATCTCGACGTTTCCGCCGTCAAGGTTGGGGTGTGACACCTACGCCTTTTCATACTCCATTCCATTCCATTGGAAAAGGAAAACAATTATTGACTTGAAATCTTGTAGATTGAACCTTAGATTCATCGAACATTGTACTTAGTGTGTTGTTTCTGTTGTACTAAAAGAAGTTGACCCTTTAGGAACTGAGAAAAACCTTGGTGATACTTTTGTTGTGAACCTTTGTTAAGATCTTGAGCTTCTAAAGGGTAAACAAATAATATAAAAATTACATAAAGAACTTTTACAACAACTAACATTATTTTTGCTGCTTAAATATTGATAATTAGATGAATAAATCTAGATCAATATTCTAATCATTTTTACTTTTTTTAATTTTTATTTTTAAGGATTGCAAACTCCACTTCACCTAATAAAATACTGAGGGGGTAGCCTAGACATGATAACATTTTAAGAAAGATACCAAGGTAGTTTTATTTTCTGTCAACATGAACGAAACATACATCCAAAACACAGAAGATAGCATTTTTTAGAAGGGCATAGGAATGGTAGTGTGTTCTAAAAAGATATAATATGTTTGAGTAACAACATATATTCCCCCCAACTACATGGACATGTTTGTAAACAACAAAAGTCTATTAAGAGCTTTAACTGCATGTAGTAGAAGATATTGATACTCACTCATGTGCACCTTAATCATACTAACATTAGCATATCGACATTTTAATGTATATATATCATAGTGTATTAGCCTTAAATATGCCCTGGCATTCATGTTGAGAATTAAAATAAATTCTTTGAGAAATAAAATAAAATGTATAGTCGAACATTGAGGGTCTGCTTGAATAGGCTCACACCTTCCTTGATCAATTTGGTAGCAAGTAGCAAATTTAAGGTTGTGAAATATCTCTATCTTTAGTATTTAAAAAGTTCAAATAGTTGAAGCTTTAGTTAGTTGATTAGTGTTCATAGCTACTCAAGCCCCTTTATATATTCGGATTGAACCATATAACTTTTAGTTAGCTGATTTTTTTCTTACATTTATAACCTGCAGAACAAAAGAATAGTGAAGAATGAGGATCCTAGAATACAAATAACCGCTCAACTACAGACTCAATTCAGGCTTCTTGAGATGTAAGGAGACAAATATATGATTGTTTATCTGTGTTTGATGCATTAGAATCTATTGGATTATGAAAAACATCCAAAGTGAAATTTCAATCAAGAGGAGACCACCTTACTGATGATTACATGGGACTGCATTATATTAAAAATCACAAACATTTGTTGTGGGTCTAAAATCAACGTGTTGTTGTTTCTAAGTTTAAAGGAAATTATTAAGGATATCTGGATGATATGACGGGGTATTAGTTTCATGATAGTGGATATTCGTGCGTGGTATAACTGTTGTAAATCTATACTCATGAATATAATAATGTAGAATTTGAGGAAACAACAATAGTTCAATAGCTTACTGAGCAATTTTCTTTGAAGTGCTTTTTTTAATAGTGTATCTCTTCAAACTGTACTTTCTCATCAACCAATTTAGACAAACTGTAGAAAATGCAAAAGATGATATGGCAAAGTATCTTTATTGGCCTTATGTTTCAATTGATTTTGGTATTTTGTGGTTATTAGTGTAAGAATATCAACAAAATGGCCCATGCCTGAATTAGTAATATGATAGGAGCTGTTTGATTACACTGATCGGGTAAAATCTGACTGAGTCAGAAGCTGACTCAGTTAGAAGTTCTAACTGGGTATGCATCTAACTGAAACTTGGCTGTTTGATTCAGTATCTAACTGGAACCAAAACGATTCAATATTTAAGTAACAAAACCCACCGGAGTCACACCACCAGTCGGAATCACCACACCACCACCACCGCGAGGGGGCGGCGGCCTGCGAGTCGGAGGGGGTGGCGGCCTGCGGGTCGCGAGGGGGCGGCAGCCTGCGTGTCAGCCGGTCAGCACATTTTTTTTCAAGGTCCGGGTCAGGACTGGAGACCCGGTCAGCCGGGCTCGAAGCCGAAATCAAACGGGCTGACCCACTGACCGAGTCAGCCGGATCAGCCTAAAAACAAACAACCCCTTATTTGTTCTAATCTTATGTTTAATGAAAATAAAGTTTTGTGGTCTTAAATCTCCATTATTAGTTGACAGTGATTAAGTGATTGAGTTGAGTATTCGAGTGAGTGACTAATGACATCACATAAACATGTGTTATTTATCTCACTGTTATCTTCAACTCAAAAAGCTTACTAATTTACATAGATGGATTATTACCATTGGTTAGATTGGAGAGCTTACTTTGTTGTGTGATGTTTTTGTAATATTGGATTAATTTTACAGTTGTCTCGTTTATTTTTGTGCGTGCAGGCAAGATATAGTTGCAAGTGTAAGATTAGAAAGTCAAAGGTGTTTGAAAGTCACACGCACTTTGTTGTGTAATCGTACATTAGAAAGTCAACGTAGAAGAGATAATAAATTGATTAAGAATTACTATGTTGGTTTGTAGAGTATAATGTATTGCTGATTGCTCCATTAAAAGAGAAATAATTACAGTATCAAAATGTTAAATATTTAAGAAATGATGCTGAATCATAAGGCTTGAAAAAGTCGTAACTTTGCACGTGAAATTGGTCAAAATGGAGAATCGAATAATATTGATGTTTATGGAAAGGTTAGGAGTAAGAAAATGAAGAATAACTTGCTAAACGAAAGATACAAAATCATGCAGTTATATCTTGTGTGCAGTTATTTGATTTTTAAAACAGTCACACCGCCGCAACGCGTGGGCATTCCTACTAGTTTATAAAAAAAATTGCGGGTTATGTTTTAAAGCATCTATAGTCTAAAAACTAAAAATCTCCAAATACATGTTCGGTCATCTTACACATTAACACCCACAAATCTTCTCAAACTTTTTTCAAAGCAATTCATGCAATCCCGATAACCTGCTTATACTTTAAGATCATCATTTACTTTTATAATTTAAAATTTTATTTTTTAATATCGTATATAGAGAGATAAAAAAAATTATTATACATAATATATAATTAAGGGCAAAATTATAAAATTAAAAAAGTATAAAGCGTGACACGATATTAAATAATCTAAAATTAGAACACTACATAACATTATAAATGTTAAATAAGTTTGAATGAAATTTATTTTGAACGAATAATTGGATCACTAACGGATCACTGCCCGCCTGATCATCTTCATTACCTGGATACGTAATCCGAGACTACACCCAGAAGAAAACTTACCATAGGTAAGAGAAAACTCCTGACACAACCTGAAACCCTTATTTTTGTTATAGGTGATACTTGAACTCAATATTTTTCTCTATTTAATTAAAACATAATATTTTAACCATTTGAAAGAATCATTGGTTGCAAGTTAGTTACTAGGTACAAAAGAACAGAAAAAAAGGGTCCCGGAAGCAAAAAAGCCAAGAAGCAACCATATCTTAAATTTATGTGTAGCAACCATATCTTACATTTATGTGTATATTTATCATATATAATTATCCTAACTCTGAGCATTATTTAATAGTCTATTATCTATTATTATTAAATTTATATCCAACGAAAATTATAATTTTAAACCTTACTGCATTTTATAAGTTGACAGATACATTCATTATTATTTTACATATAATAACAAAACAATACCGGATGTAGAGTATTGTGATATGATTCACATGGTATAAAATGTTCATGTTTTGTTTACAAATGACAGCCAGGTGACTCATAGTGATGTTTCTCATTTACCAACCATACAACCCCATCAGCCAAGCAACTTCCTTCCCTAGCCATTTTGAAGTTCTTAAAATGGCGTTTCA
Organism: Flaveria ramosissima; assembly: GCA_025215565.1. Lineage (NCBI taxonomy): Eukaryota > Viridiplantae > Streptophyta > Magnoliopsida > Asterales > Asteraceae > Flaveria > Flaveria ramosissima. The sequence goes on along the minus strand of CM046029.1, from coordinate 69,859,295 downwards.
AAAGAATTGATACCAACGGCTGGTGGAGGCGTGGGGGTGGGAGGGGGTCGATGGCAGGACGGGTTTTCACAAGCATCCTGCCCATTTCTAATTTATGACGATTTTCTTTTGGTTTTTTTGTTAATCAATTACAATTTTTGAAGGATTTATGTGTGTTTAATGGTTAGCATTAGAATTTATGTAACATCACAGTGAAAGAATTTTTTTCAAGGGTACAATAGTAGTTAGAAGCGTAGTAGTGTAATGTGGTTTTAGTCTTATTAGATTTGAGGAAGAGATAAAAGATTAGTAGAAGAAAACATACTATAAAAGAGAGAGCACAAAGAAAAGAGAGGGGGTATGGGTTTGATTTACAACCCCTAAATGATGTTAGAGTATGGTTTTGTGAAGTTCGTATTTAACTCTTTAAAATATAACTTCTTATAAAATATTAAATATAATATTATGAAGTGTTTATTTATTATATAAGTTTCTCTATAATTTTGATTCAAACTGACTCGTTTTCATTTTTTTTACATGTTTGGTTTTTAAATTTTTAAGTTTGTTATATTCTTTATAAATAATTTTGTTTAGGGGTTGTAAAATAAAACATGATCTTTGTTTTTAAATTAACATTTGCCTTCTAACAATGATGTGGTCTTTTAAATTTTAATCGTACCCTTTTGATGTGTTTATTTTTATTTATGTTAACGTGCAAACTTTATTTCAAATCTATCCGTAGCGGAGCATGGGGAATTTTTGCTAGTTTACTTCAAGATCTAAGTTCAATATTCTTTGTATAAAAGTGTTTACATCAAAAGTCAAAAATACATTCTATTAAAACTTAGGGGTTGAATTTTTATAACAGTCATAAAAGGAATTTTCTTCTCATTTGAGGTGGTCTTAATGGTAAAGTCATGTAATTTTTATCATTTGTATGTATTAATAACATGTTATAAGGGTCGTGGGCGAGGCCCTCAATACACTATGACGGGCGAATTTAGTATAGTCATAACGATGCATCAAGTATGACATTGATACATAAGACATGCCTATATTCATAAGGAACACATTTATAAAGGTATAAATAGAGAGTGAGATTATGAGATAACAGTCGACCCATTTGTTTACCTTTGATATCCCTCCCTTTGGGCTACTCAAATAGATCATGTCTCGAAGTTTACTCGAAACTCATTTAAATGTTTACTTAGAATTGGTGTCGTTTGTAAACGAGTCAAGTCAAACTCGCTTGTTATGTAGTCTTAGCTCAAAACTAAAATCTTTTATTTTTACATTTACATAATTTTAGTTTAGATTTAGCCCAAACAACCAAATACTAATCTTAGTTTAACCCATTTTGAGTTTCCCATCGACCATTCATAGATAATAGACTCCTCGTCTACTCATAACCATATTTCTTTTTTGTTTCTTCGCTTGATCTTAGAGTGTAAACAAACCAAGATGCCCGTGAGCTACTTAAAATTGACTTGTTGAAGCTAGTATCAAGCCGAGCTTTGACGAGCTCGAGCTTGTATCAAGGCTCGTTTAGTAAATGAGGTAGAGCCCCAGTTTCACATATCAAGCTAGAACAGGCTCTCGAGCCACAACATAACCTTTTATTTTATATTTTCCCTTTAATTTATCAAACATATTTAAATATATATGATATTACAAAAATTAAAATTACAAATCTATATGAAAATAATTATAAATATATAGATAAAATAATTAAATAACTAATAAATAATATCTATTGTGAGACTAGCCCACATGTTAGAGGCTTATGCCTCTTAGAGTAAAGGCCTTAGGTAAAATCTCAAACAATGGCGTAAATCAAAAGTGTAGATAGGAGTAGAAGTAGTTAGGGCCATTAAAAATAATTAATATATAATAATCAAGTCGAGCTCAAGCTTGGAAAACTATAAACGAATCAAACTCGAACTTTAGAAATAGAACCTTAAACAAGCCAAGTTCATGCGCGATCTTTCTTAAGTTAAACAAGCTAAGCTCGAGCTCAGGCAAACTCAACCTTGACTAATTTATACCCTACTCGATTTGCAGGTGTAAGTGCATTCACATTAGGTTTCTATATTATTGTGAGTGTATTTTTCATATTATAAAAAATGATATTAAGTGGTTGTGAGTGAAGAATAGAGAAAATATATATGTTTATCTGTATATCTGAGGAAAACACTATTCATCCTTATAATTTTTTTTTAATATTTTTAAAAGTAGTTGTGAGTAAATGACAGAGAAAATGTAATGATAATGGTATAAAAATATTATTTAATAAAAAACAAAAAGTAATGATTTTTAATGTAATTAATTAATTATAAGAACGATAATAAGAAATCTGATACGAATACTTTGAGAAAAAGACCACGATTATCTGCAACAAAACATTGCTTTAGATGACAGTTGAGATCTACAGTTCCTAAACCTCTTTTTGTTGTTTTCTTTTTGACGATTATGTTTTGTTGTTCATAAATACTGATCATGATATTGTAATTTGTTAATATAAATATATAAAAATGTTTAAGTAGGGTTCTAATTTTGTATATGAAAGTGAGTCAAAACAGCGGGAGCCAAGCTTAATTTTCAGTTCGTCATGTAAATTTGAGTTGAGTCAAGTGAGCAGGTTCGTTTAATATTCAAGTTGCGTTTAGCTGACTCTGGCTTGGCTCGTGAATGCGGAATAGCCCCACCCCACCCTAAAGAAAATTGTGTCAAATAAGATACTTTAAATATATATTCAATTTATTAAATAAAATTTATATAAAATTATAAGCTTAACGCCTATGAGTCTAGTAAAGTTTGATATGTGAAGCTCGAGCTCTATAACTGATTTATTAAATACTATCTATTATAGGCTCGAGCCGGTTCGATTTCAAATAACACAGCAACACACAAGCGAGCACCTAAGGTTTTACATAATGCATAAATGTTATTCAGTTTTGATTCTTAAAGTTGCAATAATCACTTTAAATAACACGTCCAAAAACTCGTTTGTACGTGTGAATTAGGATGAACAACCATTGATGATAATTTCTATTAAGAAGGTTTCTAGAACTTGTTCAATCCATCGTCCTCTTATTCATAATATTAAAAAAGACAAAGGATCATAACTCATAATCATGATTACTAAAAAGTACGAATAAAATTGAAACAACACCAAAACAGAATCTCATGAACTTCGATAGACATTTATGCACAAAACAATTGGCAAAAATCAATGTAACACATGAAATGACTTCTTCAGTTTGAAATCGGTTTGAACTAATACTGTTTCTGGATATTTTAGATTCGAATCAACTACATTTTGAAGTAAACTTGCTGTCTTCGTTGATTGAAATCGATTCACAGAGTTCTGTCTGAATTGTTGATGAATCATCTAGAAGATATTTAGCTGGAACCAAACAAATTGAATCGAAAATGATACGTACGTGATAGAGGCCATGAGCACAAATCGGAAATGTTATCAGTATCATGGGCGGAGCTTTTACGGGGCCTGGGGCCGGCCCCTGTTTTTCGTTCATAAGTGGAATTTTATGCTACTATTGTCTGAAAATTTTATACGTATTGAGTCCGTCCCCTGATTTAGCAACAAAAAAATAATAATTTATGGGTCTCGTGACTTAAAACTACCTGTAAATCTATATAAGTTACAGATCAGTGCGTGGATACAACCTAGATCTCTGTCGTATTAATGTCACTATAGAGTTTTCCGTTTGAACGCCTCTTCGGCATGGTGATGATTCTATCGCCGGTCGCCCGCAACCGGTGGTTGAGGATTTCTCACGTGATGAAGAGAATAGAGAAAATGAGGAAATTGGAAAACATGAAAAGCACGGAGAGGAGAGTAGAGAAATTTGGAGATAGACCATGGGCTTACTTGTTGGGCCAAATAGTTGTGTGTAGCCTATGTTGTCTTTTGTTGTGAGAATGAGTGGCCCGAACAGAGACTTGGCCCATCAAGTAATCAAGCCATTGATGAATGATGAGGATATAAGTAGACTTGAACAAAAAAACTGGGTATGGACCCGACCCGGCGTACCCGACCCGGACCCGGGTCCGGGTAGTACCCGATACCGGGTGTACCCGGTTCGTACCCGGAATAAACCGCCGGTTTCAACCCGGTTTGGGGTTTTTGAGATTTTCAGGAACCGGACCCGACCCGGACCCGGACCCGGACCCGAACCGGTTGAACCCGGGTTGGACCCGGTTTTGGCCGTTTTTTTAAAAAGTAGCCGTTTTTTTAAAAAGTAGCCGTTTTTAACGGCTATATAGCCGTTGGGGACCAAATGTGACCGTTTTTTTGGTTGTTTTTGCCTCTAAAATAAGTATAAATAGGTGTGGGTTGATATGGTAAGGTACCCAAGCTTCAAACACAAAAAAACATACGCAAAAAACGCAAACAATACTCTCGTTTACTCTCGTTTACTCTCAAATCTCAATATGGCTCACTCTCAATCTTCCGTTGGTCAAGATTCATCGAACTCTCCATCTGTCGTTCGTGTTCTTCCACACAATCGTAACATGGATGTTTGGTGCAATTGGGATATGGTTGAGTTGAGTGACGGATCTGTAAAGGCTCGTTGCAAGTTTTGTGGAGCTTTACTTGCTAAAGATTCTAACACGACTTTAAACAAACACATTAGCAAGAAGTTTTGTAAGTCGTTGAAAAATAATCCGGATTCGCAACAAACACAATTGAGTGTAGACGGTGGAATCTTTAATTACAACGTTAATGAGGTTCGAGATCGAATGGCAAAGTTCGTGATTCAAGAAGCTTTTTCTCTTCCTCTTTTTCTGCTTCTGCTAGGATTTTGTCCTGATAGCCACTTCGACAACCCTCGGTTAGCCAACTTAATTCGAGAGACGCTTCAACCTCGTTACACTCACGTAAGTCGTACTACACTTAGACGTTATTGTTTAAAATTATGGAAGCAAGCAAAAAATGATTTAATTGTTTTATTTGAAAATATAAATACCGGTGTAAACTTAACTAGTGACGTTTGGTCGGCGCCACACGGTTTGCCCGAATCGTACCTTTGCGTCACTGCTCATTGGGTAGATCCTAGTTCATGGCAATTGATGAAACGTACGATTGCATTTGATCTATTTCCGTATCCACACACCGGAGAGTTTTTATTTTACTTTTTGGATAATGTAATAACTACTTTTAATTTACAAAATAATATTTTTAATGACATTTGATAACGCTTCCAACAACACAACCACGGTTGAAAAATTAAAATTAAAATATCTTCCGATTGCAAACGGTGATTTTTTTCATACTCGTTGTGTTGCACATATTATTAATTTAGTAGTACAAGATGGTCTATCCGTACCATTTGTTGATAGCTTTATAAAAGCTTTTCGATTTATGTTACACGACGTTTTTAAAAAAAGTAGAAAAAGATATCAAGATTATAAACAACTTTGTAAAGATACAGAATCTAGATTTTTAGGGCCTAATTGGGATGTACCTACTAGGTGGAATTCGACTTGTCATATGTTTGATTGTGCTTTAAAACAAAAAGGCACTTTAAAAACTTTTCATAATAGTCTTTCGGATAATTGCGAAGCCGACCTGTTTCCGGATATGGGTTGGAAAAATATTGAACATTTATTCGAATTTCTTGAGGTGTTTAAAAACTCAACTACAAAATTATCGGGAGTTTATTATCCCACTAGTTTGTGATCTTTACCTGTGTGTTGTATGCTGTATACCATAATTGTTACGGTTATTGTTTTCTTTACTGAGTCGGGGGTCTCTTCGGAAGCGGTCTCTCTATTTTTCAAGATAGAGGAAAGACTCGCCACCAACCACCCCTCCCAGACCCTGCTCTTGAGTGGGATTTACTGGGTATGTTTGTTTGTTTGTTTATTATCCCACTAGTTATTCGGTGCTTCAAGAATTATATTTCATGGCTTTGAATTTTAAAAATTTTTAAAATAAAAATAGTATGTTTAGAGAAATGATAAAACCAATGAAAGACAAGTTTAAAAAATATTTTCTTGAGTTACCACCTGTTTTTACGTGTGCCGCTGCTTTAAATCATTTTTTAAATGTAGCGGGGGTAGAATGTTTAATAGACGAGATAAATGGCAATTTGGATATACATGACAAAAACCCCAATTTTTCAACCAATGCAAAAGAAGATTTTAATACAAGTTTGAAAATTATTTATAATTTTTATTAAATAAATATGGGCCTAACGTAAATATAACTACGCCAAAAGAATCAACCTCAAGTGCTAGTACCTCGTTTAAAGACCCCGTTATGACTATGTTAAATGTTGTTCGGGATGTGACGGCTAAACGTCAAAAGGGTAACGCCCCAACAAGCGAACTTGGTATATATAGTACGACGAATTTTATTTCAACTATGAGTACTCAAGATTATCATGCATTTGATATTTTGCCTTGGTGGAAAGGAAAGGAATCCCAATTTCCAATTCTTTCCGCTATGGTCCGTGATTTACTAAGCGTCCAAGCTTCTACGGTAGCTTCGGAGTCTGCGTTTTCTCTTAGTGGCAGGGTAATATCATTACGGAGAACAAGATTAACTCCGGAAGCAGTGGAGATGTGCATTTGTTTAAAAGACCACTTAGACGCGATGGATCGTATACAAGACAAAACAAATCTTGAAGACGAAATTGCAATCGAATCTAAAGTATACGATGAAGAGGTAGAAGAAGGAGTATTTTCTGGTATATCCGACGAAGAATTAGCATTTGATGAAACCTCTCGAAGAAAATAGACGATTAGTTAAATAAAAGTTTTATATTATTTTTTATTGATTCGAAAATGTATTTTTTAAGTTGTTTTAATAAATAAATAATCTTTTAATGAGTTATAGATGTTTTTTTTAATGTTGTTATACATGTTTTTTAATGTTGTTATAATAATAATAATAATAATAATAATAATAATAATAATAATAACAATAATAATAATAATAATAATAATAATAATAATAATAATAATAATAATAATAATAATAATAATAATAATAATAATAATAATAATAATAATAATAGTAATACTAATAATAATAATAATAATAATAATAATAATAATAATAATAATAATAATAATAATAATAATAATAATAATAATAATAATAATAATAATAATAATAATAGTAATAATAAAAAAAAATTCAAAACCCGGTTGTACCCGGTTCTGGACCCGACTCGGTCCCGACCCGACCCTAACCGGGTATGCCGGGTAGGGTTTTAGTGTCCTCCAACCCGACCCGGGTTCGTACCCGGGTTCATCATACCCGGGTACACAGAAACCCGACCGGACCGAACCCGGTTTGAACCCGGTTCCGGGTCCGGCCCAAAACCCGGTTTGTGCAAGTCTAGATATAAGTAAATAACTAGAGGTGACAAAAAAAAAACGGTTTGTAATTCGACCTGATATAGCCTAAAAAACCAGTTTGGCCTAAACAGGTTCCAAACCGTCGAGTCCTCTATCGGTTCTTAACCCTGATCCAACAAATCGATTCCATAGCGGTTCAAAACAATCGTTGCAAACGGTAATATTACCGTTCATTTGACCATTGCACCCACTTTTTGACTGTTTTTGTATATATATATTTTTATCATTTTATCCTTTTAAGTTAGTATAAATATAGGTGTTTTTATTGAATTACAACAATTTAAAACACTCTCTATTATCTAAAGTATAAAAACGCTCAATACTTTCTTCAGGTCGAAAAATAACTCTCAAATGACTTCATCAGGGCTCAATCTTTTATTGGTTGTAATGCATCTTCAAAACAACGTGGTTGTTCGAGTCATTCCTACGACGAGGAACCAAAAAATTTGGTGCAACTTCGAGTTATGTGAGATGGCAAACGGTTCAAACAAGGCTCGTTGCAAGTTTTGTAGTAAATTGTTTGCAAAAGATGTAAACAAAACTTTTAAAAACCACATTTATTTGAAACATTACAAGGCGTTGAAAGGTAACCGTCTCCAGGTCAAACTTCGATGACAAACCAAGGAAACTTGTAGGCTTATAATGTTGATGTGGTTCGGGAGCAAATGCCGCATTTTGTAATCCAAGAAAGCCTGTCATTCAAACAGTTCAACAACAAACATTTGACTCAATTCATTCAACGAACTCTAAACTGCGTTATATCAATGTAAATCGTGTTACTCTTAGAAAAGTTTGTTTAAAAATACGAAAAAAGCTAAAAATAAATAAATTTCTTATTTTAAAAACTTAGAAAGTAGTGTTAACTTTACGTGTGATGTTTAGTCGACTCCACACGGTTCATCGGGTTCTTGCATTTGTGTTACCGCTCATTGGGTACAACCAAATTCATGACAAGTGATGAAACATATGATTACGTTTGAATTCTTTGATTATCTTTACACCAGTGAAAATTTATTTTATATTTTAGATAAATTTTTTAAAACATATAAATTTGGAAACCAAAATTTTTTCAATATCTTTTAATAACGCGTCAAATAATACGCTTGCAATAAAACAACCAAAATTAAAATATAGAGCGATTTATAAGGGTTTTTTTTCTCTAGTAGATGTGTTACACACATTATAAAATTTAATCGTTCAAGATGATTTGTAATAATTGAACTAAGAAAAGAAGTTTTTAAACAAATTCTATGTGATGATTTAGCTTTAACAAAAGATAAAGGAGATATCAAAAATTTTGTACAGATGCGAATTCCAAGGTCCGAATTGAAACGTACACAAATATGTAATTCTACTTCAAACATGTTTGAAAAGGTTATTAAACAACGATATAGTTTAATAGTGTCTCATAATATTCTTTGAACTGATGTTCGGTTGCAACATTTCCTCCATCTAGTTGGCTAATATTGAGGAATAAACAAAACGTTTCATATTTTTAAAATCGCAACAATTTATTTATTTGAATTAGATGGCTGGCACAATTCTGACTAGTTCTCCGCACTACTTTTATGGAGTTATAATGCATTCGATCCCCTATATAGATCTTGACGAGAAGACACAAAGACGCATCTTTACCCTTGGTCATGAACCTCCTTTGGATTTTTCATTCACTCAACTCGTCCTCTTTCAATCCGAAACGAAAAAGAAGAAAGGAAGGAAAAAACAAACTAGAATTTGTAATTTGCTATCCTCTTTGTTTCGTGTGTTCCCCGGAGGCATTCGATCTCTTCAATCTTGGGATACCACCTAAATAACTATAACTGTGGCCAGAGAATCAAATAGGTTAGGGTTAGCTGTGAAAGAAAGAGCCCGACATTCATTTGCTGTTCACTTTCACTCGGTCAACTGGCATCTTAAAACCTCTTCGCTTGCGGGGGCAAGAGTGGATACATCTGAGAGAGCGCTTCGCGAAAGAATCGTGTGGCGCGGTGAAGTGAGAGTTTATTATTTCACAAGTCCTTTAGTATAGCTGGAACATGATTTTCATATATGAGACCACCAATGAAAGAAAAACTTAATAAATCTTTTAAAGTAATGTTCACGGTTATCACTTGTGCTGTCATGTTAAACCCTTGCTTAAATATAGCTTGGGTTGAAACTAATTGACAGAATAATTTACGATTTAGATTTATTGGATGACGACTCATTTTATAAACAAGCCTTAAAATTCAGAATTATCAAATATGTTTGATGTTTATGCCACAAAATATAGTATATCACGAAACAATGAAAAGCGTGGCATTTTCGGGAAGTTTAAGTGATTAAATGTATGCTTTGTATAATAGTTTACTAACAAAAAAATACTATACGACCACGGGGTAACACCCACGAGTAGCGAACTCAGAGGTATGGTAGGGATGGACTTTTTGCAAAGAAGATTATTTGCCGATCCTATCTTTTATGGCCCGAGATATACTAACGGTTCAAGCTTCTACGGTTGATTTGGAGTATGCTTTTCTCTATTATTGACATAATTTTATCGATATGGAGAACAAGACATACTCCTCCTACAGTAGGGATGTCTATTTGCTTAAAAGATTACTTGGGGCGAAAGAATACAAAATAAATCCCTACTTGAAAGTAAATTGAAATATGAAACCGAGATATACAATGATGAGGTAGAAGGCAGATTGATGCACAAATTGACTGATGATGGAGCCGCTTTTGATGAATACATTAGGTAATAGTTTGGGCTCAGGAGCGTGAATAATAAAAACATTACAACGTGCGATGATTCAATAAATAAACAATAAAATTACCCGAAAAATTTATTATGTTATGACTTGTAATTTCTTTATGCATTTCAAGTTTTTTAGTGTTAAATAAAAGAAGTGAATTTTTAATAATGTTGCTTGCTTAACTTTACATCTTTCTAACTTTCAATTAAATAAAAGAAGTGAAATTCAAGTTTTTATGGAAGTCGGGTTTTTGAATATGTTGGAACGAATGCGATCTAGATTTTTTAGGATTTCTAGGAATATGTTAGGCTGATTCACTAGGTAACATAGAAACAAGTTATGGTTTCTAAACACAAAGGAGCGAATTTAGTGGATAGTTTGTGGGTTGACACCCTTACATCTTTGTATGGTTTGATTGTTTGAATGTAGATCAATTGTCGATGAAGAAGAATAGAAAGAGGTATTCCATATTGTCTATATGTGTAAATTGATCATGAAAATGAATGACTTGGAAATTGTTTCTTTATAAGCATACAAAAGAAAGTTGGATCAATGAATGATGTTAGATTTTGAAAGGAATGTTAGTCGAATGATGAGATGTTGGCGGTTCATTACCCTCATCTATTTGCTCGGTAAATAGACAAGGATTGTAAGGTTTCTCGTAGAATTGATGTGCTTTTTGAGTTTTGATCAACTAACTTTTAATCCGGGCAAATATGATTGGAAATCTTTGGACATTTTGTATATTCTATGTCTCATTTGTAATCTTAAGCTAGAGACAACTCATCACGTGTAAGGTTCTTGTTTTTTTTATGAACCGTCGTTGGAGGTTGATAGGGGTGTGGTTGAAATTGACATTTGTGATAGAGAAAGAGCCAACTCAATTGGCAAATGGGGTCGAAGAATTAAACATGCATCAGAATAAAAGGCATTTGGTGGGCATGATTATTTTTGTCGAGGGGATTATTTGGAGAAATGAAAACGATATGATTTTCTCAAAAAATTATCACAAAAATGAGACATTACTTGATAATATTATGCATTTTTTCTATGTTGGTATAATAGTAGAATGTAAACTAATTTGATAGAGTAGATTAAAAACCCCTTGTTAATCATGTAATTTTATTTTTATGTTTTGTATCTTGCTAGGTGTGATAATACTAAAAAACATACGTTCATAAAAAAGGTAAAAGTTAATAAGATGATATAGAGGGCTTTTGTACATGTCCCCCATTGAAGATGCCCTCATTCATTTAAACACATCAATTACATCCTTTCAGTTAAATCGTGTCTCTTTTACTTCTAAAACTTTAGAAGTGACATGATGATTACAATATTTGTATTGCACAATAGTTAGTGGCATAAAGAATTAAAGGTGACATAACAGACGTATTAGTTATATTATCAATTAGGTTAGAGCTCATATATTATGTGTGTGGAATAAATAATACACGTCAAAACTATTAGTTTTATGAATATTTTATTTTCTAGATGTTATTAGCCATTGGTGGAATAAAAATATAATAAATATAAAAAATTATAACAAAATTAAATATTATTATTCTATTTTTAAAGATAAAATATATCTGATATAATTTAGTATGTATTAATAAATTATTAAAATAAAAATATTTATATTTTAGAGGTTTGATAGTTTAATTTATTGTTAAAAATAATTCTCATTTAATATGAGAGAGTCAAAAACACATATATAAATATGTTTGTTTTGACATATTTTAGTAAAAAAACAAAGTCAAATTGATTGTTATAATTTTCGTATTTATTATGAGAGATATGCGGGAAATAATTTTTTTGATATGATAGAATGATTACACATGTTTCAAAAAACCTTCTTTTATTATATATTATAGATAAGATAAACGGTGAATGTATTTTTCTTCTATTAAGCGTATATATCACAAAACTTACCTTAGTTTCCTTGTATTATAAAAATATGAATGCATTTATTATATTTAATATGATTGTTTTTCACCCCAGCCAACTTTAACGTGACTAGTTTTTTACCCAACCTATTTTTAGTCTCGACGACATTTTTTTAGTCCATGACTATGAAACGTTAGACTGGCTTTGATTATCAATTTAAACTTCCTAACGTGTTATAAAATAATCTTTTAATAAGATATTTTATAGAGTTTATATAAAGATTACATCATATATAGAAGCATGCTTGTTTAGACGTCTATCAATTCAAATTTAAACTTCCTAACGTGTTATAAAATAACTTTTTAGTAACAGTTTTTGTAAAGTTTACATAAAAGACTAAATTCATAGAAGCATGCTTGCTTGGTCATCTAACTTTCAAAAAGCCTCTTCATACAACCCGACATGAAATGATGTCATTGTTTATTGGATCCCAATTCATTTGCATGATTTGAATTACAAAGACAAAAAATTCTTATTATTGAGTGAGTTATGTCATCATTTTCGTTGATTATAAATGTGTACATCATTAGTTATATTTGTGTATCAATGATCACATGTCATGTTTTTTATCGGATCGGACAGGTTGACCGGCGGAGAACTTGGTGCTAAAGTGGTTATGTCATGTCTATTTAAACTGGTTTGTTAACGGTTGGACCGATTGAACAAAAGATTTTGACCTTTTTCCTCCTTTAAAATCTTACTTATTATTTAGTACTTTAAACTTCAGATATATTATTTATATAAGTTTTCTAAATTGTATCAGTATTTTTATATTTTTTGTTGGAGTTCTTACACACATTTGTTTGTATATAATATTAACTAGCTTTTTACCCGCCGCGTGTTGCGAGGCATTTTATACGGCGTGGTAAAGTATATACTTCAATTGACCTGAATTGCTTCCAAACTAAAATTTACGTCGAAACATATATTAATACAAAAGAGGATCCAACATGTAAAAGAATAAGAAAAAAAATAAATTTGACAAAAACAACAACAATCAGTCAAATGGTCTGATAGCATCATCGACATATGACCAAATCATAATCCAACAAAAAAGAAACCAAGAAACTGACAAAGGCTAGCAATGGAGGTGAATAGCGTTAGACAAATAATTGGGAACGAACACGAACGCAATCCAACAAAAAAGAAACACAAGAAACCGACAAAGAAGAGGCTAGCAATGGAGGTGAATAGCGTTAGACAAATAACTGGGAACGAACACGAATCACACCACAACGAAATTACATGTCAAAGAGACGAAATGGGAGGAGAAAAGAGAAGAGGCGCCAACAAAAAAATAACTATATATATACCGTAAGGAAAAAAACATACATGAGCAAAATATGAGCAAAATATAATGAGACCAAAATTGAAAACCCATATATAGTATTATGACTAAAATAAGAAATCATAAAGATTCATGGCAAAAAACCTAAAATGATAAAATGAAAAGAGTGGTTGATTTTTAATATTCTAAAGTTGCTTTTTCAACTTTTTTTTGGAGCAGTGTCCAATTTGTGAAACAATTGAATTTATAGTGACTTGTCTATGAAATGACTAATATAAACTATAGCAACCGAAATATATATATAATATATAGTATAATTCTTATAATATTTATGTCATCATATGTTTCTAAAATTTTATTTGCCAATGATATAGTTAAACGACTGCTTTGATATGCGAATATGTTCAAAAAAATTGACCATATACATTCGTTTTCATCTGAGACTTTGTCTTTAATCTTCATATATTTTTTTCTTCAAAATATTGTTCTTAAATTTTGACCGGACCAGATGGTTGGACAAATTGGATTGGAAACTGCTCCGATTAAGCCTTTTAACCGTTCTCCATTCGAACCAGTCGTGAAATGGTTGAACCAGACCAATTAAGAGATTAGACTAGATTATCAAGTTTTATATTTTTTATTGTTTTCAAAATCAAAATTTTCTTATTCATTTGTACTCGAGATTTCATAATTTATTTATTTGAATCTTTATATTTTGTTATAAACACAAAACACACCAAAACATAATATGGCTTTAACTTTTATACTATTTATAACTTTCGTACTGTATTAAATCTAGTATAGACCGGTTAGCTATTTGTCTAATATTAAATACTTTGCTTTAAATGTAAGTAAGTTTATCAGGTTTGTCAAAGTGTAGGTTGACAAGTATTATTTGTTGTTGTTGACGAGGTTGGTGTCAAAGTTAAAATAAAACACATGCAATAATGACACCTTCCATGAAGATGCTTGACATCATCGCACTCGTACACAACCACCACGCTACGTACCCCATGACGCCAACACCTTCCGACTTTTTCACCACATCCATCTTTTCATGCTTCACATAATATTCCACACGATTAAAAGAAAAAAAAACATATTAAAATGTCTATTTTGAGTTCAAAAATAACCATAAGGTAATGTATCCATGTTGATCTCGTAACCTTAAATAACTAATATATAGGATGTTGTATAATAACATTCTTAGTTAACTCTAAACACAGTGACGGAGCTTGACCTACTTTACATGGGGTCGAAAGTAAACTATTTTAAGGGTGTTGAACTCTATAAATGTTAAAAAATTTATACTACTGGGCCGAAATTTATACTACCGGACCGAAAATTAACACTACTGACGAAAAGAACATGGGGGCAGGGCCCCCTCCGACCCTCACTAAGCTTCGCCTATGTCTAAATAAGAACACTTTCATCGACTGAAAATCTCTGTCATGTGAAAAGATGAGTGGGTAATGGATTACTTAAGGATTACTGGCGAAAATTACCCACGAGTCACCGTTGAAGGAGTCTATGACTGGTTACTGATGGGTACGTAGTAGTGGTTGTTACCATGATAGTATCATTGACGAATCAACCACAAAATTCACACCGATGGAACTTTGATGACTTTTAACGACAACATGTTACCGACAATATACTACTAATGCCGTAAACCAAAAGAACGTCAAACCGACAAGGTGATGTATGAAATTGAAAAGAAGTTTGTTGTTTCAAAATGGAAGGGAATATAATTTAGTGGGAAGATGAGCAGTCGAAGTAGACTTGTGATGTGAGTGGTATATTCATTGTAGTTGATATTTGGTATCTTGTATCTTTAGTAGAGGGTTTACTACCACCATTAGCAAGCTAGAGAACTATTTGAAGGTGGAAATATATGGTAGTAAAAGTTTGATACCACTTAGTGTGTTTCTTGATAAATAATAAAATTTTGGTAGATCGTTCACCACTAACCTAATCCAATGAACTTGTTACAAGAGTTGCTTGATAACAAATTTATGTCATCATACGTTTCTTTATAGGCAATACTCATTGTAAATAAGGAGACAAAACCAATAACTATTTGGTTGAGTGGTATATAGCCTTATTACTTCCTTCAGGGAAGGTTGTGAGTTCGAGTCTACCGGTAGCAGAATGTTGTTGGTGGGCCGGGTTAGTGCGCTTGGGCTATCCAGTGTTGTCTGTGCTCATGGGCATATGGGGTATCTTTTCGCTATTAGGGACCCCGGTAGCCGAGCTTTATTATTTGAATTTTGAAAAAAATAAAAATAAGAGAGACAAAGTATAAGAATATGCATTGATTATAAAGAATTAAACAATATCACCATCAAGAACATCTTCATGTCACTTAGGATTATGACTTGTTCACTTGTTCATGTAACATGTTGGTTCTCCAAGATTGATTTGCAGTTAACGACTTGTACATGTATACATGTAACATGCTTGGAGTTGTAAACAAATCAAACAAATACGAACAACGCTTGTTCATGTTCATTCATTAAGGAAACAAAATTTGTTCATGAATTGTTCACGAACAGTTATTGAACGAGATTTCTTGTTCGTATTCGTGTATTAAGGAAATGAACTGTTCAGGAATTATTCACAAACACTTATCAAACATAAATAAACACAAACAAATAAAAACAAACACATTCAAATGTTCATGAACATAAACGAACACGAACGAAAGTTTGTCAAACTTTAACGCAAACTTAACATAATTATCCGGATATATTTGACAAACTTTACCATGAACTGAAGGTGAAAATAGTCAAATATGGGATGTTGGCGGAGATATATAATACAACTAGGGTTTCATATTTTTAAAATTGAACTAGTAAAATAAAAGTATAAAATATAAAATCTTTAAGTTAACAAACACAAACGAACAAACTCGGCTTCCGTTCATGTCTGTTCATTTAGGTTAACAAACACAATTTTCTAGTTTACGAACTATTCATCGTATGTTCGTTCGTTTACATCTCTAAACTGCATATAGATTCTGAAAGATTGATTTGCGGTTTGGATCCAGTTGATTATGAAAGCGAAAGATGCTTCAAAGTATTTTGGAAGTTTTAATGATTTGATGCAAGCATCAAATGATATTGAGTGGATTTTACTTTCATTATTTTGATATATTTTGATCAACTGATAATTACTTCCCAAAATATCTATTAAAAATATCTAATTAAGATATATTATGGTTGAAAGATTATCTTTTGAAGTTTGATGTGATGTATTTAATCATATATAAGATTTTCAACATGCGAAGAGAAAGATGGAGTTTTGATAATACTTCATTTAAGGGAGGTAACTTTTTCTGAATGACATTAATCTAAGAGTAAATTGTTATTTTCGTTTATGTGGTTTGGTGAAAATTGCTACTTTCATTAAATAGTTTTTTTCCGCATCTGGGTCCTTGTCATTTACAAATTTTGTCATATTCATCCAATCCGTTAACTCCATCTAAAATTTCTGTTAAATGAAGGGTATATTGGTTATTTTACATATATGTTTTTATTTTTATTTTATTAAACCTGATTTTATATATCTTCTTTAAATAAATTACTATTTTAGTCGCTGTGATTTAGACAAATTTACCAATTCAGTCCAAAAAGAACCACCACACCATCACCCGTCACAAGAACCACCAAACCACCACCTCCACCCCATCACAAAGCCACCAACACCACACTAGAGCGCCCACCACCACCACGCACACCGGATCATCGCTACCAAGTAAACCCTAGACATTGACAGTTAATATTGAACTTGTAACATACTGCTTCGAAAACGCATACAAACCCTACTAATATCTCTACAATACTCATTTTCAAGGATTCCATATGCGTTTCCGAATGGGTTTGTTACAAGTTCGAGATTAACGTGTGGTTTCTAGGGTCCACATGGTGGTGGTGATCTAGTGTGTGTAGTGATGACGGAGATCTAGCGTGTGTGGTGATGACAGAGATCTAGCATGTGGTGGTGGTGATGGTCTGGTGTGGTGTTGGTGGTTTTATGATAGGGTGGTGGTGATGGTTTGGTGGTTCTTGTGATGGAGTAGTGGTGTGGTAGTGGTTTTATGACGTGGTGGTGGTGTGGTGGTTCCATCACGGGTGGTGGTGATGTGGTGTTTTATGACAATGTGGTGGGGTTTTTTTGGACTGAATTGACAAACATGTCCAAACCATAGAAAATAAAATAGCAATGTATTTAAAGAGGATATATTAAATTGGGTTTAAAAAATAGAAAAATAAAACATATATGTAAAATGACCAATATACCCATCATTTAACGAAGAATGTTGGATGTAGTTAACGGACTAGATGAATATGACAACATTTGTAAACAACAGGGACCCAGTTGCGAAAAAACAAACTATTGGATGAAAGTGACAATTTTCACCAAACCACAAGAACGAAAATAACAATTTACTCTTAATCTAATTATATTGTACTTAAATTTAAATCCATATCATGCTTCAAGTATGGTTTGATCCAACACCGGCCTTTGGGATGAGGGTGTAAACCTATGTCACTAGGATAGTATAGTGGTTGGTTTTGGAATTTAAAGAGATAGGAAGAACAATGGTAGAGGATGTAGATAGAAATTGACACTGTGTTACAAGTTAGGAAGCCAAGTCGCACGAGTAATAAATAATAAATCTCTTTCAAGGAGTTACCGAAGTTATGACCTAGGACGTTTGAAACAAAACCGCCTTAAACTAAATCGAACCAACAAGGTCGATCTATGAAAAGAAGGTAGTTGTTCCATAATCCTAGTGGTTATGGAATACCTAATACAATTAAGGAACCAATACTTTTGTTTAGTAGAAAGAAAAATGTATGAGAATATGTATACTTATGTGTTGTGTTTCCAAGTTTACTAAAGAAAGAAAATAATCAAAATGAAAGCTAAGAGAGAAAAGAAAGGAACAAAAAGGGAAATATATAATTATATGTCGCGTTTCAGCGTTAGAAAAAAGAATATATTTTGTGTGTTCTTGAGTCGAAGTGCAAGGAAAAAAAACTGTTACAATTTTACTATCATACACTTTTAACTAAAATGAAAGAATATTTTTACAACATAAATACACATGATCTCTACTATAGCGTTTGACATGGTTGATTAAGGAATCACGTCCAAGTTCCAACACATATTCAATTAAATGATCATATAAACGAGATAGTAGCATATAGTCAATGTTGGTTCAATTATTATTATTGGATGATAATTTAGTTACAATGTTGAATAGGGGCACTTGAATTGACAATTTCATCTCATCAACAAATTATCTATGTATTTGATATAGATTTGTCATTGTCAACAAAGTTTACGTTTTCCCGACGAAACTTTAAATATGATAAGATGAAACAAGGTTTCGATTGGGTTTTGATGAATATTAATTTATTAGTAATGCAAATTGTGATGATAAGTATTTGATAAAAAATAAACTTTAATAAAGAATAATAAAGATAAACTTGTTTATTGTGCAGTAGAAATAAAAACAAAACCTCTTATGAAGATGCAGAACCTATTATATATTACAAGCCATATAATATCACTATTATATGTTACACAAACAATTTGAGTTTAAAGGGTAAAATAGTAAATGATAAAACTTTTATTATTTATTTATTTTTCTTTAAATCCGTCCAATTTGATAGGAAAACCATGAGAGCATTCACAGTGAGTTTCTTATCTTTATCCATATAATTACACTAAAAATCATTATATTTTCTCTTTTAATTTTCAATTAAATAATACTTTTTACACCATTATCATTATTTTTTTCTCTCTCCTCCACTCATAACCACTTTAAAAATTATTAAAAAAATTATAAAGATTGAACAGTGATTTTTAAATATACCAATCCACAATAACATTTTCTCTCTCATTCACACACAACCACTCAAAACCATTCCATATAATATATCAAACACACGCACGTATTTTTAAGAATTTCACTGTGAATGCTCTTAGAGAAGATTATTAAGAAATCTTCCTTTTAACTTCTTTCAATTAAAAAACCATATAACAGAAAAAAAATATTATTTTTCTTCTACTTTCTATCATTTATTTTTAAAAAAACACTAGAACGCAACGATGTAGACCTTCAACGCAATGATTATCAAAAATAGGTTTTCCCGATAGCAAATTTGATAATCTGCTATTGTAACGATTCAAAACATGATATATTTATATTTATAAAAGCAAATCACTAATCCCATTGGATTATAACCAGATAAAATCAACATGTTATTCAATTGATTGCGAAAGAGAAAGATATTCCAAAGTATTTTGGAAGTGATAATGATTCGAAGAAACAAAATGCATAAAACAAATGTGATTCATTGAAAAACATTTACCACCTAAAATATCTATTAAAAAATATCTCACACTATCCAATAATGTTGCCCGTAAACGTTTCCAAGCCTCTATTTCACAGTCAAGTTACATTATTATAATGTATTTATTTATTTATATACGTACAACTTGACAAGTGGTTACGTGGCACGTCATCAGTTGTCCACGTAGAAAGAGATGTACATGACACGTGGAAAGTGGATAACACCAAGCTACACGTCAGCACAGAGTGTGTTCCCCAAAGGCCGCTTATTAAATCACGCCCCTCCGCGTCCTGATGAGCTGGTTTATCCATTCTGCCACGTAGACACTAATCCTAGGTGCATATGTCTGGTGATTCGAAGTGTCACTCTTACGGGCGTTAAGTTCATACATAACGCAACATAATGCCCTTATCATCATTACGGTGGGGCGTTATGTTTAAAGGGACATTATTGTTATAACGCCACAAATCACCAAAAACACAATAATGAAGACATTATAGGGGCATCAACCATTACTTATTCTTTTTAACAAAAAACTAATGATTACTTGGCGCTGATGTGGCAGAAAATGCCTCTTAATGAGCATTAACCATTACTCATGGTCTTATGTTGATAACTAGAGCGTAAACGGGTTGAGCTGAGCGTGAGCTTGTTTAAACTTGAGTTTTGTTTATTTTAATTAAAAGGTTAGATTGTTAAAACAAGTTTTATCGTGTTTAATAGTTTGAAAATGACACGGTTATCACACGTAATCAAACATAAAAATAACTTTGTTAATTAACCATTTATCATGCCTATAGTTTTTTATATATTTTACGAATCACAAATGAGAAATATAGAATGTAGGGTCATAATTTTAATTTTAATGATATTATAAACCGATTGGGAATTGACAACCTTAACTATAAGAGTTTGAGTTGGATGTAAGAAATTTATACTCTAGCTTGCATGGGCTCTGCTTATTTATTGTTTAATTATTTTATTGATATGTATTTTTAATTTTTTATATAATTAGTTTTATAAATGTTTAAATTATACATGTATATGCCCTTACAATGAAAGGTCGGTGGCCCTTGTTACTTGCCCTCTTCCGACTCAAGTTTCAACATTTTTCACTTTCACCACTAGCATTTTTTTAAAAACTTTGTAAAATATCATTTTGTTATCCCTTAAGTTTTAAAAGTTAAACACCTTGTACAATTTACTTAAAAGACTTGATTATTTCATTCGTATCTTTATGTACATGTTCGTATAAGTCTGATCAACTATAAAACGTTTTCGTCCTTATTTGCGTATACGTTTTGAGATTATCTACGTTTTAACATAAATTTTCTTCCGAAATGAGTCATGTCAAATATAAAATGTTTCCGCTCTTGTTTTTATGTAAGCTTTAAGTTTGTATACGTTTCAACGTAAGTATTGTTTGAAAACGCATTGGGTCATATATAATGCGTTTTCATTCAATGACATAAATCTAAATTACTCTACATCTTGATGTAAAATTAGTTCGAAAATAATCAGCATAAATTTAATTTTTATAAGGCCGCATACAGTGTTGTTGTAGTTACTTTTTTATTTACGTTTTGAATTGTCATATTTTTTTACATAAATTTTGTTTGAAAAAAATCAAATAAAATAAAATAAGTTTTTTAAAATTCAAATTACTCTTTGTTTTAACTTACCTTTTTTCTTCCAAAATAAGTTGTATCTATTATATTCTACACCCTATTACAACCAACATAACACGTGACCAAGAAAGAGAAAATTAACTATTCTTTTGGTGTGTGGTTCACGCGCGGAGTCAATTCGCGTGGGTAAGAAAACTAGTTGGGTTCATTCAGCACGCCTTTTTGGATTCATGGGTCTATAAATACCGAAAAGTATGTTCAGGTAGGAGCAAAAAAATCCGATCATCACCGTCGATAATATTTTCCGGCAATATGTGTAGAAGCCCTGTGTTAACTCCGGTTCATAAATCCGATCATGTTTCCGGCGAAACTGTTGAGTCTATAGTCTATATCTTAACCTCCGGTGGTCGTAAGATTCCGGCATACGCCAAAATTCTGGTAATTAGCAATTAACTACCTATTGTTACACTCAATTAACGTCGAACCATCGGAAAACTGAATGAATAACCATCGGAATTGACGTCGGAGAAATTGAAAACGATTTCTACCTCTAAAATTTGTGGTATATAGTTTTCCGGTAGTGATAAACTAATAATTTTGTTTTGTCGTCTATTGAGATTCAGTTTCAACACCGTGCATACATTTTATGCTGGATGAAATGTTGAATTGATGTTTTATGATCAGATTGTTCTATATCAAGTATTGAATTGATGTTTTATGATCAAATTGTTCAATATCAAGTATCGAATTGATGTTTTATGATCAGATTTTTCGATATCGAGTATTGAGATGTTAATCTCTTCGTTTGATGTGGAAACTTTTCAGGCGTCGGCGTCGCCGGTGTTGGAAAGCATAATTGATCGCCGGCGGAACCACCGGAGCTCCGAGAAGACTATTCCGATCCTCGGCGTTCCGTGTGACGCTGTAGAGGTCTTCGTAACCTTCATCTCCTCCAACAGGTCAGTTTTTTCGTTTTTCAATCATCAAATCGTTATATTAATGCAATTAGTGAATTAACATTAATCTGAAGAATCAAATTTGTGAATGATTGTGATTGTGAGCAGATGCAACGAAGAACAGATGGAGAAATTCGGAATTCATCTGCTAGCGTTGGCTCACGTTTACTTGGTGCCGGATCTGAAGACACGTTGCACAAAGGCGTTGATCGGACGGTTGTCGGTGGAGAACGTGGTGGACGTTCTCCAACTCGCACGGCTCTGCGACGCACCTGATCTTTACCTAAAGTGTATGAAACTGATATCCAACAGATTCAAGTCTGTTGAAGAAACAGAAGGATGGAAGTTCCTTCAAAACAACGATCCACATCTCGAACTCGAGATCCTCAAGTTCATCGATGAAGTCGAATCGGTACCATAAGTTAAACTCAATCAGATGATTCAGATGTAGTGAAACTTGAGTTTGCTGATGGTGGAATTTGATTGAAATGTGTGCAGAGGAGGAAGAGTACAAGGAGGCATCTGCAAGAACAAAGTTTGTATTTTCAGCTGAGTGAAGCAATGGATTGTTTAGAGCACATTTGCACAGAAGGTTGCACAAGTGTAGGACCATATGATAAGGAGCCAAACAAGAACAGAGCACCTTGCAGCAGATTCTCAACATGTGAAGGCTTACAACACTCCATTTACCACTTTGCAAACTGTAAGAAGAGAGTGAATGGTGGTTGTGTTAGGTGTAAACGTATGTGGCAGTTGTTCAGACTCCATTCCTCCATTTGTGAATCACCTGATTCATCCTGCAAAGTTCCCCTCTGCAGGTAACAATTCATCAAATTGGTGTAATTGGTTGAATCTTGAATCTGTTGGGTTTGAAGCATCTTATTGTTGATTTGATTGCAGGCAATTCAAAACAAGAGGGAAGCAAGTGAAGAACAAGAAGGAAGAAGCAAGATGGGAGTTGCTAGTTAGAAAAGTGGAAGCAGCTAAAGCCATATCTTCACTATCATTACCAATGACCAAATTAGAGCAAAAAAACCACCAAGAACAGCAACGAAGATCATTTGGAGAACCTATCATGTGTCATGTAAGTGTGGCATGTTAAAGAGGGTTTTTGATCCAATTAGTAGTTTGATCGGTTGAGTTTAGTAGAAAGGGTAAAAATGTGTTTTTGATGGTGTTTTTGCTCTTGTTTTCTTTTTTGTTTGTTGGGTTGGTGATGATGATTGTGAGTATGATGGTGTGGGGTGGTTTGTAAAATAGTATTTGTTAATGAGAAAAAGGTCGAGGTTTTTTGGGCTTTTTCTTTTTAAATTCTTTATCTATTCTTGTGCGTGACGCGAAATATTGATAGTCTAGTCAATCTTAGGAAGTTTCTATTTCATTAATCATGTATGAAAAGATGAATATTCTTGTTTTAGAGAAACTAAAATTGACTAATCTTCTGTCTTCCGATTGAAATATTAGACTCGTCGCTTATTATTGTCACAAATGACTTCGAGATGGATTTATTTAATCCTTTCTCAGTTTATTTAATTTCTTTTATGTTGTTTTATTATTATTATTATTTTTTGATTGATTTTAGTTTGTTAGAAAGGGTAAAAAATGTGTTTTTGCTCTTTTATTTTTTGTTTGTTGGTTTGGTGATGTTGATTGTGAGTACGATGGTGGTGGCTGGCTTAAAATATAGTATTTATCAATGAGAAAAAGTTGAGCTTTTTTATTTTAAATTCTTTATATATTCCGTGACGACACAAAAGAGAAAAGTACTGTTTTTTAATGTTTTCTATGATTCTTTTAGTTTTTTTAAACGGCAACCCAATCTTACATACATACAAAAGTTGAAAGCACACTATCAATGGAGATAGAAAGAGAGAGCTAAGAAGGAAACTAGTTACAAAAGAAAAAAAGATGGTTGAAATTAAACTAACTAAACCAATTGAGATTAGCTAAACTTCTCGTTATTTTTAATCCAAAAGAAAAACATATAAAATCAATTTCGCTAGTTACAACAAGTGAACCAATTGAGATTAGCTAACTTCTCTTTATTTTTAATCTAAAGGAAAGACGTTGTTAGGTTGTTATCAAAAATCAAATCGCTATTTTTAATTGTGCTCCACGATACAATCATTTCTTTCTTCTCAGAGATTAAAGAGAAACTAAAGCAACAATGTCAATAAGAATTTTTTGATTTTCTAGTGTGGTTGAAAAAACTTTTGTGGTTTTTGATGTGAATTGAAATTATAAGAGCATTTATAGTGGAATGTTTTTGAGTGGTTGTGAGTGAGTAAGAAAAAAAATATTACTGTTTATCAGTATATTTGAAAAATCACTATTCAATACTTATAAATTATTTAATATTTTTGAAAGTGGTTGTGAGTGGACGAAAAAAAAGAGTAATAATAAATATATAAAAAGTATTAATTAATTGAAAAAAAAAATATAATAATTTTTAATATAATTATATAGATAAAAATAATTAATACACTCTGAATGTTTTAATAGTTTCTGGGAAGTTCATAATTTTGATTTGCGAACTTTGACATATCTGATATGGATTTTGACAATCATTTTGTAATTGTAGACAACAAACTTTACATATTGATATGACTGTTGGATTACCCTCTGATCAAAACATAAAATACAAGGCTTTTGTTCAGTGCCGGCCTTGAGCAGGGGTGGAATGGACTCCTGTCCAGGGCTCACTTGCTCAGAAGGCATCAAATTTTTTAAATTTTTTTATATATACAGTTATAAAAAATAATAATTATAAGATATAATACAACTAAAAATTTAACCCAATTATGTTTTAAACCAAATTTTCTAAGCTAATTTTTTAACTCAATTACTCAACTAATAGCACTAAAATATTTAAATTTTGATTGTAATTAAAGTCCACAAACTAATTTATACCACAATTTTTGTTCTATTTTAAACTTGAAATCTTACCTACGATCCACGGTCTCAAGAAATACTTAGCGGATTGACGATAATAGCTATCGAAAGCAAAATATCAGAGACTATAAACTACGAATATGTTATAAACCAATTTGCTATCAAGAATGCTAGGAGAGATTTACGAGTTATTAGTTAATTATTACGGTATGTCTGTAATACTATGATATTACTATGTTTATTGCTAAAACATTTCTTTTCATTTAAAAAAATAGTTTATATAAATTAAGTCGTTAGGGTCCATGGACCTTTTTCCCGGCTCGTCCAGGGCATTAAAATCCTCGGAACCGGCCCTGCTTTTGTTGAATTAAGCTTGTTCACATGTCATTGATACTAATTAACCTTATTAGATAAAGAAATCAAACGAATTGCAACCATATTGCTCCTACAGAAATGGAGATCATGACCCACAAACTTAAACTCACTAAAAACTTAATACCTAAATAAACAACTAGCATTTGACCCATTCACATCTTGTCTCGACTGACCTATCTAACATCAAGATTGACCTACAATGGCAGATCTCAGGTTTCAAATTTGACTTGCGAACGCAAGAACAAACCCATGTAATATTGCCACCGTTTGCAATGCGTGTGACCTTGTCACTCTTGCGAACTCGTTTGATTTTTTTAATGGCGAACTCTAAGTCATAGAGAAATAGAATCCAAAGAATTTTTGAAGTTTTTATAATTTTATGATTTGATTGCATAGATCAAATAAATATGATTTCGTTGAAAATTTATTACCACCTAGGCTAAAATATCTATTAAAAAATATCTAACTCTATTCAATAATGTTGTATCAAACAAACGTTTTCAAATCTCCATTTCACAATCGAGTTACATTATTTTATACCTCCAACATGACAAGTGGGTAACATGTCACGTCCTCAGTTCTCCACGTAGATAAAGACATGTGCCACGTGGAAAGTGAAAACTACAAAAAGCTACACGTCAACAATGAGTGTGTTTCCCCATAGGCCGCTTATTAAAACACTGCCCCTTCATTTCCTCATGAGCTGGTTTATCCACATTGCCATGTTGGCACCAAGTTACAACATTTCTCCATTTTTTTATGAGTGCATTATACTGTGATCAGTTCTGAGTAAAAAAAGAAAGAAACTGTTACCGTTTATATATATATATATATATATATAGGGGAGGGTTCAAATGAGAACTCACTTTTTTTGTGAGAACTCTAGGAACCAATATGAGCCACTCATTTTTTATCACATGCAAATCACATGTCAATTCCCTCTTTTTTTTAAACGTTCATAACTTTTTTTTCACGACATCATTTTTCAAAAAAAATTTTACTATAAAATTTAGTATTTTTTTATCTTTCCAACGCCTACCATATTGATATACTTATTTTAAAAAAATCGTCCATCCGTTGTTTACACATGTGTAAATCTGGTTATACACATGTGTAATACTGGATTTACACATGTGTAAATCCGGTATTACACATGTGTAAATAGAATTTTGTAAAAAAACGAGATTTTTTTTATTTTTTATAAATTTTTTTATGAAAGAGGGAAACTAGGGAACATTTCTGTGTTTTTATTTTTCTATTTTTATGTTATATTTTATTTTATAATTTTTTTATTATGTGTTTGTTAATTACCATTTTGCCATTGAAAACTAGTGGTTGAGATTGGTTCCTAAAGTTCTCACAAAAAAGTGAGTTCTCATTTGAACCCTCCCCTATATATATATATATATATAACCGTATAAATTTTTTAATATTTTTAAAAGTGACGAGTAAAGAAGAGAAAGAATATAATAATAAATGTGTAGAAAATATTGATTAATTGATAAGTACGGAGAAAAAATGTTTTGACTATAAATAAATTAAATAGATGAAAATAGTATTAAGTACTCGTATTGTAACGGGATGCGTAAAACCGTGTCAAGTAACACGAATGGTACACCACCGCCAATGACCACCAATACGAAAAAGCTCGTATTGAAAAAGAAATAAAAAAACAAAATAAAATAAAAGTGAACGAAAAGTAGACAGAAAAACATTAAATCACGCAAGCGAAGGAAAGCTTATTTAGTAGATCGAGAACCAACGCGTTGTGACGGGGCCATTAAACGAGGATAAAATAAGCTTAACAACGTTAAACCACACACGTACGCCGTGCATGTTAACTCACAAAATTTATAAAATATAAAAAGTATAGGGACCAAAGTTAAAAGTAAAAAAAAAATATTAAGATTAAATTGTAAAATATATAAAAGTATTAGGTTAAAACAAAAAAGCTAAAGATTAACAAAAACAAAGACAAAAGTTAGATACAATTCACTAAAACATATTGTACAACCCATAATGCATGACAAAGTTGATAATTAGTATTATATACAATAAGATTTATATAAAAAAGATTTTGTTAGAGTCAAGAGCCGGTCAAGTGTGATATGTAAAGTTTGGACTTGAGTTCATTTATTTTAAGAGCATATTATAATAGGGGTAAGCAAACTATAACCGTTAACCGATAACCGTACCGACACCAAACCAAATTAACGATAACCAATGGTTATGGTTAAGGTTATGTGATTAACCAATACATTGGTTATGATTAAAGATGTCTAATAACGAACTATTAACTGAACTGGAAGAACCCTACGCGTAAAATATATGCACAAGGTATACATGATTTTTCATGTTTAATATCCTTTTAAGTATATAGTAATATGTTAGATTTATGGTAAAGATATGTTAGTATAGAAACTTATTAAATACTATGAAGTAATTAACATTGATGTATATATGTTAATGATCTAAATATCCAAAAATTTATTAAATGATTTATGCTTATTGATTGTTCATGTTTTATTATTATTTTTGGAGTTTTTTATTAAAATGGTGTTGTTACAAATTTTATTTACCAAAATGGGTGTTTTGAAAAGTATTTACCAAAATGGGTATTTATTTAAATCTTTCTTTTCTCACTCATAATCTTATTGGATTAAAAAGTTTCTTTAATTAAATAATGTTATTTAAAAAGGATAAAAATAAAAAGTTTAAAAAAGTTTATGTTATCAAAGTTTATGTCTTCCATTAATTTGTTGTTTCTTTAACCTGCCACTTTATAAAAAGTTTATGTTAAATGCTTTTAGTTCTTCACAAATGTTATCATTAAACCTTTTTTTAAATAAAAGTATTATATTAATATTTGAGATGTACAAACATGTATAATATTTGCATCACACATTTTGTTTTAAATATAAAAAAAAACTAAAAGGTCAGTCTTAGTTTATAAATATTTTTTAATGTTCTACAAACCAAAAAAATAAATACTTTTGTGAAAAATTTACAAACCTTTGGGTCTTTTAATTTTTGAACATATATACTTTTGGAACACGTTTGTAATTAATTTAATCAAAGATACAAATGTATTTAAAAAAATTGATTTGTCATGATCAAACCAAAAAGATAAATGGTTTATCTTTATATTTTTGAACATATATTGATTTAAATATCTTATTTTGTGTTCAGTATTATAGAAATATTTAACATTATAAATTTAAGTTATTGATTTTTTTAATATTTAAATGAATGTGTAAAAAAAAATCCTAACAAATTTCACGTAACAATAGTAGATAAATTGCCTCAAATATGGATATCTGATTTTTATATTTAAAAATATTTTTAAGAAAACATTTGTGAAGAACTAAAAACACATTTTATTCTAAAAGAAACTTTAATTTTAAACTGCATGTTTAAAAAAAGATTTGGGTTTGTAAAAACTTTTTCCTTTAACCCTTTTAAAATAATAGTATTTAATTAAAATTAAAACTTTTTTGTCCAATAATATTATGAGTGGGAAAATGAAAGTTTTTAATAAATACCCATTTTGGTAAATACTTTTCAAAACGCCCATTTTGGTAAATAAAATTTGTAACAACACTAATTTAGAAAAAAACTCATTTCCTATACATTATTGAAATCTCCATTCGATCTATGCACATTATCTTCATCTTAAAGCAATTAACCAATATTAACCGAAACTAACCTATAACCAATGGTTAACGGGCTTTGCATAAACAGATCAACCGGTTATGGTTATGAAAGAGGTCATAACCGATCATACGGTTATGATTATGAAAAAGACTATAACCGACTTTACACACCCCTATGATATAATCACAACCGACTTTACATTGCTCTTTGCGTGTCGTTCACGCGCATATTTAATGCGCGTTCATTAGAAAACTTGATTCGTCAATCACGCCTTTTATCATTCATGTACAAGTTGTGCAGTGGAATATCATGTGGTGAGAATATGAGGCTACCAAGATGGGTACGGTGATTAATTAATAACTGTTGATGTGGGCACGGTGAGGATGGTGGTCGAATCGAAGATGGAGATAATGATTAATACGGTGGTTATTAACGACATGGAGACGGTGGGACGAATGATTAGTATGGTGGTTATTAACGGAGCCGAGATGGTGAAGTTGGAGATGGTGGTTAATGTAGGGATTGACGTAAACACTTTTATCATTTTGAGCGGATAAACTGCATTGCCTCGAAAGAGGCGCTTATCTCCAAAGGAATCTAGATTCCTCCTTCTTGTGCTTACTGTGGTGCCGAAGTAGAGTCAAGTGATCATATCCTCATTCGATGTAAGGTTGCGAGTGAAATATGGTTGGCGGTGTTCGAATGGTGCAAGGTCCCCAAAGATCTCATCTTCACCATTAGGGATGTTTTGTCTATCTATAAGTCGTGGCCCTTCGATGAAAAATACAAGGACCTCATCTATGCCATATTTTTGTCTACTCTTTGGTGCATTTGGAAGGCTAGGAATGATCGGATTTTCTCTAATAATTCAAGAGATTATAGAGCGATCCTTGGAGAAGTGAAATTGATTTCGTTCATTTGGATTAAATCTAGAAGGAGATGTGTTAGCTTAGATTGAAAATCTTGGTGTAATTTCAATTGGAATGTTGTTTCTGTAACTTAGCATCTTGCTAGTTTTATTTAATAAAATCTTGATTGTTCAAAAAAAAAAGAATAGTTTTGAGTTCAAATGGTCACGGATCTACCCCTTTGTTTAAGGTAGTTTTATATGTTTTTATTCAAATTATTATTTTTTTGATTGAAATTTGTTTTGGGTATTTTTGAGTTTTTGGTTATGTAAGAGCGATAAAAGTATGATTATGTGAATTAATTGAATAGACTCATTATTAAAAGTAGCCCTTTTATAGAAGTAAGTTGTTTTTTTAACTCTAATTTCTTTTTTAACAAATGTATAATTCTGTTTCAGATGATATATATATTATTTTAATCTTAATATCATTACTACCATTTAATATCTTTTAATAGAAGATATAAAGAGAAATGAAAAGAACAAAATATGCACTAAATAGTGAAACTAACTTGTGTAAAATGTGACAACCAATCATCAATATCTCTTGTTCGATTACATTAACATGCCCATGAAGATTTACTTGCGGTCGGATACCATCAGTTGATGGTGAAAGAGAGATAATACAAATATGGGTTGTGTTATATAAACATATTTTTTTGTTATTTAGACATCCCATTATCTCTATGGGGCTGTTTGATTGCGCTGACTGAGTAAGATCTGACTGAGTAAGAAGCTGACCCAGTAAGAGGTTCTGACTGAGTCTGCATCTGACTGAAACTTGGCTGTTTGATTTAGTATCTGACTGACTCTGCTGAATGATAAAAATAACATTATGAGCTCGGATTTTGCGCAGGGAAGAGCTCCGGGGCGGTCTCGGTCAGGCAGGGAGGTGCTCCGGGGGGTCTCTCGGTCGCGCACGGAAGTGCTCCGGAGGGGCTCTCGGTCGCGTGCGCAGGGAGTACTCTCGGTCGCGCAGTCGCAGGGAGGACTCCGGGGGGGCTCTCGGTCGCGCAGTCGCAAATCGGTCGCAGGGAGGGAGGTGGCTCCGGTGGCCAAGGCCTTCGCGCAGGGACAGGAGGAAGGGGATCGCGTGGAGCTGCGCAGGAACAGGAGGAAGGGGATCGCGCAGGGAGGGAGAGAACCGGGCCAGCAATGTTTTTTTTAAGGTCTGGGTCAGATGAAATGACCCGGTCAGCCCTTAAAACACGCGTATCAAACGGGCTGACCAGCTGACCGAGTCAGCCGGGTCAGCCGGTCAGCCCGGTCAAACGAAAACAAACAGCCCCTATCTCTCTCCAGGTATCTATATGTATGTATAGAAAGAGATAAAAAGAATGAAATAAATAGAGTGTATCTATAACATACCCTTACAAATAATTTCAAAAGTTTTGATGATTTGATTCCATCAAATAAATATGATTTCGTTGAAACACTATTACCACCTAGGTTAAAATATGTATTAAAAATATCTAACTCTTATCCAATAATGTTGCATGTAAACGTTTTCTAATCTCCATTTCACAGTCGAGTTATATTATTTTATACGTTCAACATGACAAGTTGGTAACATATCACGTCAACAGTTCTCCACGTGGAAGGAGACACACATGCCACGTGGAAAGTGAAACCACCAAAAGCTACACGTGAAAATTGAGATTGTTCCCCCATAGGCCGATTATTAAAACACGCCCCTCCATTTCCTCATGAGCTGGTTATCCACATTGCCACGTAGGATGACAATGGGCTGAGTTCGGATCAGATATTGCAATCTTCGGTCGAGATGGACATTACGGGTTTTGGGGCCATCCTGAAACCGGGTCCAAACCAGATTTAGCCCAATCGGTTTTTTACCCGGGTTTAAGTGGAACCGGATATGAACCCAAGTCGGGTACAACTCCATGAAAACCCTACCTACTATAAATGGACAGGGTTGAGTATAGAACCAGGTCCAATATTGACAACTTAAACGTTGGTAGTTTGTATAACAATATTATATAAACATATAGTTCATCATGTATTTATTAAATAAACATAAAATTCATCACATTAAATAACATAAAAATTTTATTTTAGTCTTCATCTAAGGTTTACTTTTTAGGAGAAGTTTCATCAGATGCTAGTTTTCAGTTTTTCGTTGGATATGCTATAAGATACTACTTCTTCTACCTCTTTATCGTGTACTTTTGCTTCGAGTGTTATTTCATCTTCGAGTATTGTTTGGTTTTATATACTATCTATCGTGTCCAAGTTACCACTTCCGGAGTGAGTCGTGTTCTTCGTAATGATATTACACTGCCACTAAGAGAAAAACCAAATCCCGAAGCTATCGTAGAAGCTTTGACGATTAGTAACTCACGGGCCATAGCGGAAAGAATGGAAAATTGAGATTCATTTGCTTTCCACCAAGCCAAAATATCAAATTCATTAATTTTCAGCAGCCATAGTGGAAATAAAATTTGTTCCACATTGGGAAAGAATTGGAATTTGAGATTCTTTTCCTCTTTTTCGTTTAGCCGTCACATTCCCAGCAATATTCAACATAGTCAAAACCAAGTCTTTAAATGAGCTTCTACCACTTGAGGTTGATTCTCTCAGCGTGCTTATGTTTATGTTATGCCCATATTGTATATAATTTAAGGGGAAACTCAACACCGTTTATGGTCTGTGTACAACCAGCTAATGCATGTATTTTTTTGTCTTTTGCTAAACACTATTTTAAGATGACATGGTAGCATGTGATAGCCTACACAGTACATACGATGAGATTTAAAGTTCAAAAGCAATAATATATTTGTGGGACCCGATATAGAGGTTTTACAATTTTAATTTTGTATTTAATAGTAAATATTATATTCACTTAACGTTGTAAATACTATATATATGCTTTTTAATTTTGTATGTTTTAAGTATAATCTTAAATTATAAATATATGTAACAAACCTTTTTTACTAACATTTTTGCTATAATGCTTGCATTTGCGTAAACGTGTTACTTTTATATATAAAGTGTGGCATGCCCAACATGATAATCCTTTTCTTTTGTTTTCTTATAATATTTTAAATAATATCTACTCTCTATTAAATCTTTAGCTTTTATTTATGTATTTTGTAATGCGTGTTTAACATGTCGTTACGTCTGAGTTCACGTGCCGCAATGCGTGTGGCTTTTGAACGACTTCAATTTATATAATCAGTTTTTTTAATAAATCTAAGCCATTTGATGACAGTTTTTTCGGAGACTCTGATTTATTTGACAATTTAGGTTTCCACTTTATTTATCTAAAGTTCCAAGCCAATTTGCACTGGTTATTTAACGTGTTGATGTTGTTTTAACGGTAAAAGCTTTATAGTTTTTATTTTAATTTCAGTTATACATTCTTTTGGAGCTTCAAAATTTATCTAATCACTTAGTAATTTTTGATTTTTCTTAACTAAAATGATATAGTTTGTATTGATCGGAAATTACATAACACAAGACCGCCGCAAAGCGTGGGGCTGTTTGCTAGTTTATTTTAAAAATTATAAATTGTTTTCAAACTTTGATTAAATTTTTTTCTTCGCTTGAAAATTTGGGGTTTTCATTGTATAAATCCAATTGTATTTATCTCGTCTGTTAAACATTCAACTCCCGTAACATTTAAAAATCTATTTAAAGCGGTGACACAAGCAAAAATAGATGATAGCTCTTGAAATATTTTTTAAAATTTTATTTCACTGCTTATATCATTTGTCTAAACATTTGATTCAAATGTTTAAAATTCAAAACCACTAAATATAATTCTGCAATCTCCAATTAACTAGTGGCATAATAAACAAATTTTATAGTTGAGTTTTAAATACCCCAAGAAAATCGTTGCAATCTTGAACTTTGTTCCAACCTACATTTAGAAATTGTTCGGCTTTTCTATTCTTCGAAAGACTATTATGAAAAGCTTTCAAAGTTTATTTTTTGATTTAAAGCACAATGACAAGTCAAACTCATCAATTAGGTACATTTTTAATTGAGACCTTAAAATCTATAATTCGTATCTTTACAAAGTTATTTATAATATTGATATCTTCTACTCTTTTTTAAAAATATCACGTGACGTAAATCTAAAAGCTTTAATTAAATTATCAACAAATTCAAAGGCTAGCCCATCTTACACTACTAAATTAATAATATATGCAATACATCGAGTAAGAAAAAATCACCATTGCAAATCAGATGAATTTTAATTTTAATTTTTCAACCGCAATTGTATTGTTTGAAGCGTTATCGAATACCATTGAAAACTTTTTATTTATTAGGTTAAAAATAGTTGTTACATCATCTAATAATGTAAACAAAAATTATTCGGTATGTGGATACCAAAAAAGATAAATGCAATTGTTTATTTTATCATTTGCCATGAATTGGAATCTACACAATGAGCGGTGACACAAAAGTATGACTTGGGTGAACAGTGTGGAGCCGACCAAACATCACTAGTTAACTTTACACCTACATTTTAATTTTCAAAAATACAATTAAATCATACTTTTACTTTTTTCCATAATTTTAAACAATAACGTCTAAGTATAGTATACGTGGGTGTAACAAGGTTGAAGCGTTTCTCGAATCAAGTTGGTCAATCGAGGGTTGTCGAAGTGACCGAAAGACAAAGCTTTTTGAATCACAAACTTTGCCATTCGATCTAGAACTGTACTAATGTTCTCCACCCAATTGTGTTTTCGAAATCGGAATACGATTACTTTGAACGCCTTACAAAACTTCTTTGTAATATGTGTATTCAAACTCGTGTTTGAATCTTTGGCAAGCAAAGCTTCACAAAACTTGCGACGAGCCTTTAGAGACCCGTCACTCAACTCAAGCAAATCGCTATTGGACGAACCTTGACCAATGGATGATTGTGAGTAAGCCATTATTTATAGAATGAGAGTGAAAGTATATAACGAGAGTAGAAAGTGCCAACGAGGGTATTTTTTGCGCTTTTTTGCGTTTTTAAGTTGCGTACTCAGTCATACCAACCCACACATATATATACAAAGTTAGAGGAAAAAGGGTTAAAAATAAATTCAAACGGCTAGTTTATTAAAATTGGGAAACACGGGAAAAAACCCGGGTACTACCTGGGTATAATCTGGTCAAGTTCATATCAAGTCCAGGTCGAGTGCACTTAAAAATCCCAAAGTAAAACCGGTTCCAACCCTATGAGTGTTTTCATTTACAAACCGCGAATAGTCAATGGCGAGTACTACCCGTACCCAGGTCTAGGTTAGGTATGCTGGGTCGGGTCAGTACTCAGTTTTTTTGCCCACCTCTAATCCTAGTCCTATGTTCGATTATGTATTCTTGTCCCATACCCAGCCCATTATTCGTCGGGTAATTACCCGTCGGACATCGGGCGTACCCGCAGGTATCAGGTATACCTGTTAGTGTCTTATTACGGGCATTCCCATGGGTACAACCAGTACCCATTAGGTATATTATACAATTTTATTTTTATATTTTTATATATTTTAAGTACATTTTAAAAAGCAAATATGAACATTTTTATAGAATTTTTTATAACAAAAACTACAACAATATCTTTTAGTAATATTTGACATCAATACTCGCTAAAAATAGCTATGTTTTATTAAGTTCGGTCGGACTGATTAAATGTCAACAAACTCTTCAAGCTTTGAAAGATCTTGTTACGTACAATATTTATTTTATAATATAAACCGATCACTTAATTATAAACTTCCAATAGGATTCATATATTTTTGTTTGTTTCAACAAGGTTTGACATGGAGTTTACAAATACTGTTGTTTTTTACAATGGACACTAGCACTGCTACATAATAAGTTATTTTTTGCGGAGTTGTGAAAACCGCTCAAAATGTCTGTAAAATTGGAATAACAAATATTAAATACGGATTGAATAAAATAAAATATTGATATAATATAATTTATTAATTATAAAATAATGTTTAAAGATAGAGTAAATTGTCGTTTTCCTCCCCGTGGTTTGTTTACATTTGCCATTTACATCCAAAATACTTTTTTTTGCATAGGCTTCCTCAACGTTTAAAAATGTTGCCATTTTCATGCATAATAGTTAATAACCCGTTAAACATTCACTAAGTGAAGGGCATTCAAGTAATTATACATATAATAACAAAACCCTACTTTTCTACAAAGTTACGTACATGCCTATCATGCCATGGAACACGTCAAACAGAAATCCCTCTTCGAAGAAGCATAGGATCGAGCTACAGTGAAGGCTGCCATCTTTGTTCATCTTCGACTTCATCTACTGCTAACCAATGGACGTTGGGGAATGGTTGGTTCGACATGAGAAAGACTTTGATTCGAATGATGTTTATGGTAAAAACCCTACCTTCTTCACTATTGAACTCCATCATGGTGGAGAGTTTAGTAATTTTCCAGATATAACATATGATCTTGGTAAGACTGATTTTATTGATATGGTTGATTCTGGCCGAATTTCTGTTATCGAGGTTCACCATATGGTAGAGAAACTTGGTTATGATAAAGAAGATGTAATGAGATATCATTTTAGAATTCCAGGAGATGAGTTGGAATTTGGTTTAAGGCCCTTAGCTAATGATAGGGATGTTACTAACATGCTAAAATATGTTGAGAAGCATAAAGTTATTGAGGTTTATATGGAGCATAAAGTTAACGATAAAAATACTTGTATGGATGATGATGGAGATTTTGACTTCATAGTAGATGAAGACAACATGATTATCGATGATAATGTTGATATGGATGAGTTCAGGGCGGCTGTTGATTGTGAAGATGAAAATATAAATGATGATGATGATGATATAAATAATATGGGTGACTTTGAGCTTGATGACATTGAAAGTGTTAGTGACTCTGATGATGAACCTCCATTGCATAAAGCATTAAAAGACATTAGAAAGCAAAAAAGAAGGATGGACAATCTGGGGATTGCCTTTTTTTCTTGGTCAGGCTTTTGCTACTCGAGATGATATAAGGTCTATGGTTAAAAAGCATGCAATACAGACTAGAAGACAATTGTATATCTCAAGGAATGATAAATGCAGATTTCAGGTAGTGTGTTTAGGAAAAAAATCCGTGTGAAATGTAACATCTGCTATTTTTCAAGTTATAAACCCAAACTCAAAATTTTTTTAGTTTTAATAAAAAATTATTATAATAATTTTAATGTATCAAATGCATTAAATGTACAATTTATATTGTGAATTATTCATTTAACGGTGTTATCTATTATGGATGAAAATGACAACATTTTTAAACGTTGGGGAAGCCTATGCAAAAAAAAATTATTTTGGATGTAAATGACAAATGTAAACAAACCACGGGAAGGAAAACGACAATTTACTCTTAAAGATATGATATGATTGAAATTGTGTATAATATATGACTATAAGTAACAAAACAGTGATATCAAAATTTTAAAATTTTGTTTTTAATTATTTTCCAAAAAATAAATAAATAAATATTTTTTTCTAAAACAAATCGTATAAAAATTTCAATTTTAAAAATTTCTTTATTATAACTCCCAAAATTAATTATTTTTTGTTTTAAAAAATTGACTTTTTAAAAATACCAATTCTAAAATATTTCGTATTTTAAAAAGTTTTATACTTTAGAAAATTTATTATTGTATAAAAAGTTTATATTTTTAGAAATAACATTAATAAATAGATCTCTTTCTTAATTATTAAATGTAAAAAAGTATTAAATAATATTATTAGTAATTAAGGTAATTATTTAATAGGAGAGAGAGATGAGAAAATTTTAATTAGGATGATTGTGGTGTTGACACGCGTCATCTAAGATACTTTTTTATTAGAGTAGAAAGATTTATTAAAAGATCACCCCACAAAATGTTTAATTTTTTGGGCGGTTCCATATCTACCATTAAATTCAATTTCAAATTTTCATATATTCAAAACACAGCACCATTTACAATTAAATAGCCTACTTATTAATCCATAACCTGCATATATACAATTTAATAATACTCAATTCAATTCATAACCTTTATTCCCATAGGTTAAATCAAAATTTTAAATACATTGTTATAAACTTAGCATTTACTAACTAAGTCATCACAAACACTAGGTCTAACATATATAAAAACTATAATATCCTTAACAAAACATGTTCACATCAACCCTAGGATACATCTTATTAATAAATCACATGATCAAATCTAATATCAAGTTGTCAATTTCCTTTTGTGACATATAGCTTTTGTCATTCCACATCTAACAACAAACAAAAAAGAGAATAAGATTTAGTATATATAATATAAATTTAGGGCAATAAGTAAAGTATATTAATAAATAAAACACTTACAAAATTAGAATTTTTTTGATAATTTATGACAAACTCATCATATGATTGATCACCATAAATCCACATTCCTAATCATTTCTCTTTTGCTTGCACTACATTGAAACTGCACGAGTTAATTTAATTTAAATGCAAGAAAAGTTATTAATAAAAATTAGAAAATTTACCTCTATCATTTTCCAATTAAATGTACACTAAAAGCTTGTTCAATTAAAAATGATAGAGTGTAATAGTCACTTGACTTTTCTCTTATTATAGAATCAATGCTATATCATTTTTATGTTATAGGAGAAATAATCATTAGCAACCAATGGAAACTACAAAAATTATAGAATAATTAAGTATATATATATATATATATATATATGTGTATGTATGGTGCAAAAATAAATATTATCCGGATAAACATGATGCTACAAAAAGTTGTTTTTCTCGATGAAGCACATATATATCTAGGATATGTTTTTGAACGCCATGAGAATTATCTATGCATTCTTGATCTGTGATGTTACCCGGATTAAAGCAATCACAGTTTGAATTGTCCAATTCATAAAAGTACCTTAAATCAAGTAAAATAAACACGATAAAGTTAATACTTAATTATATATATAAATGTTATTGTACCTTATAAAACTAATAATAACTTACATTGCAAACTAACAATGTATAATAGTGATATCAAGCCAGCCGTTAATTAATATTTGTAAAAGCTCCTCATAGGAAATCCAAATTTCAACCCTGTCACGTTACATTTCATCCGGTGAATAACTCATAATGTTGTTGCTATCACCAACATGTCTTGATAATAGTTTGGCCATATTATTTATCACCCAAGACCTTTTCTTTATTTTTGAAAAGCATTATTTACATAAGAGATAACGGCTGGATTAGGATTGGAAGCATGAGTGGTTAGCATTGGTTGTTGACAAAGATTTTGGGGGTTGTCTTGATGTATTTGCATTGACTAAGAATCGATTATTAAAAAGTTAGTACTTTATATATATATATATATATATATATATATATATATATATAGATATATATATATATTATATATATATATATACATATATATATATATATATATATATATATATATATATATATATATATATATATATATATATATATATATATATATATATAGGGGAGGGATCCTAAGAAAACCAACATTTTTTGAGAAAACCATGAAAACCAAATTCATCCAATCAAAATTTTTCTTTAATTATTCAGATTTTTTATATTCAAAGGGTATTTATGTAATTTTATTCATAATATATTCTTAATTAATATTAAATCCCTACTTTTTCTCCCCATATTCGAACTGATGAGCACAATTATTGGAACCGCTTCATTCTATCGTATTTTCTTCAGTTACAATTGTTCTTATCGATCCTTGATTGTTTTTGTGTGGATTCAATTCGATTTTCAATAGATTGATATTCGAATTCAACAAGCTTTTATCGAAGAAGGTAGGTCTCTTTTAATGGTTTATGGTTGATGTGTTGATGTTACTCTGTTTTTCGTAATCTTCTGTTTTCACCATTTTAGGATGGAGAAGTCCAATTCTAATGCAATGGTAACTGTATATGGGATGGAAATTGAAGATTTTGCTGAAGCAACACATTCAATACCTATTGATCAGATTGATAAACCTTCAACCGTTAATAATCTCGAATTAGACTCATCGACCACATTTGTCCCATCAAATATGAACCGTGGAGATGGACACATATATCTTACTGGTGTTGAAAATGAAGGTAATTATTTTCCTAATATGTTTGGGTATTTTTTCAAAGTTAAACGTAATGATTACGTATATGTAAGTAACATGATGTGAATGTAACATATGGATGTTTACGTATATGTAAGCTTACATAAGTAACCATATTTCTATACTAATGAATACGTATGAATCAAGTCTGTTGAAATTGTAATACTGTATTGACTTATTATATTTTTTCTCACTATCAAGGTTCTTTATCTACCAATGTTTATGAATCTCCAAATGGAACACGATACTGGACTCCTAATGTTCCAGTTGAGTACAAGCTTGTTGTAGGAACCAAATTCGATACATGGCAAGATGTGATGAATATGTACGAAGCGTATGCTGAGAAGGCTGGTTTTTCTACTCGACTAGGTGCAATGAAAAGAAAGGATGGGGTGATTACTCACAGATACATGTTGTGTACCAAAGCTGGTAAGCCTAATGGTCAAGTTGTTGACACTTTGGAATCCACTTCAAAGTCCCCTCTTCGTCGGACAAATTTCAAAGTTACTAATTGCCGAGCACGTATAAAACTAAGAGCTATTTTAGGTACCTCAGCTTTTGAGTTATATGAATTCGATGAGGTTCATAACCACGGATTAGTGAGTTCAGACAATTTGGATCTGACACGAAAAAGACGGAAGTTGAATTTTGTTGACCAAGAGTATA
Organism: Flaveria ramosissima; assembly: GCA_025215565.1. NCBI lineage: Eukaryota > Viridiplantae > Streptophyta > Magnoliopsida > Asterales > Asteraceae > Flaveria > Flaveria ramosissima. Next base: position 69,818,388 of record CM046029.1, on the reverse strand, counting down.
TTGCCAAATGTCGATTGGCAAATATTGGGCCAACCAAAGCTCATAGGCTACAAGTTGCATTAAAGGGTGGCCATCACATGGTGTGTGGTACAAAAACAGACTATAAAAATTTCAGTCGTGATATTACCAAGTACATTGGTAAAAGAGACGCACAAATGTTTGTACTTTTATATTTGCAAATGCTTACATATAAGTAAGCAATATATATGTTAGCATAAACACATGTAAACATATATGTAAGCATATAATACTTTTATATTCATGTATCCGGATTATTCACCATATACATAATACAAAATGTTCATCAAAGCAAAACATCATATTGCAAATTTGATATATTCTTACATATAGTAAATCTGTACACACCAATTTTTAACAAATTTTTAAAAATGTTTACATATATGTAAGCAAATTATATGTTACAAGTGTTTATGTAAGCATATATGTTACCAAACATCATCATACTGCTTTTTTTATCTCAAAACAAGATGTATTACTTCTTTATATATAGACCCATTTAATGTAAGCATATACAGATATGTAAACAAGCTTTCACCCGTGTAAGATACAAATCCCATAAGCATAGAACATACAAACTTGTAATTCAAACATCAGATTTTATAACATCTGAACTGTTAATCATTCAAATTTCCCAAAAGAAGATTTCTTACAATCCTATTGGTTCAACAAAAAAAATCAAAAATCATAAAGATCTAATCTAATATACGTTTTCATTCACCGTGTCTTCTGCCTCCATCATTACTTTGTCGCGATATACGTTAATATCTGACATCAGAATTTTAAAAGCATACTTCTTTCTCAAAGAAGCTATTTTGGTTTTCTTCCTCTTTTCATCACTTGGAAATCCGCAGTCCCAGTTCTTCACATGATTACCCATGTACATTTCCATATGCCGCATGACGAACACTCCACAATACACATAGTTCCACAATACTCAGTTGATTAATTGTTAAAAAAACATATTATTATAATTAAAGATGATATTAACCTTTCATTTCTGATCCTTCTTCATTATCTCCAACAACGATAGGATCAGATGATGTGTTTTTAAATTTATTAAAGGTATAGTGCAACACAATTCTCCCACTTTTCCTCCTACTTCCGGATGACATCTACATGAAAGGTAGTTTAAGAATAAAAAAGAATAGCATAGCAATCAAATTATTCACAACTAAAAGGGACATAATATAAATCTTTTTAACGCTGCGTACATACATGTATCCATTTGTGTACACATATGCACATACCAACCAACAATAACAAATGCAAATCAATCTCACATCTCAATACTTGATTACGAACACATACAAATAACATTTTAAATCTGGGTACTTAAAAAGCCCTAATCAAACTATTTACAGTTTCCTTACATATATGTACCATCATTATTTACATTCTGATTACTTAATTGTACATAATCAAAACATTTTAAATAGTGCTTACATATATGTATCCATATGTGTACACATATGTAAATACTAACAAACAAAAAGAGATGCATATCAATCAAACAACTCAACACTTTATTACATACACGTATCAACAAAATTTTAAATCTGTGCCCTAATCAAACATTTAACAGTTTGCTTACATCTACGTATTCAAATTCTCACACTTACGATTTAACAAACTAACAAGGACAGAAATACATATGAACAATCACCTTTATTTACATTAATGTACCAAATTGTTTTTAATTCTGCTTACTTAAACACCCATAATCAAACAACATACGCGATGCTTACATATACGTATACAGTTGTGTACACAGCAAGAAATCCCCAATTGTACAGCATAATATTTTACATTACCAAACGAAAAAAGCCCTAGCATTTTAGTGTTGATACCATAACATAATGATGATTAATGCTTCGGAACCCTCTAATCGATCAATCGTTTTCATCTCATCACAACATTTTCTACTTTTCATCGGCCGACATTCATAAAAAATACACATTATTGAAGTTTCAAATCTTCTTAAAGCACATATACTGCATTACGCAATCACAAATCACTCACATTTACATATTACCTATCTTCCATTCGATTTCTATTAACAAAACACATACCTTTTGCCTTTGTTCTTCGCAGAAATCCTTGTTCGCAACAATCACAAACCTTCAACTCTGTCGATGCGGGATTGAAAGAAACTTTGAATCTTTTTAAATTTCTCAAGAGAATCTATCATCAATTTGGAGTGATTGAGCGAAATTCGGGGGATTTGTTATTAATCCGATAGAGGATCGGCGGTTACATACCAAATTTGTATTTTGTGTTGCCTAAACTACCCTTTTGGTATTGAAATCTGAATAAAGATTTCTTAATTAATTACAAATTTGCCACTTTCAATATTAACCATTGATCTAAAGTAATCAATGGCTCACAAGTGGTTTTTTCAGTTTTCTTAAAAATAGTGGTTTTCTTAGGAACCACCCCCTATATATATATATATATATATATATATATATATATATATATATATATATATATATATATATATATATATATATATATATATATATATATATATATATAGATATATATATACATATATATATATATATATATATATATATATATATATATATATATATATATATATATATATATATATATATATATATATATATATATTATATATATATATATATATATATATATAGGGGAGGATTCAAATGAGAACCATCTTTTTTTGTGAGAACTCTAGGAACCAATCTCAGTCACTCATATTTTATCACATGCAAATCACATGTCATTTCCCCCTTTTTTTTAAAACGTTCATAACTTTTTTTCACGACATCATTTTTTCAAAAAAAATTCACCATAAAATTCAGTATTTTTTATCTTTCTAACGTCTACCATATTGATATACTTTTCTAAAAAAATCGTACATCCGTTATTTACATATGTGTAAATCTAGTTATACACATGTGTAGTACTGGATTTACACATGTGTAAATCCGATATTACACATGTGTAAAACGAATTTCGTTAAAAAAACGAGAATTTTTTTTATTTTTTATAATTTTTTTTATTTCTTTTATGAAAGAGGGAAAGTAGGGGAAGATTTTTGTGTTTTTATTCTTTTTATTTTTATGTTATTTTTTAATTTATAAATTTTTAAAATATGTTTTTGTTAATTATAATTTTGCCATTGAAAACTAGTGGTTGAGATTGGTTCTTAGAGTTCTCACAAAAAAGGCTAGTTCTCATTTGATCCCTCCCCTATACATATATATATATATATATATATATATATATATATATATATATATATATATATATATATATATATATATATATATAGGATTGGGTTAATATGAGAACTCTTAGTTTTTGTGAGAACCTTTTAACTCAATTATCAACCTTTGATTTGGCATCTAAAATGGAATATTCCATTTCAATGGTTCTTATTAGATTAAGGGTAAAATGGTAAACTTGAGTTTGGTACTTTTCTTTTGAGTGTCAGATACCCATCACATTAAAAAGTCATCTTATCTCTTCTATTCTTTGAAATACAAATCTCTTATCACTTTTTTAGATCAAGAATACAAGCACTACCAGATCTGAACACACCACCATCACATATCTCCGTTCTTGAATGGCACCACCACCACCACACCTGCAATACTAACATTGACCACCATCGCACCACTAGTCTTCTTCGTCAAAACTCACTAGATCCAGAAGCGTTCGGTTGATTTTATTTCTGAAAGGTTCGTATTGATTTGAGGGATAATGCTATATCTTCGTATTATAATAAGAGTTTGTGATTCACTTGTGGTGCGAGTTTTATTTTTAAAAGGTAGAATTAGTTTTTTGTAGTTCGAAATTTCAGATCTATGGGTAAGAACATGTTGTCTGGTGAGATCCACTTTTTCATCTTGATCTTCAAGGATGCAAACCCATAACTTTCTCTTTTGTTCTTGTGGGTTTTGATTTCGAAATTTCTTGGAATCTTTTCTTAAAAGCTTTGCAAACCCATTTGAATCTTGTTAGTAACTTTTAGAGAAATGATGCTTTTTTTACAGGATACTAACAATTTCATTCAAGCTTTCAAGCATTTTCACAGAGTGGTAGAAGACACACAAGAGAAAAATATTATTTTTTCTTTAGTTACAGTAGTTTACATTGATTCACATTGAAAAAAATATTAGTGGTGTAAATACAATGGTTTACAGATTGGTCTACGTTATTTTATATATTGGTTTACATTAGGTTAATTTTGTTACAGTGGAGCAGTTTTGTTTATTTGATTTCTTTATGGTTTTTGAAATTTGGTTACAGTGGCATAGTTACATGATTTAATGTCGTTTGTTGTTGGGTTGTTGTAATGATGGTATTACTATAAGTTTGAATGGTGTAATGTCGGGTGTAATGACGATTTGTTTGTTTTACATTGGTTAATATTGGTTTACATTAGTTTACAGTGGTTTACACTGACGTAATGTTGTTTGGTTGTTGTAATGATTGTGCTACTTTTAGTTGGAGTGGTGCAATATCATGTATTTAACAGTGTAACTAGATGTTTTCGTTACAACTTTGCTCGAGATTACATTAGTATAACATGGTGTAATGTCGCTTGGTTGTTAGGTTGTCGTAATGTAGATGCTATTGTTAGTTGGAGTGGTGTAATATCGGGTGAGTAAGTTTGGTGCAGTAGTGTAAGATTATATGGTCTAATTTCATTTGTAAATTTACATGGGAATTAACATTGTAACATGTTGTATTTGTTATAGCTTTGCTACATAGTAAAACAGTGTAACATTGTAATATGATGTAACTACGTACGGATGAAACTTTTTTTGCAATACTATAGTAGAACTAAAGATAAAAATATGATAAGTTTAATGGTGTAATTTTTATAAAAAATTACAATTTATAAAAAAATTATGAGTGTTTAAATAAAAAGGGGTAAAGTTTTTAAATAAAAGAAAAAAAGAAATAGGGTGATATAGGGATGCCATTTGTCATGTTCCTCTTAAATCTGAATTTAGGTGGATTTGTTAAATGATATTTATGCCCTTTTATATTGAAAAAAGATTTGAAAGATCTTATTCATTAATTTATTGATCTATGGTTAAGATTGAGTTAAAAAGTTCTTACAAAAATGAAGGGTTCTCAAAATAACCAAACCATATATATATATATATATATATATATATATATATATATATATATATATATATATATATATATACATACATACATACATACATACATATATATATATACATATATATATATGTATATATATATGTATATATATATGTATATACATATATGTATGTATATATGTATATATATATATATGTATATACATATATATATACATAGAGGTATGTATATATGTATATATATAGATATATATAGAGATATATATAGATATATGTATATACATATATACATACATAGTAGTTATATATATATATATATATAGATATATATATATAGATATATAGATATATATATATATATATATATATATATACATATATGTATGTATATATGTATATACATATATATATACATATACACATATATATGTATATATATATGTATATACATATATATATATATGTATATACATATATATATATATATATATATGTATATATATATGTATATACATATATGTATGTATATATGTATATACATATATATATATATATACATATATACATACATATATATGTATATATATATGTATATACATATATATATATATATACATATATATATACATATATATATATATATATACATATATATATATACATATATATATATACATATATATATACATATATATATATATATTAAATGTAGGTAGGCTGACGACGGTTACGCAGGTGAGCTGACGGTGACGTAGATAGGCCGCGATGGTGGGGGGGGACAAGGGTGGTGGTCGGCGATGATGGTGGTAGGTGGCGATGATGGGGGGATTGAGGAAGGCGATGGTTACGTACGATAATAGAGAATATGGAGGGATTTGCTTATTAGGGTTTTCTTAAATAATTTTTTTTGAATTTTAAATTTGATTTTTATGATTTGTTTAATTTATTTAAATTTAAAATTAAGGATTACCTGCTAATCAGTATAATTATATAGGATAAGAACACCACCCAAAAGTTTAATAATCTGATTGAAACAGTTTAAAAATAAATGATTTGATTGGAAGATAATACTATTGACATGTTTTGTCAAAAACGTTTATGCCCGTGCAAACAATTGTAATCATTCAAAAAGTGAGATTGTTCCCGACTTAAATATACCTTATAACCCCGATTATTTTTGTGGAAATGATTTTGTTTCTTAACATACTGGTGAAACTTCATTTAATCAAAATAACACCTGTTTTGTTAACACAAAAATTAAAAACATGTAGAGGATCTTCATCTTGACATCCTTTCATGAGTAAAACACTTTTAAAGATAAAGAAGAACTAAAATTAGAACTGGGGTTTGTGGTTGTCAACATTAGTTGCCATGTGTTGTGTAGAACGATGCGAATGGATTTTGAGAGATTGCAACGACAAGGATTTGGAATCCTTTCATGTTACTTATTTTAATAATATACACACATGTTCAAGAACCCAAACATATCCGAATATTCATAACACAAACACACAGGTTTTGGGCTAGTAACTAAAATGATACAATAACTAAATAAATTACAACGAGAGCCGAATATGGTCTTTAACTAATAGAAAGAAGAGGAGGTGGTATAAGGGATATCATATTCGATACCATACTAAAAACGATAATGGTTAGTGCTAATAACTCTCTACCACTATTTGGTTAGTACTATAACTTTCTACAAAAAAAATTAAACTTGTAAAAACGATATAAAGATCTTTAACGGGTTGAAAGTAAAAAAATTACATTTTGTTAAACTTCTTTGTAAACTTCTTTTCCACCAAGTAAAAAACAAAATACTTTTTAAAAACTTCTTTTCCACCAAGTAAAAATGTTTATGTCATCTAACTTAAAAACTCGCATGGTAATTTTATAATTAACTCAATGGGGTCTTCCAACCATTGTCGTTCGTACGACCATATTATTTTGTTCTAATGACTCTAAGTTCATTCGGTCGATCGTCTTGACCATGCACAAGCGGTCGACTGTGTCTATATGTTTGATCGACTTTAAGCATGCTCAAACGATCATACCGTTCGTTCATCCGAACCTGACCCTTACCATGTTTGAACAATTGAATACACACACATGACTAAAATGAACGTATGCAACGAACGTGACATGCTAGATATAAGGTCGCCGCTACTTTGACAAAACCTAGAACAAGGTCAGCTGCATTCTCCATGAAACCCAACATGATTGGGACGCCTATGTTGGGACCCGTGGCTCATCGTATGGTCGTTCGAACCTACTCTACGTTCCGGGTGACCGTAGGGGGGGGGGGGGGGGGGGGGGGAGAGCGTAGTTTGGAGGAGGGGCTGGTCAAATGAATAGTTTTGTGCTTGGATAATTTGTACATTCTAATACGCGAAATCGCTTAGAAAAATTCACAGCAAAACATACATAGAGCTAAATTTGAGGGGCTAAAATGAAAACAATTCATGCTAGAAGATAGAGACTTATGCATTAAAAAGGTTGTATCCTATGCAGTGAAGGAGCTTGAACTAGTTTACATGGGGGTGTGGAGAGAACTCAATATATTTAAAAAAAATATACTATCGAGCCAAAAATTACCATCATCGGGGTTAAAATTAACACTACTTATGAAAAAAGAGTAGGGGTGGTGGCCGGGTGGCCCCCTCCAACCCTAAGGAAGCTCCGCCCTTGATCCTATGCTCAAGATCTTTGCTATATCCTATATGGTTTTTAATGTAGGCAAACTTGATTTTAACTATCCAAACTATTATGCACTGACAATAATTTAATTTAACACGTGACTCTCTTAACTTTAACTTTTATTATTAATAACAGTTTAAGTGACGTAATCTCCAAATATTTATATTTGATTTGCACTCGATTTCGCTCAAAATAATAACTATGAATGAAATAAAAAAACATATAAGCGAAACCAAGCGAAAAATATATGCAAATCGAGTATGAATTTACGATAATTATGCTATTACAATTGTCATTGATTATAAAAAAAGAAAGTTAAAACCGACCAAATTAATAGTTAATTATTATCGACAAATGCATTATAACTTGGATTATCATACCTAGACTCATGGTCTCCTTCCATGTTGATCATGCCTTTGTGACTCCATAGCTGTTTCAAAATGAGTTAGAAATTAACTCAATCAGAGTAGACTTTGAGTTACAAACTTGTCTAAAAAATGAATATTCTTACGAATAAGTTATCCCAACCTGCATCTTGCAGAATTTGATCTTCTAATTGGTCACTTATAACAAAACCTCATGACTTGTAAAACATACAAATTTAGGGTGTACGTTGATTACAAGACCGAAACTAAAGACAAAAGTTGAAATCCCCAAAATCATACACATCTACAAATACTAAAAATTAAAATCATTAGTTTCCAATTTTTACTTTCATACAAGTGTCGATCATTCATATGAATTTTAGTTAGTCTTACATGCATCCACATTATCAGCACAACCATCCATCACGCCTTTCACTCGCTTAAAACTTTCCCATTCAAACCCTAAAAACAAGCACCACAAATTAATAGGTGATTAGAAGCACTATATATAGGTGCATTTGGATGATCATACAACTCAGTGCAGTGTGTCTTCACCACAATTCAATTCATTCAATATAATCTTTTCCCATCCATCAACAAATATGGAAACCAACAGGTTTTTGTTACTTTCCCTTTGCTTGGTCCTGATTCTTGGTGTCGCTGAGAGCTTCGAATACCACGAGAAAGAGCTCGAATCCGAGGAGGGGCTGCAAGGGATGTACGACCGGTGGAGAGACCACCACAAGGTGACCGAGAAGAGCCCCGACCGCTTCAATGTGTTCAAAGAGAATGTGCGAATGATCCACAACCACAACAAGGCGGACAAGCCGTATAAGCTGCAGGTGAACCAGTTCGCCGCCATGACTAAGCAAGAGTTTGTGTCGACGTATGCCGACTCCAAGCTTAAACACTTCGCTAAACTTCATGGCACCCGTAAGAACCTCAAAAGCTCCCAGCCCAGTTATCATGATGTCGATATACACAGTCTCCCACCGAGGATTGATTGGAGGGAGCATAACGCTGTAACCCCCGTCAAGAATCAAGGCCAATGCGGTAATATTCAACCTTTTTTTCATCAATTAAATTAGTCGTTTTGGGTTATGTTTTATCTCTGCATGATGTATTCAAGAATTTGTTGGTTGATTATTTTACAGGAAGTTGTTTCGCATTCGCTGCTGTGGGGGCAATTGAAGGAATAAACGCCATCAGAACGGGGCAATTGATATCACTATCAGAACAACAAATTCTCGACTGTGATACGACCGGCAGAACCAATGCTTGTGGTGGGGGGCTAGTCTGCGGTGTGTTCCAGTTCGTCCATGAGCATGGAGGTTTAGCCACAAACGAGAGCTACCCTTACGTAGGTAAAAAGGAAGTGTGCTGCGGAGCCAAGGTACAAACAAACAAATTAAAATCAATCTATCACATTAGTTTGTTAGTCATTATTACTATTACTATTACTATTACTGTTACTATTATATATTATTGATTTGTTTGTTGAATGAATGTGGTACGTAGTTTGGTCATCACTCGGTGACACTTGATGGGAACGAGGACTTATGGGAGAACAATGAAGAAGAGGTGCTGAAGGCGGTTGCACATCAGCCCGTATGCATTGGGATGGATCCTGGGGGCGATGGGTTCATGTTCTACAAAGAGGGAGTGTATACTGGGCCGTGTGGATTGGAGATCATGCACGCGATGTTGATTGTGGGATACGATGAGACTCCAGAGGGGGTGAAGTATTGGATCGTGAAGAACTCGTGGGGCGAAGGATGGGGAGAGCAGGGATACATCCGTATGGAGCGCGGGATTCCCATTCCAGAAGGTCTCTGCAATATGTACGGCCAGCCTAATCTTCCTCTTAAATCTCCGGAGACCAAAAACATCGAGCTTTAGACGTCATATCTAAAAAAAATTTTATGCTTCATATCCATCCTTGCATCACATCAAGTTCGGATGGAATGATTAATAAGGGATCACTAGATGTTCATTTCAATTCTCATATGTAATAATCATTTGCTTTTTTGTATGAAGAGAAATTTTCTTTTAATTATGAGCTTGTTTTTCTTTTTATATTACATAATGATACATCATCTGTCTCATTCAACATTTCAACGAACTTGAGTACTTGTGAATGCTAAAAGCATAATAATTATAAAAACAAACTTACAGTTAGTTTGTGACGTAACCGCAATCTAACTTCATTCGATACATGGCTCCACTCTTTGTATTGTAAGCTACAATTGTTACGCAAAATGTAGCCACACTCATACATGAAAGATGACTCTATTTTATTTACTACTCGCTTCGTTTGAAAATTGAAATCTACCGCCAATCGCTTCTTATATGATTTCATTACCTTTCGAGCTCCCTTGCCACCTGTAATGCCATGTTTTATGCTTGTCATACCATTACCCAGTTTTCTTCATCCCCAACTAGCACATCTTGCTTGTTCTCACACACTGTGTCTTTAAACAAGTAGAAGGACAATTTACGTGTACAACATTACTTATAAAACATGTTAACAAGTTAAACATATTAGTGATTGTCGTACCATTATCAATTTCTCGTTCTAATTCTTAGAGATCATTGTACATTACCAACCAAGTTTATAGGAGATGTGTCTATTCACAAAGCAAATTATAAGTAAAATACTTAGTAAGCATAAAGCCATATGTAAAAGATAGTGAACTAGTACCTGAGATTGGAGATATTGGATCAGGTTCATGACTTTCAAGTGAAACGATTAAATTTGTTGCATGTGACATCCATAAACATGTTCATGAATTTAGTCATAAAAATATAGCAATAGGATATTATTTTACCAATCAAACATATCAAGAGTTTGGTTACGCCTAACATGTTGGCACAATTGTACGCAACATAGAAGAAGAATGTTGGTTTCATGTGATGTTCAAGCAAGACCAAGGTTTATGTATTCATAGAAGCAAGAAGAAACACCATAAAATTTGTAGTTTATCATATATACATATGGTTACTTGAGTATACCACACGCACCAAAAGCCCCAAAACGTCTTGTTATGAACACATACATAATACCGGTCGCTATTATGTATTATATAAGATTGATTGAAATGACAAAGCTAGTGTAAATCTAAATTATATCACATTTAAGAAAAAAATAAATGTAAGGTGTCTGAAATTATGATTCAATGTGATTGATTACTAGACGAAAATAATATCCCTTTGACTTCTAAAGTTTCTGTTGAGATTTTTGTAACATGAACTCTTGATTTTAAATCCATAAGTTTCATGTACCACGTGTAATTATTAAACCGGTTAATTAACATATTCAAGCGTAAGTGCGTAACAATAGTTAAAAATTCTCCAATAATTTTAACTATAGTGAAAAATGTTCTCCAATTTGAACTATTTGACTATAAACTAATTTAGAAAACATGTGCATAAAATTAGTATTATGTTATCTTAAACTTGCAAACGATATCATTATACAAGAGAAGTTATTGAAGACATTCATTGATTGCGAAAATCTCCAACTCAAGATTGTACGTCCCATGAATCATACTCCTTTTACATATCACACTATTCTCACCCTTTTTACATGCTTACCCTATTGATACAAATACATGCATGCATGAACAATCACACCGAACAATAAACTGAAAAATAAAAAAAAAACCGTTTGAATTGATACTAGAACTTTAATTACACAAATTGTTGCTTGACCCTTGTTTTATACATACGAATTGTTGCTTGACCATTATATGGGGATCGAGGAGTTGCATCGATTCATTTGGAAATCTCAATTTAACTGTCAAAGTAGCATCTTTCATGCACTGTTACTACTATACATCGACCCAATTGTTTTATGGCCTCTGGCCCAAACTAAGTAAACATAACAAGTTCCTTTTCCGGTTCCTTTTCGTTACTACATATTGGTAGTTTGAAGTGGATTAGTGTCTTCAACTTTTCCTCTAGACGATCCATTTCCTCTTGGGTAGTCCATCTATGCATTAATATATCTTCTTGTTGTCTTTAGCCACCTTGATCATCATATCATAGTCTCAACAAGCTTTGAGTCACCTTGTTTCCTTCTCATACAACTTGACCTTATCCATCCTGAAATGAAAATACCACTAAAACAAACCATGGTATTGTAATGTTAAATAACTTTAGTGTCTTTGCATCTATGTAGTCATGTCAAAGTTTGATTGCTAGTATTTTCACTTGCCTTATTTGTTGCCTTAATGAATCCTCCAAAACATATGTAAAACCTAACAAATTTACTCATCGCCAATAGCCACACAAGGAGGTCTTTTATTCTTTTTGAGTTTGTAGAGTAGTATTGAACAAATCATTTCACTTATTTAGCAAACTCTACTTGAAGCGTATCTTGTGATTCATCAACCTTTCGTGCATCTTGACAAGTTATAGAAAGTTAATGAAACATTCTACGGTTATCCCCTTCTCTAAACTCAGTGTCATCTTCAGCCTCCTTATTCATGAATTTTCACACTTCTCCACGTAATTCTTTATGCACGACATTTAGATTTATTTCTATCTATTCTAAGTAACACGCAAGACTACAAGAGTAGTTTTCTCCCTCTTAAAATAAACCGTTTTTATAAATTTTCAACCTTCACACCTGAAGTTCACGCATTGATTTCCCCACAATCGTATAATCCTATAATTCGATCTGTTATCCATTAAATTCTGTATTGAGGTGATTGGAATAATTGATGAGTCTAGACAATGGTGTATCTCCAATTAGAAACAATGAATCAAATATGGAATGAGGATTTGTACCAACTCTTTTACTAATGAACAAGTATGATGACTACAAATGGATGGTTAACATTTGAAAGATTAATCAAGAATAATGTTATATTTATATCATAAAAATGTAACATGGCAAACCAGTCTCTCTCAAACTACACAAGTTACCCAATGATTTTGTTATTATATTAATTGGTGAGTTGGTTTCTTGGTAGCTCAAGGATAATAAGAGAGGTTAAGTTGTGAGGGGAATCAAGAAATGAACTTGGAGACACCTCAAGAACGAATGTCATATCTAACGGGACGAGCTTACAAACAACTCTTTTAATCACGTCCAACAAGTTATACAAAGATCAAAACCATAATGACTATGTTTGTCGATCGATTTCATGACGAAGGTCATGCTTGAATGAACAAGAAGCACGTTTCTGAGTTTCTCTCACCGTGGATGCATAATACATGATGAGATATTTTAGATTTTATTAGATGAGCATAGATACACAACAACTAAGTACAAATGGCTACAAGAAAAACAAGAAAATGAAACACAAGTACTCAAGTTGGTTGAAATGTTGAATGAGACAGATGATGTATTGAATTTATTTTTGATTAGCTAGTCAAACATTATGTAATATAAAAAGAAAAACAAGCTCATAATTCAAAGAAAATTTCTCTTCATACAAAAAACCAAATGATTATTACATATGAGAATTGAAATGAACATCTAGTGATCCCTTATTAACCATTCCATCCGAACTTGATGTGATGCAAGGATGGATATGAAGCATAAAAAATTTTTTTAGATATGTCGTCTAAAGCTCGATGTTTTTGGTCTCCGGAGATTTAAGAGGAAGATTAGGCTGGCCGTACATATTGCAGAGACCTTCTGGAATGGGAATCCCGCGCTCCATACGGATGTATCCCTGCTCTCCCCATCCTTCGCCCCACGAGTTCTTCACGATCCAATACTTCACCCCCTCTGGAGTCTCATCGTATCCCACAATCAACATCGCGTGCATGATCTCCAATCCACACGGCCCAGTATACACTCCCTCTTTGTAGAACATGAACCCATCGCCCCCAGGATCCATCCCAATGCATACGGGCTGATGTGCAACCGCCTTCAGCACCTCTTCTTCATTGTTCTCCCATAAGTCCTCGTTCCCATCAAGTGTCACCGAGTGATGACCAAACTACGTACCACATTCATTCAACAAACAAATCAATAATATATAATAGTAACAGTAATAGTAATAGTAATAGTAATAGTAATAGTAATAATGACTAACAAACTAATGTGATAGATTGATTTTAATTTGTTTGTTTGTACCTTGGCTCCGCAGCACACTTCCTTTTTACCTACGTAAGGGTAGCTCTCGTTTGTGGCTAAACCTCCATGCTCATGGACGAACTGGAACACACCGCAGACCAGCCCCCCACCACAAGCATTGGTTCTGCCGGTCGTATCACAGTCGAGAATTTGTTGTTCTGATAGTGATATCAATTGCCCCGTTCTGATGGCGTTTATTCCTTCAATTGCCCCCACAGCAGCAAATGCGAAACAACTTCCTGTAAAATAATCAACCAATAACTTCTTGAATACATCATGCAGAGATAAAACATAACCCAAAACGACTAATTTAATTAAATGATGAAAAAAAAGGTTGATATATTACCGCATTGGCCTTGATTCTTGACGGGGGTGACAGCGTTATGCTCCCTCCAATCAATCCTCGGTGGGAGACTGTGTATATCGACATCATGATAACTGGGCTGGGAGCTTTTGAGCCTATTACGGGTGCCATGAAGCGTGGCGTAGTGTTTAAGCTTGGAGTCAGCATACGTCGACACAAACTCTTGCTTAGTCATGGTGGCGAACTGGTTCACCTGCAGCTTATACGGTTTGTCCGCCTTGTTGTGGTTGTGGATCATTCGCACGTTCTCTTTGAACACATTGAAGCGGTCGGGGCTCTTCTCGGTCACCTTGTGGTGGTCTCTCCACCGGTCGTACATCCCTTGCAGCCCCTCCTCGGATTCGAGCTCTTTCTCGTGGTATTCGAAGCTCTCAGCGACTCCAAGAATCAGGACCAAGCAAAGGGAAAGTAACAAAAACCTGTTGGTTTCCATATTTGTTGATGGATAAGGATATATTGAATGAATTGAATTGTGGTGAAGACACACTGCACTGAGTTGTATGATCATCCAAATGCACCTTTATATAGTGCTTCTAATCACCTATTAATTTGTGGTGCTTGTTTTTAGGGTTTGAATGGGAAAGTTTTAAGCGAGTGAAAGGCGTGATGGATGGTTGTGCTGATCATGCGGATGCATGTAAGACTAACTAAAATTTATATGAATGATCGACACTTGTATAAATATATAATATGAAACTAATGATTTCTATTTTTTAATATTTGTAGATGTGTATGACTTTGGGGATTTCAACTTTTTGACTTTATTTTCGGTATTGTAACATCCCAAATTTGTATATTTTACAAAGTCATTAGGTTTTTAAATTAGTGACTAATTATTAGTATATCATACACAATTATACAAAGTGTACTTTGGTTGAATTTTTTACATAAGCGTAAGAAGCCTACTTACTACAAAAACGAGAATTTGTGTGGTGTAATACGTATCACTTTGATCAGATCCGAGAGTAAGTAAGAATCGTTTTTTAGACAAGTTTGTAACTCAAAGTGTACTCTGATTGAGTTTCTAACTCATTTTGAAAATGCTATGGAGTCGCAAAGGCATGAATATGAATAAAATGACCAC
Source organism: Flaveria ramosissima (assembly GCA_025215565.1). NCBI lineage: Eukaryota > Viridiplantae > Streptophyta > Magnoliopsida > Asterales > Asteraceae > Flaveria > Flaveria ramosissima. The sequence continues at coordinate 69,802,649 of CM046029.1, read as the reverse complement.
GAGTCTAGCTAGGTATAATAATCCAAACTATTATGCATTGCCCGATAATAATTTATACTATTAATTTGACCAGTGATATTTTTAACTTTTACTTTTGTTATCAGTGGCAATCTTAGTAGCATAGTTATCATAAATTCACACTCGATTTGCATTTATTTCCGTTTGGTTTCGCTCGTATGTTTGTTCATTTCATTCATAGTTATTAATGTGGGCGAAATGAGTACAAATCAAATGTAAATATTTGAATATTATGTTACTTGAACTGTTGTTAGTAATAAAAATAAAAATCCGGAGTATTAGATGTTAAATTGATAATATGAATTATTATCAATGTATAATAATTTGAATTATTAAAATCAAATTTGTAATCGTTTAAAAACCATATAACAAAGCACTTAATTATGGGATACAACCTTTTTAATGCATATGTTTCTATCTTCTAGCATAAATTGTTTTCATTTTAGCCCCTAAAATTTAACTCTATATACCTTTTACTAGTGATTTATTTTTTAACATATTCATAACTTTTTTAGTTTTTTTAGTTTTCTTCTTTAAATTTTAATGTTTTATAAATTGTTAGAATATACTTTTCTAACGTGCCTATTTTTAACTATGTTTTGCTGTGAATTTCATTCTAAATTGTTTCGTTTATTAGAATGTATAAGTTATCGTAGTACAAACATACAAGTCATGATCAAACTCAAAATATACAAGTCCTTGATATTTTACGGTTTACTTTCTCTACCTCCTATAACTTGTATGTTTATAAAATCATAATTCTGTACATGCTTATTTCTATCACGTAGTATTAACCATTACGTTTTTTACGGTTACGCCACAGCTATTGTTATCAACGATAGGACAAGGAACTTTTAACGGTTTTATTTCTTATATACCTTCAAATATTATCAACATACCTACCGATGCATGGTTTGTGACGTTTCTTATATAAGGTTTTGAATATTAACTTACTTTGTACTTATATATGGACATATGGTTATGTATTTGTCAACACCGTTTCAACTCGCGGGTTTGCAAACATTAAATTTTTTCACAATCTTATGCTCCCCGCCTCCTTCAACATGCAGGTTTGTGGTAAAGTTTAATTTCGACATTACAATTTTTTCACGATATTAAATCCCGTCAAAACGTGGATCTTAATACTACTTTAGATTAAATACAAACACACAAGCCTTAAATGTTGAAACTAATATGGAGTCACCAAGACAAGAACATGAAAAAATTGTATCATGACTCGATCTATGATTACGTAAAAAATTATGACCCATTATTCACACTATGTTTTTAGGACTAGTTGGGGAAACTTCTATGATGTATGAAGTGAAAACAAAATCATAGTAGTTGTTGGGTTAGAGAACTCCGGTTCTCTAACATAGAGTTCGTAATTAGAGGCAAAAGTGGTAACTATTAAGGAGCCACCCTAGGAGTTGTTCCGACACCATTCAACCTCTACTCTCATCCGCCAACAAGGCTCGTGAGGTGTGGGAACGCCTCACTTCAAGTTACGCTAGCAACTCTCTATCAAGGATTATCTCCCTTAAATCAAAACTCACGAAAAATCCAAAGGGAAGCCGATCAATTGCTGAATACTTAGCGAGATGGAAGCCATCGCGGATTAACTCGCACTCGCACAAAGTCCAGTCCATGATGAAGATTTGTTGGTCCATGTCCTTGCACAATTTATAGATGATTATAACAGTATTGTGGCAGCCATTAAGATTCATGATACTCCTATTGTGAATTATTTGATAAGCGTGTGGACTTCGAGCGATTACTAAAAGAGGCTGAGACCTCTCACCCCGCAAATTATACTACTCGCCAATATACACACCACCTCACGTTCTTTATATATATCAAATGTTTTATGTGTTCCTGACTTACGATAAAATCTTAATTCCGTTGCAAAACTATGTCGTTCTAACAATGTTTCCGTTGATTTTTTCCCATTTCATTTTCTTGTTAAGGATCTTTGAACGGGGGCCACTCATGCGGGGGAGAACATGAATGACATCTATCATGCTACTCTTCGCTCAACTCCACAAATCAATCGCACAACCAAAGTGTCGTTGCTTGATTGGCATCATAAACTTGGACACCCGTCCATTAGCTTTTTTAAAACTTTAGTTACAAATTTGAGTCTTGTTTTAAATAATATGACTAATCTTCAGTGTGTGTGTCATATAGTTCTGGGAAGAAGTTCTATACTTCTGATGTTGCTGAATCTAATACATCTAAAGTAGGAATGGTGCTTGAATCCATAGAAAATGCTTTCGCTTTTTACCAGAGATATGCACTTGTCGGGGGTTTACTGTCGGGAAGAATGCCTAATACATGAAGGATGGAGTTTGTTAAATTATAATATAAATTAGTGAAGACAATGAGTACTATAGATGAGGAGTCGAAAAAACCAAGGATACACAAAAGAAGCCTTCAAAGAGAACTTGTTGTCAACTGACATACGTTTAGAATTATGTGATTGTATGAAATACTGGATATACAAAGCCTACATTGGTTAGTTTATGCACACACGGAAGAACCATGCTTACTACAAACACTAGAATTTCTCCGGTCTAACATATGTCACTTCGAGATCCGAGAGTGAGAAACATTTCCTAGACAAGTTTCTAACTCAAAGTCTGCTCTAATTGAGTTCTTAAATCCTTTTGAAACAACTATTAAGTCATAAAGGCATGAATTACACTACAAGAAAAAAGTCTTGCAGCGACCAGGTCTACGACGACGACATATGGGTCCTGATTAGTTTTTTTATTCTAGTCCTGGGTGACATTTATTAAAAAAAATTCATTAGGATAGGGTTCCATGACAACGACCTGAAAAAGGTCAATAATGACAAGACTATGACGACAAAGGCCTATGACATTAGGATATACACCCGTACTATATTTTTTGATGTCCGATTAAAAATATAGGCGGCGGTTAACAATTGTTTGTCACCTATGTATTCTCCTCTTGGGGATTTTGTAAAGTTTTAAATTAAGGATCTTGAACAACATGTGCACCATTTTTTGGGGTAAATAAATTCTTAAAACATTGGTTTCAGTGGGTATTAAATGGGCTAATACATGGATATTTATATTTCACAGGTTATGTTTTTGAATGAAGATGTTACGATATCATGCAATCGCAACCGCTTTAATTTGGGTTGCTATGTAGTCGTATTTTTTGTTTTAAGAATGTATTGCATTACACTAGAGTTTCCTAAGATATATAGTAAGACATTAGACAAGGGAAGCTGTTCCAAATAGTTCTACTCGTTCTTTCGTTAGTCGGGAGGTTGTTCAGAGAAGACTGATGATATCGATGGCGTTGTATATGATGTTACACTTTCAACCGAATACTTGGTCACACAGAGATGATATTAAATTTTGTTGCTAATTCTTTGTGTAACAACAGAAGAGGGAATATAGAAACCATTTGTTGTTATCAAGAGGTGTTACGTGAAATAAGACTAAAAGAATGCAAATACAGAACTGAGACGAATTCGTAGTAAAACTCACACAAGTATTCTACCTTCTTCATCAAAGCAAACTATATATTAAGTTATTGATGCAACATTATAGACCACCTAAGCGTCTGGCTTCGTTTATGCCAATTCAAATGATATAACATGCCAGAATAGTGTAAAATGATAAAACGCGCTATTACTTTTGCACAGAATCATTCATAGGTAGATGCAATGTTTATGATCATAAAATAAGTATGCAATTCAAATGCATAATAAACAATATGCGATGCCAAAAGTATAAAAACTCAAAATATACATGGACTGGAGCTAGTATTTAAATGGCTTAAATGTTCAGGTGATCACCATGTTTGTCTAAACTTAAGACCCTTAATGTTGTAAGTTGTAAGAATCAAAAAACAAAACAATCAACTTATTTTGCTTAACATGTATGACAGAAATTAACATATATGTACAAACTCGCGTGTGACACAAGGTTCAAATTATGGTACTTATCATGTCCACATACATATGACTCCATTCCTGTCTGATGTGGCGAGAGGTTTTCCAAGACCGCTCCAAGAACAGCATAGTACTGAAACCGTGTGTTCCTTAAGAGTGCTGACTATGTTACCATTAGATACTGACCAAACATGGACCGACCCATCAACAGATCCAGCAGCAACATAATTATTATCAGCACTAATACATGATCTACTCCAATTAGATGCAACTCTATTCTCACTTGCTCTTAGTGTCCCACAAACTTCAAGTGTCCTTGTATCAAACAAATTATGCGAATTATCTCTCCCACTTGTCAATATAGTATTACCATTTCTAGATAAAGAAATAGATGTCACAGCCAGAGAATGTGCAGCAACTTCACTAAGTAACTTTCCCGTTTGTATGTCCCATAACCGTAAATGCCCGTCAACATGGCCTGAAAAGATAGTCTGTCCATCTGGGCTAAACGATAGTGTATTACAGTTACTCGGGAACATAATTGTGTTAACACAATACCCTTTATTAAGATCCCAAACTTTAATGGTTCGATCATAACCCGAACTGACAACATGGCGGGCAGAGGATCTGCTCACGTCAACAGCACATACCTTATCTTTATGGCCTGTGAGAGTATGGCGGACCCGGCCTGAATTTGCATCCCAAACGTATAAATTATTTGAGCTACTAGCTGCGATTATGCATCTGTTATCATGGGTAATGCTGAGATCAAGAACTGATCCTAAGCAACCGCTGTAGGTTTTGGTTAGACGGCCTGTGGTTGAGTCCCACATTTTAACGGTATGGTCCTGCCCACCACTGACTAATTTACCAGAACTGTTTTCAAAAACTATAGATGCACAACCTCCATCATGAGCTGGGATCCTGTACTTGCATGTCTTTGGTATGATTGATTCTACGTAATATTCAGCACCTTCTTCACTCTGGCGGACCACACCATCCACTTGTTGCCTTGCAAGTTGCTCTAAGCCACTGGCTTTGAGCTTACCAAGCATGTCTTCATATAAAGCATTGGCCTGATAAATATATAAAGCCCAATTGAATCTCATCTGTTGATCATATATCTAGATATAAAATTATTAGAGCAAACTACTCAAAAGAAAACTGAACTTTACACTTTGTCCCAATTCTAGCAACGATCTTGAATTAAGCCTAATTTGAAAATCAGTTTCCAGTTTATTTCCGATTTAGCAACCAAGTTACCTTTTAATACTAATTGTTAAAAGTTAAAACGACTAGCTTGTCAACCGGGATCAGGTCAGTTTTCGTTTGTCATTTTCAAGCATATGCATATGCCATGTGGCATTTGATGTGACATTTTTAATTTAACTTTTCAGAAGAGTCATCTTATAAAACTTGTAAACAATTTTTTCTTAATAATTTTTGTGCAAAGTAGGTTGCTAAAATTGAGTCAGTGCTATATGATCATCAATGTACTGGTAAAATCTAGCTGAAATAGGTATAAGCCGGGTTCTATTTTGCACAAAGTTGGTTGCTAAAAGTTGGAAGAAGTGTAAACTTTGTTTCTATTTCACAGAGTTTGCCCTAAAGTATCACCTGAAGACTATGCAGAACGAAGAATTAACTAAGATGCATACGGACATGTGCCATTATATATGCCTTACATCAAAATGACAAACAAATTACAGGGATTTCAAATCAACTATTCAACTGATAGAAGTAATGCTTGATGTATTGCTGCATAGTGCATACAAGAAAACCACGCACTAGAAGCAAACAAAAAACCCATTAATAGTAAACCATACCTCATTAAGGCGTTCAGCATCCTGCATTTTCTGCAACATCCATCGATCAACCAACGTCTTGTTTTCAGCTTCTGCTTTGATAGCTCTAGTTCTCATCTCTTCATATTGAGATTTGAGCTCTTTATTTTCACCAATAAGCAATTCGAGGGCTTTAGTCTTTTCTTCTAAAAGTGCTGCCAAACGAGAACACTCATCCCTGAATCATAAACATAACTACAGTCATTAACATGATAATTTCGTTAATTACAGCTCCATCCATTGTAAAGTGTAAAGTAACACATAAGACGATATATAAAACCTTGCTTGTGAAAGATCATGCTCAAGACTAGGTATTAAGGCTTCCTTTTCTTGAACTAATGACTTTGCAGCTCTAGATTCAGCCACTTCCACCACAAGCTGCTCAGATAATCGAGCTTGAGCTTTATAACATTGCTGAAGTTCTAACTCAAGATTTTCTGCTTTATCCTTCCATTCTGAACCCTTCATGAGTTCATGTAGCATACAGAAATTATCAGTTAATACTGATTTGTCATAAGGGTTGACCTTAGTGAAAGTAAAAAAAATAAGGATACGTTGAGTTTTCAAAGTCAAGCAAATACTTCTAACTGTTGGGTGTAGGCTTCGGGTGGATTAAAATTTGGAACAGTTGGGCTCGGCCGGCCCAAGTTCTAATTAGGCCTACTTTAGTTAGATTTTTAACTAAAGGGATTAACCCTAATTGTAGTCTATATATACTTCTCATTGTACTTGTAATCTTTATCACTCAATAAAAGAAAAACCCTAGTTGCCCCAAGAGGACGTAGGTTGCACATTGCGACCGAACCTCTATAAATCTCTTGTGTCTCTGTTTATTGTTTATTGCTCTTTATTCGTGTGTTTCGTACCAGTTTGATCCTAACACTAACAGCTACCAATTATTCAAGTTGAGATAATTGCAGAACATAATGCAGTTAGATAAACCTTCCCATCCCATTTCTATGCTTCAAATACTATTTTAATGAAAAAATATATTAAATGGAGAGGAAAAAGAAAACATATAGATTCTAAATCAGAACAACAATAACAAAGTATTAGCTATAAGGTGAAAAGCACACAAAACATATAGTGGCAGTCACCTAGGCTTACAATTCCAATATCGGATAGCAAACGGATGACAATTGAGAACAAATAACTCAATTATGGCATCACTTAAACTGTATAGAATCACTTTCATACTTCTTGTTTAATTCTCTTCCAAATAGTAATGATACTAATTAAGGAGCACGTAATACAATACACCAACGAATACTGTAGCCATAACATTCTTGACAAGATTCTGATACAAGAACCAGTGAAATTCCAAATAACTACCAAAAGATTTCCAAATCCCTTAACAAACAAAAGCACGTACGAAGCAATAGAGTAAATCAAGAATTGCAGTATATAACCTGAGATGCAATAGGTTTAGAAAGAGCTACAAAAGCCGGCCCGTGAGCTCCCTCCTCAAGCAAATGCCGCTTCCGAAGAGCCTTTAAAGCATGATTTATGGCTCGAATCGCGATTTCTTCCTCTGACCTGAAAACCAAAATCGATCAAATCAACCACCGTTTCAGAAACAGTATGTGCACATTCGATGATGAAAATTCGTCAAATTTCAGTTGTTGATGAGATTTATGGAAATTAAATGTTGAAATAAAACCTAAAGGAACGATTACTTACATGATTATGATGTTGATGACAAACCTGATGGGAGCAATGGATTGAATTAGAGGATTTAGGGTTTTGAGTTAAATCTGACTTAAAATTGGGGATTTGGGAGTGACGTACCGGTTAGAATAAAGTTCGTATCAACCAATGCGAAGATGACAGGTCGTAACGTAACCATTATATAGGCCGTATTAAATACGTATTTTGGTTACAAATTGAGATTAACGTTATGTTCCCGAGTTTATAATGAGTGAAAAGAAAGGAATCGGAAGAAAATGAAAAAAATTATCGTGTTCCAGAGTTCTTTTTAACAAAAATAATGAAAATAAAATAAAAAAGTTGTGTTGTCGAGTTCATTTAAATAGGAAAAAGAAAGGAAATGAAAGAAAAATACAGCCTAAAATAAATCCTTTTAAATTGAAAGAAAATAAAAAGAAAAGAAAGAAAAATGAATAAAGAGAAAAGAAAATAAAATATTTTGTTTCTTTCCTCTCTTTAACGTTGTGTTCTCATTTTATTTCTTTTCTTTTTCTTCGTTTCTCTTTTTTTTCTTTTCTTTTCTCTTTATTTCCTTCCAATTTAACATGATTCATTTTAAACTTCATTTTTCTTTTATTTCCTTTTTATTCTCTCCTTAACGTTGTGTTCTCCTTGTATGTAAAAGTTATAAATGTTTAAAAATAAGGTGGAACTTCAGAAGGGTGAACATTACTAATTTTGCCTCCAATCTAATTTTAATCAAAATGATACGTGTCAAAATCTTAATCATTCTTACACTTTTAGTTTTAATAAACTTTATATTTAATCTATCTCTTTTAAATTTTAATGTATATACACAATATTCTTGTTCCTAGACGCTTTTGTCACGAAGGTGTCTTTTCTGTTGCTCGGTGTTTTTCAAAACATGGAAGTTTTTCTCGTGTGTTAACTTGCTTATTCTTATGTTTTACAAGGGCGGACCGTCTTTTGTCTAGCTCTGTGCATGCTATTGAGCGTAATAGAGACATTTTGCAAGCATATCATATCATTAATATCTCATGGGATCTAGAGAAGATTGATTGAAGACCTAAAAATAGTTGATTCTAGACTGAAAGATGTTTTAACTCAACCTCTTTTAAAACACAAAAACCTATATTATGTGTGTATTATTGTTGATTTTCGTGTGATTAAGGTTACAGTACATTATATGGATTGTTGTCCATGAGTTTTGCTTAAATTTCACTTTTTGTCCCTAGGATTGAAAAATTATAGGTTTAGTCCTAAAGTTTGAAAAAACATTACATAGTTGGCCCCTAGCTTGGATGACGTTAAAATATTCCTTTAAATGGATGTCAAATGACCCTTTTTCTCTTTTCTGTTAAAAATAAGAAAAGAAAAAAAAGAATTATTATTATGTGAGACCCATAACTTTTAGTAAAACAATAAAAAAAAAGTCATCAGATCAACCACCCACCATCCTTCTCTACCTTGTAGCCACCTCCTAGTGACCTCAGCAACTTGAAACCATCATGTTATGACAACTTACAACTCAAAACCCATATTTTACGAAGATTGTTGCTTGACTATAACTTTTAGCCTGCTGGAATCCATTATTTTCAAATCTTTAAACTTGTTCAGTGAATTAGATGGGGGATGGTGTGTTTCAGGCGAATGAGTGGTGGCGGTTGGCAATGATGGTAGTGTCTAGCCAGCGAGGACGATGGAAGTGTCTAGCCAGCAAGGAGGTGGCACTTTTTGGGAATATGGTGTTGTCGTGTACAGGTGCTAGTGAAGTTAAGCAAAATAAACATACACGTCAGAAAAGATGAGCGGAGTGGAGTAAGGACGGTTAGGGGTGTTTTGGTAATTTAACATTATTAAAAGGGTGGTTAGGTAATTTTATATTTTTTGACCTGTATTTAAGGGAAAAAACATCATTTTGTAAATTTTAACGGAAAAAAATAACGGGAGTTTAACCCAGGTCTAAATGTGTTACATTTTTCAAACCATAGGACTTATTCTATAATTTTTCAATCCCAATGACAAAAGATTAAATTTGAGTAAAGCTCAGGGATCATCCATGTAATTTACTCTTAAAGTAATTTTAGTGTGACTGGATTTGGTTAAGGTCACATGAGGAATTACAATAAACATTCATGTAAGTTTATAGGTGTTGGGTGCATATTCATTTACAAACATTTCAAATACTAGTGCTAAATAGCCTCGGTAGTTCAAGGGGCTGAGGCCCCTTAGACTACAAGGGCTCGGGGATAGCGTCCCTAAGAGATCACAACACCCTGGTATTTTATTTTAACATGTTAGTTATTAATGATCATCAACAAAAATTTCCGTACAAACTAGTGCATCGACATTAATTAATCATTAAGTAGTAGTTATGATCATCGGTAGAAATGTGTCTTCGGTAGCAACTTGAAGCCGTGATGGTATATAGGTAGTTTGATACTTAACAATCAGTAATAACTTTGTGATTACTAAATGTTTGAAGTTCGATAATAACTAATTACTACCAAAACTATTACTACTATTGTAACTATGCAGATCAATTGACGATTATGGTGATTATAACAGTCATCTTTTCATGAAAGGTGCGGTGGTTTTTTTATAATGTTTCAACCCACTCACATATGTAAGCGAGTGAGAACCAAATCCATGGTAATGTCATAACTAGACCTGGCAAAACGGGCGGGTTGGGCTGGGCGGGATGGCGGGTCAAAATAGGTTCGGGTCAGAACGGGTGCGGGTCAAAACGGGTAATATTAAATAAAGGGTCATTTTGGATTGGGTCAGAATGGGTTTTGACAAAAATTGAGATGGGTGAAGATGGGTTCAGTTTTAAAGAAGATGAAACTCCCGAGTCTCGATTACAAGAGCAACAATCAAAAATCAAAATTTGCCCATTGAATCCTTCGAACCCAAAATCAAAACTAACACATGTCTATCAAAAAGTAAAATCTCTCATCTGGTTCATTCCATTAGAACTCTAAAAATCAAAAATCAAAATCAAAGTCTCATCTAAAATCATGATGAATTCCACTGGATTTTTTGCTTAATCAATGTCAAAATACTCGTTTTCCGGTTGACGTATGTTCAATCGACTTTTTTATGCTAATATGGGTTCGAGACCGTAAACAATTAATCAAAAACCAGATTTTTTAGAACCATAACACATTACATTAGAAAAAAAACAGAATTAATGAATTAGAAACAAAACTCAAAAGCAAAAAATTAATGAATCAGACCAAAAACCTTGAATCTAAATCAATTAGATCAATGAAATCAAGGACCTTGAAATTGATGAAATCCATCCAGCGGTCTTCTTCATCCACTATTCTTCAACCCTCATTTGCGTTCTTCGTTCCAGAATAAAAAGATAGGTTCGATCCAGATTAAGATTTGGGAGCATTTGTGATGAAAATCCACATCTTCAAATCGAGTATCATCTCAACAAAGGCAACCATAATGTAAATCGTAGTGTCTCCTTTCAAAAACTCATCACTTCGCCACTAATGTAAATCAAAAACTCAAGAAGGAAGAAGAGAGAGGGGATTCAGAGGTTGCAATTGTGGAAAACACAGATGATTGTAGTTCTAGGGCAAATATAGGCCATGTTTGGGATTCCATCTGAAAAGTAACTTATTGACTTATTGTCTTTTTCAATAAGTTAATAAGTTAGTATGAAGTGACTTATTAACTTATTCACTCACAACAATCACATTGCCAAACACTATAAAATGACTTTTTAACTTTTCAAAAGTTAAAAAGTTAAAAGTTGATAAAAATAAGCACTCCCAAACACTCCCATCTGAAAAGTAACTTATTGACTTATTGTCTTTTTCAATAAGTTAATAAGTTAATATGAAGTGACTTATTAACTTATTCACTCACAACAATCACATTGCCAAACACTATAAAATGACTTTTTAACTTTTCAAAAGTTAAAAAGTTAAAAGTTGATAAAAATAAGCACTCCCAAACACCCACATAGATTAAACCCACTCTGACCCGTTGTTCTTTTTTAATGGCCCAATCTAGCCCGTAATCTTATTTTTACTAATTTCAACTTGCCCATATAGACCCTTACAAAATAATACTTCACCCAAAATAACCCAAACACTTCTATCTAAAGCCCAAAGAAACCCAAAAATAAGTGTGTGGGCATAGATTGCCAGGCCTAGTCATAACTTTTAGATCTTTATAATCAATAAGTTTTAGTTACAAACGATTTCATTCTCGTGGTTATAGAGGAAAACTGTTTTGTTTTCTTAGTGAACATAATTTAGTTAATTTGGTTATTCACGGACACTTGCTTCAATGCTACCAAAATCAACACTTCAATAACTTGCTTCGCTTGAACCTTGACAGAAGCAGTAAAGTGTGAAGAACAGAACTTGAACTTTGAAGTAGGATTTGATGATGTCGATTGTAAGTTGTAAAAATAATCGGTGAATACAAAGTTTAGGCAAAGTTACATACTTACATGCATATTGTGGCCGGGGTATGATTGTATTTATTTTAAATTATCATATTTTATTATAAGTTGAAAAGATTAATTGAGAAAAAGAAAAATGGGGTGAGAGAGGCTCGAACTCTCGACCTCAGGATTACTCAGAAGCTATGAGACCTACGCGCTAGCCAACTGCGCCACCACCCCTTTGTGTTCATATCTCAACGAGAAAATAAATTAAAGGAAGAAAGCTATTTTGTTGGATAAAAGTTATTAATAAGAATTAAGAATAATAAGTATATTCAAATCAATATATAGGTGGTATCCGATGACTAAAAAAAAATTTCTTGCTGAAATGTAAATGACATAATTTTTTTTCATATTTATGTTTATGATAGTACAAAAACTTGTGTTGTTTGAATTTTTAAAGCTTGAGTTCGACTAGTTTGAGTTTACTTTTAGAAACGATATTGTGACATAGTTCAAGGATCTAGATTGGTGTGGCTCGAGCTCGTTTGTCTGAAGACCTAAACGATCCAACGCTCAACTCGACTTTTATATTTGACAAGTATGCGAGTTCTAAATACCATAAATGTCAGACGTAGTCTCCTTGCCTCATCTTCAGTCTTGTGAGGGGAGCGTACGATTTACGGATATATTGATCATCATCTCCTTTTCTCGTGTTTGGCTCTTCATTTTCTTCGCACTTGGCTCGCTCTTAATTTCTCTTTTGTTATTCTATTATATCATTTAATATATGAAATTTTATAAAATTTCAAATATGCCGTTAATACATACTAATTTTTATCTATAAATTTGTGTAAATTATACTTATACTTAAAACTAAAGATTCGTAGACATTTTTATACTTTTTATTCCTTTTAAACCTTTTAAATACAACTTATATTTTTTGTTTCAATATCATAATAGTATTGTGTTGTGGCCGGAGGTTAGAGTATAGTCCTTTGAATCCCCCCCACCCCACCCCAAGGTTCTAATTTAAAGCCTCACAAGTTTTTGTACTTGGCTTTTTTCTTCTTTTCTTTTTTTACTCTTTTGATGTTTATTTTTTCGATCACTTATTTTTTTCTTTAGCGAATGTCACGTCAACGTTAGGTTCTATTTACGCTGCACCGTACTCAGGGGCGTCTCAACAGCTTAAAAAAATAAGCTAGGGCTTTAGGCCCACTCATTCTAATAGGTCACGATAAAATAAATTTTATTGTATAGCTCATTCTCGATCTAAGCGCAAAATAAACTAAGTTAAAAAAACAGAATGAATGAAAGAAAGAAGGAAACCTAGGTTGGCAGGTCATAGATCTTCAACACAAGCTAGTGGTGAATTCCTGATTGGGGGTTTGAGTAGGGGGAGTTGAAACGAAGAGACGAACAAAATCAAATGGCTAAGATGAAAACCGCGCACCCATGATTCGCTTATGATTTTGCTTGCCCCAAACGAACCCAGCCACCCAAAACTTCAATTTCTTCACTGGAGTCATGAATAAGAACCCCCCAACGTTCATTTGCTTCTCTAATTTCATCCGGTGGGTCACGATTTGCTTCTTTGATTTCGTTGCAATTAAGAAGCCTTTAAACTTCAATTTCATTTGGACATCTAGTGGAGTAACGGGCTCACGATTAGGAACTATGCTAAACGGGTTCTCTGATTGATTGATTCTCTCCTTAAATAAGGTAAATTGCTTAATGTATTGTTAATTGTTTTTCTTTAATTCTTTGTTCTAGGGACAAGTTGTTAATTGATAATTATTCTAAATTTGTTTTGGTTTTCTATATGCTTCTTTTTATTTGATTTGCACATTGCTAATTGTTTATTTGTTTTAGCTTTTTACTTGTTATAGTTTATTATAATATAAAATCATTGAATCAATTAATTTTTTTGCTTAGAATTAACTGATTTAGGAATCATGAATCAACTAGTGCTTGTGCTTTAAAACATTAGAGTTTTTAAAAATAAAATTTTAAAAGGCCTCCGAATTTCATCTTCGCTTTAAGCCTCTGAAAATGTTGAGACGCCCCTGACCGTACTAGACATCGTACTCTTTTCTATCTATATCAAATAGTCGCATATTTACATGTTTCTTTTACGTACTTAACCACATTAATGTCACCGTAATAACGCGCATGACAAGGTTTATAAACGCGCCGCATCACACAAGTTTTTTTTAAAGAGTTGCTTTACAGTTCGACGTTAATTTAGTTCGGATACAAACTGGACGATAGTATACTTTATCATAGTGCATACGCCTTCGCTGCAAGTGTTTTTTAATTTACGTATAGAGTTGGTATACGTTTTGACATAAATTATATTTGAAAAAGAGTCAAATCTAATATAAAACGTGTTCATTCAACGGTATAAATAGGTACTCTAAATTTTGACGTAAAGTGGTGGTGGAGATACAAATTAGAGGAATCACATCTATGGGCAAGAGTTGTAAAAGCAATTCATGAAGGAAGGCAAGGATCAAAATTTATACCAGTATATAGCAGCGTTAATGGGCAATGGAAACAAATTGGTGGGGTGGAAAAGGAATTACGAAAAGTAAACATTAATACGAAGGTTACACCGATGACAACCATCGTCGGTATAAATGATCCATATGTTGGTTAGCGGACTTAAATGCATAAAAAAGGTTATTCTCATATTTGGGTAGCATTACTATGTGATGTAACTTTACATAGCTATATACTTTGTGTCGATTCAGAATATTATCTCGTATTTACAATTTTGTATGATTTTAATTTGGCTTTTGATTAGAGGTGGCAAAAGAAGTCCAAGAATGTGATTTTGGGTCATATTGGGTGTTTTAAAAATAAAGATGGGTTAGAATGGATTAAATAAAAAATACAAGGGCCTCCCACCTCCGTCGAGTTTCATCGCGCACCACCACTGCACCACCACAGCACCACCACTACATCACCACCGGTCCACCGCCTCTCACCCGTCCACCGCATCACCACTGATCCACAGAACCACCACCGCATCTACAGCCTCCCACCTCCGTCAAGTTTCATCGTGCACCACCATTGCACCACCACTTCACCACCACTGCACCATCATCGCACCTACAGTCGGGCTCCGTATCAGTCTCCACCTCCGTTGATTTTCATCGCTCACCACCACCACACCTACAGTCAAGCCTCCGCTTCACCATCGCACCATCATCGTCGATTTATTGAAGGCACCAACACTTTATAGATGAAGTCGTATATATTATGATATGATTTTTGAATTGTAATTGCATACATTATCTCAATCTTTATATATAATAAACTAGGCTAAAGACCCACGTAACACACGGGTTTAATCCAAAGTATTGTTATTGTTTAAAAAGATTCATAAGTTATAATATTATTATCAATACTTTGTATATCTACTTTTATGTATAATTTTTAACATTAGCTACATCTAATATTAGTAGGTTTTCTCTATTAATATTTATACGTCTAAATAGTGTATAATATGGAATGAAATAAACTTATAAATAACAACTTTAAGTAATAAACAAATTAAATTGAACATGAAAAATAATATTTCAATAGCATAAACATCCGAAAATTTATTTGTATACAACATTTGATGTTTTGTTGGTGATTTTTCATCATTATCTAATATTAATAGTTTTAATCTGTGTCTACTTTTAACTCGAGATAATGCAGCATAGAGCTGACCTTGATCCTCGTTTGAAAACAAACCAACTTTGGATAGCGATTGTCCTTGGCTCTTGTTTATTGTCATTGCAAAACACATTGCTAACGGGAACTGTCTTCTTTGAAATTTAAATTCCTTTTGTCTGAAGGTGTCAACTTCAACCGTGGAATAAAAGTTTGATTTTCAATATTGGTTCTAGAAACATCAAAACAATTTGCGCATATCAAACGAATTCCAATCAGAAAAATAAACAAAAAACACATTGTAGACAATGATAGATTAAATCAATCATG
Organism: Flaveria ramosissima; assembly: GCA_025215565.1. Classification (NCBI taxonomy): domain Eukaryota; kingdom Viridiplantae; phylum Streptophyta; class Magnoliopsida; order Asterales; family Asteraceae; genus Flaveria; species Flaveria ramosissima. The sequence continues at coordinate 69,786,784 of CM046029.1, read as the reverse complement.
TAATAACTCTTCACACATGGATTGTTAAAGTAGATCACATTCAAATCAAAAAAATAAAAGTAAAATAATATAAATTCAAAACACAATTGTAGACAATGATAGGTTAAATAATTATCGTAGAGGATGAAAGCTCAAATATAATAAAACATAAATATCTTTTGTTGAAAAAAACTTAATGAAACCGAAGTCAAAATGAGAACCTTGATGAAGTTTGTCGACAGTGATATCATCAGACTTTATAAAGACAAACCGTGAGGGTCATAAAGCTAGGATAGTTGAGAAACATTTTAAAATCGGGTATGATTTCATTTTCAAAAAAAGATACCCATGAATTCCTTCAAATTGGAGAGGAGTCGATGAAAAATCCCGTAGATTTTGTCAAAATTCGAATATAAACTGAGTACTTAATGGAAACACATAACTAAAAAACCGATTTCATAGATAAAGACAATAATAAATGATTTCTACAGATTGATTAATTATTTGAATAAAAAAATATTAGGTATGATTTAATTCCCAAAAAAAGATGTGCTCTAATTTAGGGTTAAATTTCTAAATTTTCCTTAAATATATCTTGTATCAGAAGTTGACTTTTAGTCAAATGAATCTAGACTAACACTAAGAACATATACATATTTAGGCGGAAATTGAAAAAAATAAAGGCCTAAGAGAACGCCACGTGACACTAAAATTATTATTTTATTAATAAGTATAGATGAAAGGGGTTTAGCCATGTGGCACAATTTGAAGTATTATGTTGCCACATGGTATTTTCAAAGCATACAATTGCCACATGCCATAATATTAGCAATATATGATTATAGAAGGAAACTTGTGGATTTTATTTAGATAGTATTAATGTCTAATTAAACAAGATTCCAAAATTAGAATTTAAATGTAATGATTGAAATGTAAATTTAGAAACTTCAAATTTTAAATTTAATATACTATTCAATCAAAAATTTTATACAAAAATAACTAACTAAATTAGTTACAATTTAAAATTTAAAACAAACAATTTGAATATTAAAATTATTTTCTAATAATAACAATCTAAGATTTTGGATTATAAATTAAGATTTTAAAAATGTTCTATATTTAAACAATATCGTATAATATTTACATACATTATATACCATTATATAACTATTTTTTACATGCATCAAAACCAGTTTTTTATTGTTCAATTAATCGAATTGTTATTAATCCAGAGACCAATTCATATATTTGGAAAGGTTATAAACTAATATATAACTGAAATAGAAATTGAAAAAATAAATATTCCCTCGTGAAAACATTATTTTTTTGGATTGCTAAAAGTGAGTCAATCCAATACGATAAAAAGTAAAACAAAAAAAAATTTGTTTTGACATTCTAAAACATATAAAAAGATAGTGAACAATTATTTAGTGTATATATTTTTTGATATTTATCTTATAAAACATATATTTTTTAGGTTTTAAATTTTTATTTTTATAATACATGAGAATATTCTGAAAAGTTGGTTTTTTAAGTTTGGAAAATTGTTAACAAAATCTGATTAAAGATTTGTATATAAAAAATATTTTAGAGATTGTAAACATTAATATTATTTCTCTATGTATTTAATTCTTTTATATAATTTACATGTATACATATCTATTTAATGTATCTTCACATGTGTATATATTATAAACTTATTAATAGTAATTATTAATTTATGCTTTTATTTATATTTACTTTGATTTTTTCAACCCGTGTAACACGTGGGTGGTTAGGCTAGTATATAATAAAAGAAAAGGGTTAAGCCACGTGACAAAATTTTTGGTAATACATTGTCACATGACATCTTCACAATGTACGATTGTCACGTGTCATTTTATTAGTCATATGATTATAAAAGGAATTTCACAATCATGTTTAAATAATATTTAATTTCTAATTAAATAACATTCTAAAATTAGATTTTAAAATTTAGTGAATAAAATAAAAATTTAAAAACTTAAATTTTAATTCTAATGATAACAAATAATCTGATTATTTTGGGTTAATAATTTTAAATTTTAAAAATCTTCTATATTTTGACAATATCATATAACATTTACTTGTATTATATAACATTATATCATTATTATATTATATGTACAATAAATTTTTTTCAATTTACTCTTCTTTCACTGTCTAAGATATCTCTATATATAATAAATTAAATGATATTAAGCCACTTGGCAATATTTTAAACATTGTGTTGTCACATGACACCTTAATAGCATATCATTCCTACGTGTCAATTTATTAGTAATATGATTTTATAAAAAGAATCTCATGAATCATATTTAAACAATATTTAATGTCAAATTAAACAGTACTCCAAAATTAGAATTTACAATTTAATAATTGAAATAGAAATTTAATGACTTCAATTTTTAATTTAATATTCAATTCAATCTGAGATTTATCTAAAACTAACTAACTAAATTAGTCAAGATTTAAAATTTAAAACTTACAAATTTAAATTCTAATAATAACAATATATCCGATATTTTTGGGTTATAATTTCAGATTTTGAAGATGTTCCATATTTGAACAATAATTTATAATATTTACCTGCATGATATACCACTAGGTTAGATATTCACATGTTGCAGGGGTTAAAATAAAAAGTATATAACCCATTTTTTTAAATATAATCTAAGGGGGAGGTTCCATTGGAAACCTATTTTTAAATGAAAACTATGGAAAACTAATATTAACCATTGATCATTTTGATCAATGGTCTTAATTGACAAATGGTATTTTTATAAATTAATGTGTAGAAGAGATTTCTAGTTTGGTTGAGAGGGGTAAAATAGGTATTGACAATTTTGAAATTTGTAACTCCCGAGTATCACTTCCACAATTGTTTCCCTCTCTCTAAATCCCCACAAAATCGCAAACGTATTGGGATACATACAGAATTCAGTCGAATGTGGCATATATCATCATCGATTAAACCAAAAATCGATCATCATCGCAAGAAAGCCGTCTGATTTGTATTGATTTCGAGTTGTGGTCCTGCGAAACAAAAAGGTAATCGATGACATTTGTTACATATTTTGCTATTTTGTTCTTTGCATTTTGAAATCGGTGATGATCCCCATTTATATGAACATTACTGTTTAGGGTTTTTGATATAATTATACTGATTTAGATAGAAATAGGGAGTTTTTTTAGTTTTCAATGGTTGTGTGGGTATTTCGAGTTGAACAAGGATGATACGTATACGTAATGGTTGAAGTTATTTTTTATTATGGTGTGTAGCTGTTGTCTTGTATGAATAATTTAATGAACAAATTAGATTCATATTAAAATTGTGTTAAAGAAAATGGGTAAAAGGATTGATACGTGTATGTAATAGTTAAATAGTATGTGATTAATATTCTTCTAAACCTTGCTTTTAGAAGAAACCTGATCTGTGTGTTTTGTAAACGGATATGTTATGTACATATACGTAAGGTGTATAGTGTTAATATGCAGCGTATATACAGATTATGGTTATAAATGTTGTAATGAGTATATATCTTAAGTACATATATGTAAGTTGAAAACATATATTTTGTTCCCTATTGCAGTGACGAATAAAGCACAACTGAATATGTCATCTAGTAAGTTTTCTCATGAATATGGATTAATAAACAGTCATATCGATACATACTTGTTAATTTAAAGAGATTTCTCAATTCAGATAGAAAGAAGAGCGAGAGGATTGCAAAGCGTACGTCTTTTAATAAGTTTATCAACACAGTTGAAGAGCCTATTGTAGTAGATGACTTTCAAGACACACCAACTGTTATAACAGGTAATTGTATGTGAGATTATATGTACATGTACGTAAGAAATAATTTTTGATGAAACTTGTTATTCAAACAGGTTTGGAAAAGCCCCCACATACGATTGTAAATAAGGAAATTAAACATATATGCAAGGGTGCTGAGGACAACTATGATATTTGTTTGTAAATATGTTGATTGTGGTATGTTATTGTTTACTATGTTATTGAGAAAGTTGTTTGTTTGTATTGTAGTTGCGAAGCAGAAAAAAACAATAAAGGAAAAAATGAAAATACTGAATGAAGTTAAAGAGAATTTCAAGAAAATAAATGAGAGGATGATGTCCAAAAAAGGTAAAAGAGTTATGACTGATTTGAAAATATATTTTTTTTTAATTTTAATATGTTTATGTAAGATTCTTTGATGACATGTTATTATTGCTCATTATGAAAAATCACTATATAGAATATGATGATGTTGAAAAGGGGAACCAAGAAATTAGGGATGAAATCAAAAACAAAGAAAAAGAAACAAGAAAAAACATGTTCAAGCTAGGGAGGAAGAAAAGTGTGACAAAAAAGAAGTGTGAGATACGTAAGTGTTCTTTATACTAAGTATAAAGTATCAATTAGTGATTCTAATCTTTATACTAAGAATTTTGATTATTAACATTTTTAAACTACTATGCATTTAAAAGTAGTTATGTTTTATTTGGTATAGGTAAGGTAAATAAGACAACAACTGATAATGATGGTTTGACAACTAGTGATTCTATTCGAATGGATGTTAAAAAAAATTAAAAAGAAAGAAAGGAAGTGGAGGTAATACTTTTACATAACATTATTATTCGATACGTAGCTGTTAATATTGAAGTTTATCAATATAAATGAAAATGCACTAAGGTATTTATAGGTACCAGATCAATAATAAAATCTTTCTCAAAATATAATGTGCAGAAGGAAGTGAAGATAAAAAGGAGAGGAAAAAAAGGTAATTATGGAAAGAAGATGGTTTGGGATACGTACACGTTCCTCACCGAAGGAGTTTTTCACAGCAGTTTCGTTGTTGAATAAACAACAGAAAGAAATAGTCAAAAGCATAGGTTTTGGTAGATTATTAAGTTTCAAAGTTGATGGAATCCCCGCTAAACTTGGATATTATGTTGTTGACATGCTTGACCCACAAAGGTTGATCATTAAGGCTAGCAAAAGAGATGTGAAGGTGGACAAGGATTCAATATACAAATTGTAAGGATTCCTGAAGTCTGATGCAACCCAAAACATCCTAAGTGTCTCAGCAACATGCACTAAGTACTGAAGTGAAGAATGCTTCGGAAGTTTTACACAATGCATTAGAAAATACTCTAAGTGTAAAATCTTCCGAAGCCAAGACCAATATCTTCCGAAGCCAAACATGAAGTCTTCCGAAGCTTCAGAGACAGTCTTCCGAAGCTTCAACCTATGAAGACAGATTTCTTCCGAAGACTTTTAGTACACATGCTTTATCTGATGTACTGTTCCATAAAGCACCTTTTCCGCTGCATCTCTGTAAAGTCACCAACTTACATGAGTTGGTGAAAAGGTCCATGCTTTTGGTAACTGTACATTGAGGTCTTGAGTCTGTAACTTTCCACTTTATGTACTTTATCCTTTTTGTAATGTATAAGGATGTGAGCTATGGCATGTCATAGTCACAAGGTCAAAAGGCAGATATGCCTTTTGATCCTACAATTGATTTTGTTAGTGTCTAGTCAATTGTATCCAGCTGGCTTTCAAAGTATAGCCGGCTGTAGGTTGTAGTATAAGTATTTCAAGTTCTTGTATCTTTCTTTATGCTTTGTAACACTTGTAAAAGAACTTGAGAAAGCAATATACTGCCTCCTTGAAACCCATACTCTCTTGTTCTGTCTCTTGCTTTACTTGTGTTCTTTGTATCACTTTGGTTAATCCAGTTCACTGTTTGATTAAAGTTTAGTTAATCTCCTCATTGTGTTGTTGTGTTGTAATTGTGTTTAAGCCCTTAAACGGTCCTGCAATTGGTATCAGAGCTTTCCAGGCTCTTGATATAAGATCTAACCATCTTAAGATCCCTCACACACACAAAAACTAAACTCTTCAAATGGCTTCCATCTCAAAGACTGATATGGAGACTGGAACCATGAACAAATCCCCACTGATCACTCTTGATGATTTTGACACCTGGTGCATGAGGATGGAAGGCTTCATCAGGTCTCTTGATTCAAGAATGTGGGAATCTGTTGAGAATGGACCTTTCATACCCAGCACCCCCTCTGCTACTGGTGCTGGTATGATTCCTAAAGATGTGGCCAACTACTCAGATGAAGATAGAAAAAGAGTAGAGATTGATAGGAAGGCCATGACTGCTCTTCAGACTGCTCTCCCAAACTCTGTATACAGAGGTTTTAAGAAGTGCAAGACAGCCAAACAGCTGTGGGATGCACTGAAGCTGATGTATGAAGGCTCCTCTGAAGCCAAGGAGAACAAGAAAGATCTTCTGAAGCAGCAGTTTGAGAATTTCACCTTCAAAGCAGGTGAAACCATGACCCAACAATACTTCAGGTATGTTGAGATTGTGGATACCCTAGTGGATGGAGGAGTTCCTCTTGAGAACAGGGACATTGTAAGGAAGTTCATGTCCTCACTTCCTAGGCAATGGACACACTATTGTGTGGTGATCAAGAGGACTGAGAACCTTAAAACTCTTACTCTGACAGAGTTGTATGGGATTCTCAGTGGATACCAGATGGAGATGAACATGCAAGGTTCATCTGGCAACTCCAACAATCAAATGGGTTCAGCCCTTCATGTGGTTGAAAGGGACAGCATAGAACCCCAACATCATCTCATATGCTACCCTGACAACTCACAAAGGGTCCTTTCATCACCTTCCCGGAGACACCAAGGGAGAACTTTACTCAAGGAAGCCCATTCCAAGAGACAAGTTCTTCTCAAGCCTTTGTGTCTACTGATGAAAGCTGTGGGAATTATCTTTTCACTCTTGAAGACCTGGACTGTATCCATCCAGATGACCTGGAATACATGGAGATAGTTCAGCAGATGGCTCTCCTCACTCACAGAGCCAAGAAGTTCTACAAGAGGACAGGAAGAAGATTTCCAAGCAATGCTACCAGTGGTAAGTTTGGGCTGGATAAAAGCAAAGTTAAGTGTTACAACTGTAACCTTATGGGTCACTTTGCTAGGGAGTGTAAGGCACCTAAAGCAAATGGGGGCCAAACACAACCCAGACCAAACTACACTGACAAAGCCCCTCAGGCTGAGAAGACAAAGCAACATGCTGCTGTTGCTGTTGAAGAGGGAGGCTTTGACTGGAGCTTTCAGGTGGAAGATGCTTCTCCAAACCAAGCACTGATGGCTGACCATGATGAAGCCAAGGTATTGGAACATCTCTGCTCTCCTGAATGCATTGCTAAAGTAAATAGATACAGGTCCTACAACTTAGAGATGAGATCTGATCTTGAGTCATTAAACATATTAAAATCTGATTTTAGAAAGTCTGAAAATGATTACAAGTTAAAGATAGAGGACTTGGAGAAAACCATTTCAGTACTAAAACATGAACATACAGATTTTAGAACTCAGATCCAAGATCTCATCACTAAGTTGACTGAGTGCCAGGCTGAGCTTGTGATCAGCAAAGCCAAGGCAGAGAAGAGTGTTCTTGAAGAAGAGACCTTCAAGAACATGATATCCTCATCCCTGCACAACAAAGTTTGTTATCAAAATAGACAGGGACTGGGATCAAATGAGATAGCTCCTCCACACACAATCTTGTCTGTAAGATCTCCTAGGTGTGGAACTTGTGAAGATGAGCTTCCTCTCATAGATCCTGTAAGTGAGGATGATGAAGAAGTGATAGTGAAGAATTCCTCTGAGAAGAGTGAAGAAGAGGATTCTTCCAAGGGCCACTATCCTTCTGAGGAGAAGAAATCAACTGTGATGACCAAGTCCAAGAGAAAGAACTTGATCAGGAAGAGCAAAAGAAAAGCAAAGAAGGCTCAAGAAATCAAGGCTACTTTTGATGCTAAGCAGAAACAAGTTTTTATCTCTGCAGGTTTCAAAGTAGTAAGGACTGAAGACATCAACCAAGACTCCTCAGCTAAGAGTCCTGGTTCTTGTTCAAATCATCTCAGTGCAAAGAAGAAGACTGAGCTGCTGTGTACCACTGCTGCACAGCCTGGACCATCAAACTCCAAGAACAGTTCACAGCCCAAAAGAACTGTCTCAGCATCTACCAAGATGAAGGTGGAGAAGGGATGTGACCAAAGCCAGTCTTGCTCTCAAAAGGAGACTTCTTTGAAGAAGAAAATGTTGTGTGTCATGTGTGAAAGTACTTCTCACATTGCTAAGGATTGCCCATACAATCCTAAAAGTACTGTCCACATGACCAATACAAAGACTTCAAAGAGTCTCAAGAAGTCTCAAGCTTCGGAAGGAAAGTCTGTTTCCTTCGGAAGCTCCAAATCAAAGAAGAAGGTAAATGGAAAATTACCTTCGGAAGCAAAGTTGGTCTCGGAAGAAAGGAGTTCTTCCGAAGCACTGAAGTCTGCTGCAGTGACTGTAGATTCTTCCGAAGGTCAGTCATCAAAACTTGTGAAGTTCAAAAGCTTCTAAGGTTTTGAAGGTCAAGTCCAAGACTCCAAAGGTGGTGTGGAAGTCTAAGAAAGACCAAATGACTGAAGTTTCTCCATCAACAACAGCTGAAGATCCCCATAGTACAACCATAGGATCTATTACTGTTGCATTACCTTCTATTACACTTAATGAGCCCAAGACAAGTAAGGCTTGGGTTTCCAAATGTAACTAATCATTTTCTTTGTGCAGGAACAGCTCAAGACAAACAGGAATGTCTGGATAATTGACAGTGGCTGTTCCAGGCACATGACAGGCAATAGGTCTCTACTCATAATTTTGAGAGAATTGATGGAGGACCAGTTGCTTTTGGAGGAGATGAAGGTGGTTACATTTCTGGAAGGGGCAAGGTCACAAATGGTAAGCTCAGCATTGAGAAGGTAAACTTTGTTAAGGAGCTTGGGTACAATCTTCTGAGTGTATCCCAATTTTGTGATCAGAGTCATAACATGCTCTTTACTGAGCATGAGTGCATTGTTCTCAAACCTGGAGTGGTCATTCCTCATGAGCATATCCTGCTCAGAGCCCCCAGGAAAGGGAACATGTACAAGATGGATTTGCAAGAAACATCTCCCTCTGGAGAAGTTTCATGCTTTCTATCTAAAGCAAATAGTGATGAGTCTTTCCTATGGCATAAAAGAATGTGCCATGTAAACTTTAAGAACATGAATAAATTAATTAAACATGATCTGGTAACTGGAATGCCAAAGAAAGAGTTTACAAGTGATGATCATTGTGTTGCATGCCTGAAAGGGAAGCAACACAAGGTATCTCACAAGCCTAAGGAAAAGAACTCCATCACTACTCCCCTACACTTGTTACATATGGATCTCTTTGGCCCCACCAGTGTAATGAGTTTAGGAAGGACCTCTTACTGTTTGGTGATCACAGATGATTTTACAAGATTCACTTGGGTCTTTTCCTTAGAACTAAGGATGAAACCCCTGAGATTCTGAAGAATTTCATCTTAAAAGTTGAGAATCAATGTGATCACAAGGTCAAAACCATAAGATGTGATCAAGGAACTGAATTCAAGAACCAAATCCTTGATACATTTTATGATGAAAAAGGTATTACAAGACAATATAGTGCTCCTCAGCAAAACGGAGTTGCTGAGAGGAGAAAAAGGACACTTATTGAAGCTGCAAGAACTATGTTGTCTGACTCTAAACTGCCTATCACCTTCTGGGCAGAGGCAGTTAATACTGCTTGCTATGTGCAAAACAGAGTTTTAGTAGTTAAGACACATGGTAAGACTCCTTATGAACTTTGGCACAAGAGGAAACCTTTCATTGGTTTTCTCAGGTCATTTGGATGTCCCTGCACCATCTTGAATACCAAAGATCAAATTGCCAAGTTTGCTGAGAAATCAGATGATGGACATTTCATTGGATACTCTTCCAAGCTAAAGCTTATAGAGTATACAATCTCAGAACTAGAATTGTTGAGGAGTCAGCCAATGTGACTTTCAATGAGCACACTCCTTGTGTGGCTGGTTCTGGTCCGGATTGGCTGTTTGATCTTGATTTAGTTACCAACTGTTTTAACAAATCTTGTGAGCATGTTTCAGGATCTGCAGAAAATTTAAATACAGGTGATCCTGATCCAAGATTTGAGCTAGGAAGACCCTCAACTCATACATCTTCAGCTCCAGTTGGAACTACTTCAGCAAATGAGGTTTCTATCAGCACAACAATGACAAATTCAGCTGATACATCTGGTATGCCTTCAAATTCCAGCTCAGAGGCCTCTCAACCAGATAAAGACACCTCACTTGTAGAAGACAACAATGGTGATGGTGATAGTGATCAGGAATTTCTTGATGCTAATAACCATACCATAGATGACAACATCAATGATGTCACACACTCATTGGATCAAGTTAATCTTGATAAGTGTGATAATGTGGAGGGTGAATCTTCCAGACCAGATCTAAATTTCTCAAATTTGGATCTTTCTCAACAACTTGCTGTGATCCCTCAGCTAAGGATCCACAAGTCTCACCCCACCACAAACATCATTGGAGATGTTGTCACAGGGGTAAGAACAAGAGGACAAACCCATGAAGCAAATGTTTGTCTTCACTCTTGTTTCTTATCTCAGATAGAGCCCAAGAAAGTTGATGAAGCTCTAAAGGATGGAAGTTGGGTTGAAGCTATGCAACAAGAGCTGCTTCAATTCAAAAGGCAGAAAGTTTGGAACCTTTGTCCTCTTCCTCATGGGAAGACTACCATTGGAACCAAATGGGTTTTTAGGAATAAGAAGGATGATAGAGGAATCATCATCAAGAACAAGGCAAGACTAGTTGTTCAAGGATACACACAAGAAGAAGGGATTGACTACACTGATGTCTTTGCTCCTGTAGCAAGACTAGAAGCTGTTAGGATATTCCTGGCATTTGCTGCATCCAAGAACTTCAAGGTCTACCAACTTGATGTAAAGTGTGCTTTCTTATATGGAGTGATTGATGAGGAGGTTTATGTCAAACAGCCACCTGGTTTTGTAGACCCTGATCATCCTGATTATGTCTGCAAGCTTGACAAAGCTCTTTATGGGCTGCATCAGGCACCCAGGAAGTGGTATGAGACACTATCTGAGTATCTCTGTAAACATGGATACAGGAGAGGTACTATAGATGGAACTCTCTTCATCAAAGGACAGGGAAATGACTTATTGCTGGTTCAAGTATATGTAGATGACATCATCTTTGGTTCAACTAATCCAAAGCTCTGCAAAGACTTTGAGAAGCTGATGAAAGACAGATTTGAGATGAGTTCAATGGGAGAACTCAACTTCTTTCTGGGAATTCAAGTGAAGCAGGTTGAAGATGGCATCTTCATAAGTCAGTCAAAGTATGTTCAAGACATACTCAAGAGGTTCAACATGACTGATTGTAAGATTGCTAAGACACCCATAGCCAGAAACCACTCCCTTGGTCCAGATCTTGAGGGGGAGTGTGTAGATGAACATTATACAGGGCTATGATTGGGTCTCTTATGTATCTTACAGCTAGCAGGCCTGATATCATGTTTGCTACATGTATTTGTGCAAGATATCAAGCCAACCCTAAGATGTCTCACTTAATCACTGTGAAAAGGATTTTAAGATACCTCAAAGGTGCTTCAACACTTGGTCTATGGTATCCAAAGAATCCAAATTTCAATCTGTATGCCTATACAGATAGTGATTATGGTGGTTGCAATATGACTGCAAAGTCTACATCTGGGGGATGTCAATTCCTTGGTGGAAGGGTGGTCTCATGGCAATGCAAGAAACAATCCTGTGTGTCTGCATCAACTGCTGAGGCTGAATACATTGCTGCTGCAAGCTGCTGTGCTCAAGTGCTTTGGATTCAAAATCAGATGCTGGACTATGGATTTAACTTCAAAGAGACTCCTATCCACATAGACAACAATAGTGCTATCTCTATCACTGAGAACCCTGTGCAGCACTCAAGGACCAAACACATCAACATCAGGTATCATTTAATAAGAGATAACTATGAAAAGGGATTAATTAAACTAGTCAAAGTTCATACAGATGAACAATATGCTGATCTGTTCACAAAAGCTTTTGATGAACAGAGATTTAAGTATCTGATATCAGCTATTGGGATGATTAACTTTGAGTAGACTTTTTCTTAAAACTAATTCTAATTATTTCTTCTTAAAATATGTGTGTCCTAAGTTGTCTAGTTCATCACTTTCATAAGCTCATGTTTTCTTTGGATGTAAAATTCTTTTTGAAGACTTTCCTTAGATTCTTGAAAATTTTCTGATACTTCGGAAGATAAAGTTTTATCTTCGGAAGAAAAACATGTCTTCAAAATAAATAACTGTCTAAGAGATTTTACCTTCGGAAGAAGTCTAAATTCATCTTCCGAAGCTTAAAATTCTTATCTCAGACACTTATTTATTTTTAAGGACTTTTCCTTCCGAAGCAAAATTAACCTTCGGAAGCTTTGTTTATTCCTATACAAAGCATCCAAGGGTTTATTTCTCTTCCGAAGCATAAATCTTCAAGACTCTCAGGAAAATCTTCCGAAGCCATTTTAGCTTCGGAAGCTTTTTCAATCAAAACTTCCGAAGACAAATTACCTTCGGAAGCTTTTCGAATTCCAAGAAAACTACTTTTTGAGCAAAAGTAAACTACCTTTTCAGAGGTGGGACCGACTTCCGGATTTCAAAGTTTATCCTCTTTCATTAACTTTGGTTCAAATCCCTTTTCACATAAATACCCAACGGTTCCCCCTCTTTCCCACTATCTTCCTCAATTCTACTATTCCTCTAACCTAATTCTCTAAACCGCCTTTGCTTTCTACCTTTCTTCACCCTTAAGCTTCTGAAATGGCCAACCTTAACCGCAGAAACAACCCAGATTTCTCCATGCAACTTCACAGGCAACATAATCAAGTTGCTCTGTTAAGCTCTGAGAAAGATGCAAGTTTCTCAGAGATTTGCCAATTCTTGACTCTGTCAAACTATTTCACCTCCCTGACCATTGATCCTACTCTATATGAGGATCACTTGCTTGAATTCTGGAAGACCTGCCAAGAGGTCATTATGGATGGGGAGAAGGCACTGTCTGCCACAGTGCAAGGGAGGACAATCTTCATCACTCCGGCCATCATTAATCAACATTTGCAGCTGGATGATGAAGAAGGTGAGGTGTCCTTCCCAAAGGAAGCTGTTAATCATTCCTTTGAGCAGATGGGCTATGAGGGAGATTTCTCTGTAAAGACCTTCAGGAAAGGGAAGGTCTCATCCCAATGGAAATTCCTGCTCCATGTGGTTATCCACAGCTTATCAAACAAGCATGGTGGATGGGACCAGATTCCTGAGGATCTCTCCTTTATAGTTCATGGAATGGTTCAGGGGGTCAAGTTCAGGTATTCACAATTTGTTTATACTAATTTACTTGCAAACTTAGACTCCTTAGAGTATTACATGTTTCCTAGATATGTTCAACACATTCTCAACTGTGAACTGGGCTCACAGTTGAGGGAAACAAGTAATATTCTTAAATTGGGACAGATGAAGCCCGACATCTTTAAAATAATGAAGAAGCCAACTGTAGGCTTCTCAGGGGTAGAAACAGCCCTAGTCCCAAAAATGTTAGAGCTCATTGCTCAAGGTGACAACCTAGCAACACAAGCTAGTGTTGAACCCACACCTCTTTTATCCTTACCCCTAAAAAGACCAGAAATCACCCTCACCTACCAAAGAAAATCCAAACGAACCCCTGCTCAGGCTATTGAGTCTGTGCAGGCCCCCAAATACTCAACCTTACAGGAAGAAGTGGACACTAGAGCTCCCACTTCTCCTGAGGAGCAAACCACTCCCATTACTTCACCTATCAGGGCTGAGGTTCCTCAAGCTCACCCTGATGAGCTCACTAGCCCAACAGCCTTAAGCCTTCACTCTGAGTCTCAACACTCAAGTGAACAACCTTCAGGGGACAGCTACCATCCCCAGCCTTTGGATCTCAACCAACCAATTCCCAACCTATCCTTTTATACTGATGAAGACTTAGGATTCAGTGAGTACCATGAGTCTCTCTTCTCCTCCCCTACTCAAAGAGAGATGAGTACCTCTGACTCTCCTCAGTCTATCCCACATCAGTCACCTATTACTGAGGTGGACACTTCTGAACCTGTTCAGGATGTCCATATGGAAGAGGCTCTCACTTTTGAAAGTGATTACATCATTAAGACCTCAACCATGGCAACTCAGCCCACTGGCATCTCAACTGAGGCTGCCAGTGAGCAGAGGAAAACCAGCAGCCAAGAAACTCAAGCTGGTGGTGAGAGAGAGGACTTTGGTCCAATCATCTCATCCCCCAATGATTCTTCTGATGAAGATGAGGGGAATTTGAGACTAAAGGTGCAGAAATTGTCAAAAACATGCACCTATTTAGTCTCTAAGGTTAGTCACTTGGAATCTCAGGTGACTACCTTACAAAACAGGGTCAATGATCAGCAACTCCAGATTTCATATCTGAAGGAAAAACTAGCTGGGAGACCTTTAAGGAGAGCTCAACCAGGAACACAAGAACCTGTGGAAGTGATTGACTTATCCTCCAGCTCACCTATGCAAGTGGGTGATGCTACCAAAAAGGGGGAGAAAGTTATTACAACCACAGAACCTGGGAGTTCTTCAGAGAGAATGGACATAGAGGACTCACCATCCTCACTTGCTGTTGTGCATTCTCAGCAACTTCCTCAAGTTCACATTAATGTGGACTCTATAGACTCACTCATCAGGAGTCTCTTTGAGGAAGGTATACCAAGGGCTGTCTCATCTCCACCACAAGGAACTGGCAACTACATCATAAGGTGGAGGTATGATGATGACAGGAGAGCCCTTATACTTCACAGAGTTCAAGGCCAACAAGAAGTTTTTCAATTCCAAAGCCTGAGCTTCTATGAAAGACTGGATTTAGTCAACTTGCCACTTGTCAATCCAAGCAATTCAAGACAAGCTGACAGGCTGGCTCAAAGAATCCAAGACAGGATCCTTGCAGAGTTCACTCTAAGAAGGAGACTTAGGCAATCAGGCAATGTCATCGGTCAACTGGATGTTGAGGTGGACCCTAAGATTAGTTTCATAGGGGAAACCTTGACTGAAGGCCCAGTGGCAGAACCTGAGACCCCTGTCTCATCATCAACAACTGCTGCAGAGGTCCAAACTCCATCTGAGACACCTGCTGGTGAAGGTGTTTCTCAGCCTCTCTCTGGCCAGAGCATGGAAGCTACACCAAGCAATGAAGGCCAAGCCTCAATCCACCCTGAGTCACAAAGGTCTGTTGGTGACAAAGGGAAAAGGATAATGACTCTTGAGGAAATTGAGGAGGAAGAGAGAGAGAGAGAAAAAAGAGGCTAAGGGGAGAAAGTTCTTCTGGTCATCTAGCTTCATGCAAGCTGCAATCAGGGCTGCTCCCAGACCAAATACTCAAGATGATGAGTTAAGGGCAGTCAGGATTACCTATTTACAGACCAGGAAACTATGACATTGATGAAATCATCTCCCTCCCCTTAGAAGAGTTAAATGAACTGGCTGACATGGAAGTGTCAAGAGAGATGAAGGAGAAAGAGGATGCAAGGCTACTTCTCCAATTCAAAGAGGAGAAGAGACAGAAAAGACTTTACAAGCATGCTCCCACTCTCTCACCAGTTCAAGAAAGTCCTGCACAGGAAGATGTGGCTCCACAAGAACCTCAGGTAGATAAAGAAGAAGATAGGATCAAGATGATCAACTACCTGAGTGCCACAGGCTTCTATCAGGCAGATGCACTTCTTCCCCTGTCCTATGACTTCATTGAGTTCGAGTACCTAAAGCAACTTGAGCTTGAGCTAGTCAAAGAAAGAAAAACAACCAAAAGGAAGCTAAGGGAAGAAGCTGCAAAGTCAAGAGCCATCATTCAAAAGAATGCAAAGAAGTCTGCTGACAGACAAAGAATGATGAGCTTCTTGAAGCTATATGGATTCTCGGAAGGAGACTTGGCCCCATGTCTCTATCCACTATGGATGAGCATATTAGGGTGATCAAGCAGAAGATTAAAAGTGGAGAACTTATTGACTTGCACTCTCTTCCAAGTCAAGTCCCACCTGAAGTGGAGGTCAAGTTTGAACAACCAGAGACACCTCAACCAGCACCTCCAGCTGAGCCTCAGCAAGCTTCATCTTCTGATCCTAGGCACGGTCAAACTCCCTCTCCTTCTGAACCTGTGAGGGAGGAACACCCAACTAAGAAAGACACTGATGATCAACATGGTGCTGCAGACCAGTCTTCTCAGTTAAAGACATCCAAAGGAAGAAGAGGATGGCTTCTAAACCAAAGACTAAAAAGAAGAAGCCAAAGTCATCTACCTCTGCACCTCAGGCTGAATCAGATCAACCTGAGGAAGTGCATGATGAGGCAGCCCAATCAACTCCTATTCAAGTGGCTCCTCTAACTACTGAGACACCCATCTTGTCCTGGACTTACTCTACCAATCCAGAAAGATGGAATGTTATCAGAGATCAAGGTGTTGAGAATGTCTACTCATGGCAAGACATAATCAACTTACCTCTGCATGATCTCTTTGAGATGAGAAGATACTATGAAAGTCTTGATGATCCTGACCATCTAATGAAGAAAGGAATGGTCCTGATTGTACTGAAGACTACCAACATTTGAAGATCTTCTAATTTTGGTAGCATCAGCCTAGGGGGAGTTTGTAAGGATTCCTGAAGTCTGATGCAACCCAAAACATCCTAAGTGTCTCAGCAACATGCACTAAGTATTGAAGTGAAGAATGCTTCGGAAGTTTTACACAATGCATTAGAAAATACTCTAAGTGTAAAATCTTCCGAAGCCAAGACCAATATCTTCCGAAGCCAAACATGAAGTCTTCCGAAGCTTCAGAGACAAAGTCTTCCGAAGCTTCAACCTATGAAGACAGATTTCTTCCGAAGACTTTTAGTACACATGCTTTATCTGATGTACTGTTCCATAAAGCACCTTTTCCGCTGCATCTCTGTAAAGTCACCAACTTACATGAGTTGGTGAAAAGGTCCATGCTTTTGGTAACTGTACATTGAGGTCTTGAGTCTGTAACTTTCCACTTTATGTACTTTATCCTTTTTGTAATGTATAAGGATGTGAGCTATGGCATGTCATAGTCACAAGGTCAAAAGGCAGATATGCCTTTTGATCCTACATATGATTTTGTTAGTGTCTAGTCAATTGTATCCAGCTGGCTTTCAAAGTATAGCCGGCTGTAGGTTGTAGTATAAGTATTTCAAGTTCTTGTATCTTTCTTTATGCTTTGTAACACTTGTAAAAGAACTTGAGAAAGCAATATACTGCCTCCTTGAAACCCATACTCTCTTGTTCTGTCTCTTGCTTTACTTGTGTTCTTTGTATCACTTTGGTTAATCCAGTTCACTGTTTGATTAAAGTTTAGTTAATCTCCTCATTGTGTTGTTGTGTTGTAATTGTGTTTAAGCCCTTAAACAGTCCTGCACAAATTGATCGGAATTCCAAATGGAGGGAAAGACTTGTTTAGTAAGGATAGTGAAGGGGAAACAACAGAGTACGCAAAATGGAGGGCTCGTTATGAAGGTGTTAATGTTGGACCGTCTGAAATTGTTCAAAAAATTGTCGAAGGATATTACGATGACTACTTTTTTTTTCAAACTAGATTTCTTGGCTTTTTTACAACACAATGGTTTCTGGTCGTAATAATGGGAAGTGTCTTTGTAGAGTGGTTAAGCAAATTAGCATGAAAAGTGATATTAAGGAGTTTGATTGGTGTGGATGTATTGAAAATTCAATAAAAAGTGCAAAGACAATTGGACAAGGTGCAACTTAGCTAGCGACTTTGTGGGTCCGTTGACAATTTTGACGGTACGATATATTGTTTATATTGCAGTGTGTTATAGTAAATGGTTTGAATTTTCTTCAACAATGTCGTTACATATATGTATCATAAAAATTTGTTATTTACATATATGTATTTAAAATTTGCAAAAAATGTCTATTCAAACTGTTTAATACAGGAAAACATGATTTACACATTTAATCTTGTCATATTTATTACTACAGAAATTATCTTACTCAGTGATTAAAATTATAATGTAGCTTTTGTATGTTGATCGTGTGTCCTGCCCGGGCATAGATGTTGAAAAGAGAATTTCTCCACTATCATATTGGTCAATGGAGAAGTTAAAAAAAAAGAGAAGACAATGAGATATCCAAGGCAGGGGGTTTTGGATTAGGAGACATAGTTGAACAATATGTTGAAGAACATGATTACAACATCGATTCCCATGAAGATAATCAAGATGATGAGAAAAAGGATGAAGAGACTGACGACTCGTTGGTTTATGATAGCAGCACACTTAAGGTAATTAATATTTATTGTATGTTTTGTTAACGTTTTTTGTTGAAATTATTGTCATTATAATGTTTCAATTCAATGCAGGGAAATCTCTCAAAACTTGAGAAAATAAAGACAAATAATTTAGAAGGAAAGCTAAGATTTGAAAAGGCTATAAGAAAAGCAAAGAAACTATTCCTAGATAGTAAAGAGGTGGATGCATTTCACGATGCATATATCAAGTTGTATCATTGTTCGATTGATATGGAAGATAATAATACATGCGTAAGAGAAGAAGTAAGGAAACACAAAGATAATAAAACATTTGAATTGAACACCTGAATCATTTAAAGTGCCTACTCATGAACCTCAAGTATGGACACAACTAGCTGTTGAAGTAAGTGATATTGTGGAGTTTGAATCTACCCATAAGGATGATGGGTACATGTTGAGACATGATTTTAGTGATTGCCCAACCTATAGTTTTGGACTAACTCAAGAGTTTAGAGAGTTAGATAAAGGAGGAGAAGGAGCAGATGCTGGGAAAGAGGGAAACAAAGAAGGTGAGATATTAAAGGAAGGTACAGATTGTGACATAGGGAAGGGTAAACGAGCGAAACAACCTTCGTCAAGGTATGTTTCTCCATTTATTGATAGGCCGGTTGATATCAAAAAGGGTGTATCGAAGGAAGGAATGAAAGTATGGAATTATCTAATGTCAAGGGCAATCGATGAGAAGTAATTCCTAATTTCTCTAATTGCATATAGTTTTTTTAAACCAATTCTCACATTGTTTACATTGTGTAAATGTAGTAAATATCAGGAGATTAAAAAGCAGCATATGGACAAGAATGATGAAGAAGTAAGAGAGGAGGCTAGAACATTTAGGTAAGACCTTTTAGAAATTAAGAATTTCTTTTTCCGGTGGTTTTGATACGTGTATGTAACTTAATTTTGTTCTAAATAAGACTTGTTAGCTGTGTTAGACAATGAGTATGGTACATATATGTACCATATATCAGATGAGTTATGAGGATAATAAAGAGTGGATGGTATAACATGTAATATCAAATCTCTAAAGAATGTATCGGTTACCCAAATTACATTGTACATATATGTAACATTAATCACTAGAAAGTTTGTAATAAACATGGTACATATATGTAATGTTAATCACATTAGTGATATGTATTATAGAGAGTATATGATAGAACATTTACGTAAGTTGTTTCGCTGATTGTTACATTTCTGATGGTGGATTTGTTATGTGTGTGTACTAGAATATCTTTAAACTACATTGTGTATAAGAAGTAGCATATACGTAATGAATGTTAATAAATTAATTATATTTATTGGAGGTATGTGTTGAAAATAACCGTGTGTATGCCTAAGCCAATAAATAACAAATACAGGCACGTATTAGACTTTTATATATATTAAAAATGTATTTTGTAACATTATAAATGTTTAGGGAACGTATATGTAACCTATTACCAATATTTGTTTTTGGTTGCAGAGTTCCAATATTTGCAACAAAATTTTGGGCAGGTACTAAATTTTATCAGTTGATTAGCTTAAGCCCGGGACAACAAATCTATAATGATGTGATTGATTGTTGGGCAAAAGTTCTTAACCATGATGAAAAGGATAGATGCCCAGGCTCACCGCATCGACTGTTTAGCGGAGTAAATCCATTTATGAGTATCTATGAATTACGTTTTCAGTATTGTTTATTAACCCTTATATTGTTCTCCTAATTTAATCAAAATACAGCTTGGGTGGATTGTTGATAGCCATAAAAGACGGATGTGGAGAGGTTGATTCATTTTAAACTAAACCTATTAAAAGTCGTTGAAGGGTGTGAAAGTTTACTTGACATGAAACAATTTGACATCGTTTTATTTCCAATTCTGAAGAAGAATCATTTTTACCTGGTGTGCTTTGAGTTGAAGTATCCTGCGGTTACAGTGATTGATAATATGTGTGATGAGCAGTGCGTATTTAGTTTGGTGGATCATCCGGAATTCATACATAAGGGGACACCTTTAAAAGTGGTAAGATGTATACGGTTCTACATATTTACATTTATTTAAATATCACAAATAATCTGATGTTAAGGATATAATATAAATAAATTACATTTTGTAGAAACACATATTTTTATCGTACTTGAGATCAGTTGGGCATCCAAAATGGAGAGATATTGAAGGCGCATACCCACATAAGTTAAAGATCGATGGTCGACATCAAAGAACTACACAGATTGTGGTATTTTCGTAATGCGTCATATGGAAATGTTCACGGGGAGTCAAGTAAAGAATTGGGATTGCGGGTTCCCAACAGAAGATAACAAAATGAAGGTTAAGATAAGAAATCTCCGGAAAAAATATGGATACAAAATCCTTACGTCGAAGGATAAAGTTTTGAGAGAAGTATTATGATAAACTACTTAGAAGTACAAGTTTTTGGTTACTTTTGGAACCATTGAACGCAACAAATGTGTTTGAATGTTGACTTATGATTATTTCCATATGTTGGTTGTTTCTTATTAATGTAAAAAGTTTATATTTATAACCCGCATTTGAGAAAGACATTTACTTATAGTGGTGATAATTTTAACAAATTTAAATGGATACATATATGTAACAAATGTATGAAAACGTTATAGTAAAACTCAGAGGAAAAAGAACTCTGAGGATGTTGTAACAGTTAGATGTAATAAATGTATAAGTATCTAACTGAATGGGAAAAAAACCGAGACTAAAAACATGTGATGTTATGTTACGTATATGTACGCATTAAGTAATGTGTTCCAAAGAAATAAGTCATGTGTAAAAGCAAATGTTACTAGTGCCTATATTGGATACACTTAAACATTTATCAAAAAATGTAAAAACTATGAAGAAGACCATGATACGTATATGCAAGCTGATGTTTTCAGTTCCATACGTATATGTAGGATTCTGGTTTTCCAATATTACTTATACGTAAGAGTGGCGAACAAAAAATCTAAACTTAATCAAATATTGATACTTAATTTGTTATCAATAAAAGACCAATAAATAAAAAAATCTCAGAATACATTTTATTAAAAATCACAAGTTTAAATGCATGTCCACACAATCTTATGAATGGATGCAAGCTTATGAATGGATGCATGAAGGTTTGTGTTGTCTAATATATGTCCATAAACCTGTTACAATTATTGTCACACCCCCGCTAAAAGCGGAAACACGGGGATGTAACGAAATCGGGATCGTCATAAACATGGTAAGCGATAGAGATGCAATATAATAAATGATGACAAGCGTGTCATGACGACACCCGACAACAAGGGGACTTGTGTCGTGTTTAGTCAATATTCACGACAACATAGCCATAAGCATAAACATGATAAATGATTCACATAGCCTTCCCACAACCCGGGAACAAGTATCAAAGAATAATGTTGTTAAATCAGACTACAACAATTGTTTCAAAATGATTGTTTGTCAAGTATGTTTAGTCTCAAAAATGCATCCTAGGGTCTCCACTAAGGCAGCACACCTAGATCCTCAATTTGCATGATCACCTAAAAAGATATGCTCAAAATGATCAACAAAATTGTTGGTGAGCTCGCAGGTTTAAATAGTAAATAAGTGTGTGATGCTGTATATAGTAAGTGATGTGGAATACCGTGAATACAGTTATATAAGCAAGCAAAATCACATGACAATGAGCTTTGCAACCAAACCTAGCAACGTACACAAAGATATTATCGGAATATATTCACCCAAGGGCCCGTTCCTGGCCACTGATGGTACTAACTAGTATACCAACGAACAAGGGTGGGGGTGTCAACCCAGTAGTACTACCAATACCTATCCGTTGGTTCCCACACTAGAATTAAATAGTTGCAAAGAAAGAACCAAACAGCAGATCCAAGCATGTATCAGATAAGTACTTGTAAAACAGTATCACGTTGATTCCATGTATGTAAATTATGAGTAAATTGTACAACATTAAAAATGGGTGAGCATACTTTTCCCCCAAGTTGTAAATGATTGAAATATTGTAAGCGTAAAAGGGGCCACGAAACTCACTTGTTAAGTGGTAAGTATGTATGATCAACGTATGCAAATGTTGTATGCAAATGAACGGTCAAACACCTATTCACAGTTATTGTTAAGCATTAATGATATGTATGAAGCGTATAATAATGATCGGTCGGTTCGGGTTGTATCGGTTGGGTCGCGTGCAACACACACACAAACAGAAACACGTATTAGATCTTATGTAGATCCAAGTACTAGACATCGTCGCCATTGCTGATGATATTTGTGTAAAAGTTCATTGTTATGGAAGATGTATTTAGTAAACATTAATAGTTATAAGTTGGTTGTTGATACTTGTAAAATGTTAAGTTGATTTAATTTGGAATAACATTAGTAAGTTTGATTATGTTGCTTTTAAAGTTGTCATAAGTAATGGCAACCGTGTCGATATCACCTTAATATCACACGACATACACACACCACACACAAGAAAGGATATCACACACAGCAACTTCAGTCACACGACAAGACCAGACGCACGACTCAACACTCCATTCGCACGAATCAACCCTCAATCGTGCGAATCAGCTTCATTCGTACGATTGAACCTTCATTCGTATGACTGGCATTCAGTCGTACCACACAACACTCAATCGCACGACTCAACCTCCATACGCACGAATCAACCTTCATTCGTACGAATCAGCTACATTCGTACGATTGAACCTTCATTCGTGCGATTGGACTCCAGTCGTGCGATACACGCGCAATCGCATACATTCATTCGGTCGCCTGACTCAATCGCACACATTCATTCGCTCGCATGACTCAATCGCACACATACACACAGTCGCACGACTCAGTCGCACGACACACCCAGTCGCACAACTCAGTCGCAGATTGACTCAGACGCATGGCTCAGTCGCACGACTCACCCAGTCGCACGACTCAATCGCATGACAGACCCAGTCGCCTGAACAGCAGAATCGCGACTGCAGGAAGGGCTGAGCAGCCTTCAGCTGCTCCGAGCACGAGTTTTACAAAACAAGGATTTCCAGAAACACTCTACACACATACACAAACAAGAAGCACACGCAGAAAGACCTCACACGCACCCACACGACCTCATGTGTTCGGGTTGAACTCGAACACCCGAAACCCTAGAATGGACAGCCATGAATAAGCAAGAAAAGGGACAACCAAAGTCGTCTACCTGCTAGAATGGAGTAGACTCGGTCGTAGATGAAGTCTAGACGGCGAAAAGGAGACCAAATGGGTCGGTTTTGGTGCTAGTATGAAGATGAGAGGTGAAGAAGAAGATGAAGATGGAGAAGAAGAAGATATGAATTTTTAGGGCTGGAAATGGGTTTATATACCCAGTCCAAGTTTGCAAAATGTCAAGTTTAGTCCCTGCACTTAACCCTCGAGTTTCCTAAATTTGTTTCGGTTGAAAAACGACTTTGTTAGGGTAATTATATTAATTATAAAAATGTATTTAATGATATTTATAATTTAAAAATGGTTTTTTATTAATGATAATAATATTATGTAAAAACGATATATTTAGCGGTAACGACGACGAAAGTTGTAAAAGTTTTTGAAAATGGTACACGATCACAATGAAAGCACAAGCACAACGATGATAAACCAAGCATACTATCCACATAAGGAGTTAACAAAGATGAGGAATGAATGATCAAAGAATAGTTAACTGAAAACCACATTAATTGACGGACCTTTTGGTGACGGATGTCATAGTATCCCCCAGTTGAGAGAATTTCGTTCCAAAATTCAGCTGGAGTTAGGTCCAAGAGTGTCATCCTCGAATAGATGTGGATATTTGAGTTTCATCTGATCTTCCCGTTCCTGGCCCTCGTTTTGAATTCCACCTTACGCGAACAATAGGTATTCTACTGCGCTTCAATTGCTTGACCTTTCGATCCATGATCTCAATGGGTTCCTCAACAAAATGAAGCTTTCGTCAATCTTGATTTCCTCAATTGGCACGTGAAGGGATTCGTCAGCCAAACACTTCTTGAGGTTTGACACATGGAAAGTATCATGCACACCGCTGAGTTCTTGTGGCAACCTTAATCGGTAAGCCACTGGACCGATTCTTTCTTTAATCTCGAATGGTCCAACGTATCTTGGGGCTAACTTTCCTTTCTTTCCAAATCGAACGATTCCAAGGGGAGACTTTAAGTAAGACTCGATCCCCAATGTTGAATTCTAGAGGCTTCCGATGGTTGTCGGCATAGCTCTTTTGGCGATCTCTAGCAGCTTTCAGACGGTCTTTGATTTGAAAGATATTGTCAGTTGTTTCTTGAATGATCTCTAGGCCTGTTAACTGACTTTCACCAATCTCGGCCCAACAAACGGGTGATCTACATTTCCTTCCATACAATGCTTCGAACGGAGCACATCCAATGCTTGTATGGTAGCTGTTGTTGTAAGAGAACTCAATCAATGGTAGATGAGCGTCCCAACTACCACCAAAGTCGATTACACATGCCCTAAACATGTCTTCTAGCGTTTGTATAGTTCGTTCACTTTAGCCATCGGTGATAGGCGGTACTCATATCTAATCGAGTGCCCATCGCTTTCTGTATTGTCTGCCAAAATCGTGAAGTAAATCGGCTGTCACGGTCAGATATGATTGACACCGGCACTCCGTGCCTTGTCACGACCTCTTTTATGTACAATCTCGCCAACTTATCCATTTTGTAGTCTTCTCGGATCGGCAAGAAATGTGCTGATTTCGTCATTCGATCCACTATGATCCATATCGAGTCATGCCCGCTGCTTGTTCTAGGGAGTTTGGTAATGAAATCCATAGCTATATTCTCCCATTTCCACTCAGGAATTTCAGGTTGCTGTAATAATCCCGATGGTTTTTGATGTTCAGCTTTAACTTTCAAGCATATTAAGCATCTGCTGACGTACAAGGCAATGTCTTTCTTCATGCCTGGCCACCAGTACAGATCTTTGAGATCGTGATACATCTTTTCTGCACCAGGATGGATAGAATATCACGTCTTGTGGGCTTCATCCATGATTAAGGTACGTACACCTCCCTATCTGGGTACCCATATGCGATCCATGAAATACTGTATACCATCATCCTTGCAAATCATCTGTTTATCCAACCCTCGGAATTCTTCTCCCGCAAGGTTTTCTTCCTTCAATGCCTCACTTTGTGCAATTTGGATCTGGGCTTTCAAATTCATTTGAATAGTCAATCTCAGCGCTCGAGCACGTAGTGGTTTCACGCGTTCTTTACGGCTTAAAGCATCAGCCACCACATTAGCTTTCCCCGGATGATACCGGATTTCACAATCGTAGTCACTAAGTAGCTCAACCCAACTTCGTTGTCGCATATTAAGTTCCTTCTGATCCAGAATATGTTGGAGGCTCTTGTGATCTGTGTAGATGATGCATTTGGTTCCATACAGGTAATGCCTCCAAATCTTCAGTGCAAATACTACAGCGCCCAACTCGAGATCATGAGTTGTATAGTTCTTTTCATGCAATTTAAGTTGTCGCGAAGCGTAGGCAATCACCTTATCCTTCTGCATTAGTACACATCCCAATCCTTGATGTGAAGCATCACAGTACACCACAAAATCATCAGTTCCGTCTGGGAGGGACAATATAGGCGCGTTGCACAACTTTTCTTTCAACGTTTGGAACGCTTGTTCTTGTGCATGTCCCCAATCAAACTTCTTGTCTTTCTGAGTAAGCAGGGTTAATGGCTGCGCGATCTTTGAAAAATTTGCGATGAAGCGACGATAGTAACCAGCAAATCCTAAGAATTGTCGTATTTCTGATGGTGTCTAGGGTGTATCCCATTTCTTCACCGCTTCAATCTTGCCGGGATCTACATGAATCCCGTCCTCATTAACCACATGACCCAAAAACTTCACTTCCCGCAACCAAAATTCACACTTTGAGAACTTGGCGAAAAGTTTTTCTTCCCGTAGCAGTTCCAGTATTGCCCGAAGGTGTTTTTCATGATCCTCTTTCGATCGGGAGTAGATAAGTATATCGTCTATGAACACGATCACGAATTTATCCAAATAAGGCTTACACACCTGATTCATTAGATCCATAAACACAGCTGGTGCGTTAGTCATCCCGAACGGCATGACCAAGAACTCATAGTGCCCATAACGAGTTCTAAACGCTGTCTTCGGTATGTCGTCCTCGAAAACCCTTAGTTGATGATATCCAGAACGAAGGTCGATCTTTGAGAAATACAAAGCTCCTTGCAGCTGATCAAACAGATCGTCGATCCTGGGGAGAGGATATTGATTCTTCACGGTTAACTTGTTCAACTCATGGTAATCGATACACATGCTGAACGACCCATCCTTCTTTTTGACAAATAATACCGGTGCTCCCCACGGTGAGTGACTCGGTCGAATAAAACCCTTCTCCAGTAGTTCTTGCAACTGACTAGATAGCTCTTGCATTTCCGATGGCGCTAACCGATATGGCGTCTTTGCTACCGGTGTAGCTCCAGGAACCAACTCTATACAAAATTCCACCTGTCGTGGAGGAGGCAAACCAGACAAGTCATCAGGAAATACATCTAGGTAGTCCCGTACCACTGGAATATCTACTAGTTTCCCCTCTTTGTCCTTCTTTTCTACCACATGAGCCAGAAAAGCGTAGCACTGCTTTCGTAAACTTCGGCGTGCTTTCATGCAGGAGATCAGCTTTAAGTTCCTTCCCGGTCGTTCTCCTTGAATCTTGAGTACCTCCCCGTTTGGCATAGGGATGCGTACTACTTTGTCCCGACAGACAATCTCAGCTCCATTTTGCGACAACCAATCCATACCCACAATCACGTCGAAACTTCCTAACTCAAAGGGTATCAAGTCTATATCGAAGGCATGGTCCTCCAATATTATCAAGCACTTCTAATAATCTCATCAGCCTGAACAACCCTACCATTGGCCAATTCTACAGAGTAGCTAGTTTCTAGCCTACTAGGACTCAAATCAAGCAATTGCACAAACTCAGAAGATATAAAGCTATTGTCTGCTCCAGTATCAAATAATATAGATGTGAAGTGATGATTGAGTAAGTGCGTACCCGTGACAACATTCGGGTCCTGACGAGCATCGTTGGCTCCAATGACGAATGCACGTCCCCGAGCTGCATTCCCTTGATTTGTCGGGCCTTGATTTCCAGCTATGGCCATCACTTGCTGCTGGTTGTTTCCTTGTTGACCCGGTGCCCGATTCAGTCTGGGCACATGTTTCTGTAGTGATCAGGGCTTCCACACTCATAGCAGGCCCTGGCATTCCCGGCGGGGTTAATCGCGTTGACTGGTGCCACAATTTGGCGCTGTTCTGCAGTCTCTCGCTAGATGCCCCGGGCGTCTACAGTTCGCGCACACCCGGCACTGCATTCCTGGGGGATGATGATAGTTGCACATGTCACATTTGGGGTGCGGCCCAACATACTCTCTCTTGCCTTGGGTCACGGCCACAAAGTTCCTGGACGTCTTGGCCCTTTTATCAAACTTCCCGGCACTCGACCGGCTTGTTTCCCCAACATCCTTTCTCTTCTCTGTCCCTCTTCCTAACACCCCTGTTCTTACCATCTCATCAGTCAAAGCGTCAGCCTTCAGAATTATGCTCTGGATAGTAGGAGGAGCAGCTGTTGTAACCATTGCTCGGATTTAAGGTGCAAGTCCCCAAATGTAACTCTCGATTCTCTTTGATTCCGACGTGACCAGATGCGGAACCAATCTTGCCAGCTCATGAAAACGGTCAGTATAAGCTGCATGCCCGGCCCCCACTAGAGCATGATTCTAGAATTCATGCTCCAGTTTCTGCATCTCATTGAGAGGGTAGTATTCCTCGATGGTCAAAGCTTTGAATTCATCCCATGACATCTGCATTGCTGATTCCTTCCTCTAGCTTGAACCTGGGTGTTCCACCAGGTTAGGGCCTTGCCCTGCAGTGAACATGTGGCATATTTGATTCTCTGGCTGTCGAGGCACTCACTAATGTCAATCACGGCCTCCATCTTTTATAGCCACCTGGTTAGGGATATCGCCCCACCTTTCATATCAAATTCTCTCGATTTGCAGGCCACAAACTCCTTGTACGAACATCCCCGTCTAGTATTAACAACCCCAGTCTCAATACCGACTGTTCCACCATTCCCGATCTCCTAATTGCTTTCGTTTCCAGTCGAGTTTCCATTTCCCACTTCAGTTTCAATCCCACCTTGACCTCTTTCTCCATTATCTCCATTATCATTGCCACCATCCCCGTGGGGGTGGTGTTGCTGGAGTGCATCGCTCACTTGGGCCACGATAGTAGGAATCAGTGCGGCCAACTGTTGAGCGATCAGAGCTGCCATATCAAAGTCTCTTGTTCCCTGATTATTACTGGCAGGACCATCATTTGTTCTTGGTGCTCTACCTCTGCCTCTTCCTCTGCCCCTTGGGGCTTCACTCCCGCCACTATTGATGTGGGTAACTCTTCGAGGCGGCATTTTCTAAGAATAAAAGTAGTAAACACATAAGTTTAAACCATTTCAAAGTGTATTATCCATAAAACTCATCAATTCCAGCATTCCATGTTAATATCACACTTATTGTCACCACACATCGCATGCAAGTCGTGTAGTTCTCACACCATGAATTGATAATGTCTCAATAATAGTCCATCATAACAGTTGTAAATCCATGTATATAATCACGTTTAGTTTAGCGAAGGTTGTCTATCTCTTCCTCTTTCGAGGTTTCAGACATAACCTCCTCAGGGTTAATCTCAATGTCCGAGGTCAAGCGCAATAATATGATCTGTGAAGATCTCTTCGGGTTTAGTACCCGGATTTGTTAAACCAACTTGGCGCGCAAAGGGAAAGGAAGATCCAATAAAAGCATCCCATAAGGAGTGAGCACAAGGGCTCTCTCACAGGGTGGAAAGATCACATAACAGATAGATGAACGAATCAAGTAATGAGGAACACATACACGAGATATAATATGCATACAGATCCTAGCATGCAAATCTACATGAAGGTTCCTAGGTTATAGTCTAGGTCAAGCGTATTGCCTAATTCTCTATAACCAATGGCTCTGATACCAATCTGTCACACCCCCGCTAAAAGCGAAAATACGGGGATGTAACGAGATCTGGATCGTCATAACACATGGTAAGCGATAGAGATGCAATATAATAAATGATGACAAGCATGTCATGACGACACCCGACAACAAGGGGACTTGTGTCGTGTTTAGTCAATATTCACGACAACATAGCCATAAGCATAAACATGATAAATGATTCACATAGCCAAAGATGATAACATTGTAATGTAAATTCTCACAACCCGGGAACAAGTATCAAAGAATAATGTTGTTAAATCAGACTACAACAATTGTTTCAAAATGATTGTTTGTCAAGTATGTTTAGTCTCAAAAATGCATCCTAGGGTCTCCA
Organism: Flaveria ramosissima; assembly: GCA_025215565.1. Classification (NCBI taxonomy): domain Eukaryota; kingdom Viridiplantae; phylum Streptophyta; class Magnoliopsida; order Asterales; family Asteraceae; genus Flaveria; species Flaveria ramosissima. Next base: position 69,756,965 of record CM046029.1, on the reverse strand, counting down.
CTAAGGCAGCACACCTAGATCCTCAATTTGCATGATCACCTGAAAAGATATGCTGTTGATGGTCAACAAAATTGTTGGTGAGCTCGCAGGTTTAAATAGTAAATAAGTGTGTGATGCTGTATATAGTAAGCGATGTGGAATACCATGAATACAGTTATATAAGCAAGCAAAATCACGTGACAATGAGCTTTGCAACCAAACCTAGCGACGTACACAAAGATATTGTCGGAATATATTCACCCAAGGGCCCGTTCCTGGCCACTGATGGTACTAACTAGTATACCAACGAACAAGGGTGGGGGTGTCAACCCAGTAGTACTACCAATACCTATCCGTCGGTTCCCACATTGGAATTAAATAGTTGCAAAGAAAGAACCACACAGCAGACCCAAGCATGTATCAGATAAGTACTTGTAAAACAGTATCACGTTGATTCCATATATGTAAATTATGAGTAAATTGTACAGCATTGAAAATGGGTGAGCGTACTTTTCCCCCAAGTTGTAAATGATTGAAATATTGTAAGCGTAAAAGGGGCCACGAAACTCACTTGTTAAGTGGTAAGTATGTATGATCAATGTATCCAAATGTTGTATGCAAATGAACGGTCAAACACCTATTCACAGTTATTGTTAAACATTAATGATATGTATAAAGCGTATAATAATGATCGGTCAGTTCAAGTTGTATCGGTTGGGTCGCGTGCAACACACACACAAACAGAAACACGTATTAGATCTTATGTAGATCCAAGTACTAGACATCGTCGCCATTGCTGATGATATTTGTGTAAAAGTTCATTGTTATTAAAGATGTATTTGGTAAACATTAATAGTTATAAGTCGTTGCTATTACTTGTAAAATGTTAAGTTGATTTAATTTGGAATAACATTAGTAAGTTTGATTATGTTGCTTTTAAAGTTGTCATTAGTAATGGCAACCGTGTCGATGTCACCTTAACATCACACGACATACACACACCACACACAAGAAAGGATATCACACACAGCAACTTCAGACACACGACAAGACCAGACGCACGACTCAACACTCCATTCGCACGAATCAACCCTCAATCGTGCGAATCAGCTTCATTCGTACGATTGAACCTTCATTCGTATGACTGGCATTCAGTCGTACCACACAACACTCAATCGCACGACTCAACCTCCATACGCACGAATCAACCTTCATTCGTACGAATCAGCTACATTCGTACGATTGAACCTTTATTCGTGCTATTGGACTCCAGTCGTGCGATACACACGCAATCGCATACATTCATTCGGTCGCCTGACTCAATCGCACACATTCATTCGCTCGCATGACTCAATCGCACACATACACACAGTCGCACGACTCAGTCGCACGACACACCCAGTCGCACAACTCAGTCGCACGATTGACTCAGATGCATGGCTCAGTCGCACGACTCACCCAGTCGCACGACTCAATCGCATGACAGACCCAGTCGCCTGAACAGCAGAATCGCGACTGCAGGAAGGGCTGCTCCGAGCATGTGTTTTACACAACAAGGACTTCCAGAAACACTCTACACACATACACAAACAAGAAGCACACGCAGAAAGACCTCACACGCACCCACACGACCTCATGTGTTCGGGTTGAACCCGAACACCCGAAACCCTAGAATGGACAGCCGTGAATAAGCAAGAAAAGGGACAACCAAAGTCGTCTACCTGCTAGAATGGAGTAGACTCGGTTGTAGATGAAGTCTAGACGGCGAAAACGAGACCAAATGGGTCGGTTTTGGTGCTAGTATGAAGATGAGAGGTGAAGAAGAAGATGAAGATAGAGAAGAAGAAGATAATGAATTTTTAGGGCTGGAAATGGGTTTATATACCCAGCCCAAGTTTGCAAAATGTCAAGTTTAGTCCCTGTACTTAACCTCCGAGTTTCCCAAATTTGTTTCGGTTGAAAAATGACTTTGTTAGGGTAATTATATTAATTATAAAAATGTATTTAATGATATTTATAATTTAAAAATGGTTTTTATTAATGATAATAATATTATGTAAAAACGATATATTTAGCGGTAACGACGACGAAAGTTGTAAAAGTTTTTGAAAATGGCACACGATCACAATGAAAGCACAAGCACAACGATGATAAAGCAAGCATAATATCCACATAAGGAGTTAACAAAGATGAGGAATGAATGATCAAAAAATAGTTAACTGAAAACCACGTTAACTGACGGACCTTTTGGTGACGGATGTCACAATTATATTGACATAATAATTATTATGCCCATGCATAGATTATAAAACAAAACTAAGAATGATACATATATGTAACATAGATCAAAATATCGAAAATCCCAATATCGTAAAAAATTAATTCAAAATTAAAAACTTTCTTGTGTGTAATTCAAATTGACATAAAAAATTAAACAAAACAAATAAACATTATTCAAAACTTTTAATCGAGATCGTCTTGCACATATAGTTCTTGGTCTTCTTCCTCATTGCTTTCGTCTTCAAACGAGTTATCTTCAGATGAATATTCTGATAATTCGTCATCCTGAACAACTTTTTTTGAATCCTTGTTAAGTAATTTTAATGTATCAGGGCAATTGCGAGAATCATGTCCACGTACGTATTTTCTGCGGTAATTACACATCCTTTTAGGCTTCTTACTTTTAACCTTCTCCTTCTCACCTGGACCAATCAACCGCCTGTTCTTACCGCAACCTTTGTTCCTTATTCCCGCAGGTGGTTTATACGTAACTTCAACGGGCTCGGATTGATGTAAAACCTCTTCAATGACTACACCATTTTTATTATATGAGGGATCTTGAGGGAATTCGTTAAATATTTGATTCTTTAGTTGTTGAAGATGCTCGTCAAGCCATGTAAGACGCTCTGAATTCAACCTTAACCAATCCACACATTGTTGCATTGTGTCCATCAAACGATGTTTAAGAACTGAATTTTCAGATTGGTCTATGCAATACCTGTATTCCATACTAAAAACCCTTCTAGGTAGAGCATCTCTACGTCTATGAACATATTGATCAGGTACCTTTTCAATCTTGTGATGCCTAAATACGCAAAATGCGGGACGACACAGATATCCAATCCTTGTGTATGACATGCAAGAACATGTTACAGCTTTATCCGTCAAATCAAGAGTAACCTACACACATTTTAATAAGAATTTTAATGGATTAAAAAAACCTACATTACAAATCGTATGCGTATCAATAACAAACATGAATAAAACATAAATGTTACCTTAAACTCATTTATAACATCAGATCTATTATCTTGATGAGCTATTTTTATAAAAGTATACCCCATCTTCCTCTTCCCAACTCACTATGTAACATTATGTTTTACACTTATGAATCTCCTTTTGCACTTCAAAAAATATGTTGCGTGTGTATATCTCGGAAGCATGACGTTCTATTAGTAAGCTGGTGAGGAAAATAGGAACTGTAGTTGTAGTGGTGAACTCAAGCACACGCTGGTTGTTTCTTTGGCCATCTATAGCATTGTCATAACCAACAAGAATTGAACAAGTGTGTTCGATGGGCTAGTATTTCGTTTGAAATATGAATTAGAACTTTCACATCTTGATGTGGTCTTCATCAAGCAACACAACGGGATATCCTTAAAATATCCAGGAACCCACTGATCTCTTATGTTAAACATATCAGAAAGCCACTTGTGGTCTTGCAAACCATGCTTTTCCATTAATAACTTCCATCGTGCCTCAAAAGCGGACGGATCTAGGTATACATTCCACACAAGCTTATGAATGGATGCACGAAGGTTTGTGTTGTTTAATATATGTCCAGATACCTGTTACAATTATATAGTCATAATAATTATTTAGCCCATGCCTTTATTTTAAAGCAAAACTCATAATGTTACGTATATCTAACATATTTTAAAATATCAAAATTCACCATATAGTACCTATATGAGGTTCAAAAAAACAATACATTAATCAAAAATCAGTCCCTACAAAACAATATGTTTATTGGAAAAGATTCTAGAGGTACAAATGGATGAAGCTTGTTATGATTAATACAATTATTAATGATACGTATATGTAACATACAGTGTTTTAATTAATACGTATATGTAAGATTTCACATCAAATAATGTAAAATTATACCAGTAGATAATACCTTTGATGGGAGCTTATTTGTGATATGCCACATACATAGTCGATGAATTGATTTTTCAAAAACACTATGAACAACATGTTTCATTGCAGTGTCTTGGTCCGTCAATACTAACTTTGCTTGTTTGTTGTTATGAGCTTCAATAAAGCACTTGAGCAACCACATGTATACATACAACAACGCCGCACCAAAAGTGACACACTTTTTATGATGATCCACCCCGGTGAATGGGACAAAGGTCATGTTATACCTATATAAATTGTACAATGAATAAATTTGACAGAAACAACTAAAGAAAATATTGAAGTTATTAACATACTTGTTAGTCTGGTACGTTGCATCCAATGCTAATACATCACCAAACGCCTGATAGTTGACCTTGGATACATCATCTACCCAAAACAAGTTCCTAATCTCGTTGCCAACCGCAAGGAAATTGAAAGTGAAGTTGTTTTGGCATAGAACACGATCTTGCATTCTATCTAAAAAGAATTGGCCATCATTATCACCAATAAATCTGGAGATATCCCTACTAAAGTTTTTATAATCAGTCTTGGTTCCTCTGACCATATGATGTCCGCCTTTCAACGCGACTTACAACCTATGTGCTTTCAAAGGTCCAATATTTGCCAAACGAAAATTAGCAATGTACTATTTATCAACAAATTCTAACTTACGCTTCCTCCTTGTCAAATCTAGATTATCCATATTCACCAACCCATGATTATGTACTTCGATAAATCCGTATACTTCAAAGCCTTCTCTGTATAGACTTCGTACTTTTTTAAAGCTTCATCCCAATTTTGGTACCTGTATCCAACCACAGGTATATGCTCCGTGGATACAATAGGAGTCCACTATCTAGATCCATTTGGGGTTTGGTATAGAGTGCAGCGCATGGATTCTGCATAATTTAAACATAATATATACTTAAATAAAGTTTGACATAAAAATACTACAAATATGAACAACACTTGGGTACTTTCATTTTCAACACCAGTTATAAATAACGTATCATTCTCTATCCCGACTTCATTAAACTCCTTGTCATTACGGACATTTGTGTTATTTGTTTCATCCAACCCCAATTCATCACATTATCTCAAGAGTATAAATGCCAAAAAACTATGATACATATACGTACGACAATACAAATTACAGTAAGCATAACAATAAATGTTATTAAACTCTTCACCTCTGTTTACGTAAACTGCAGTTACCAAAATACTAAAACAAAAAGTATGAATCTATATGTAAGAAAACATTAAGTTGAATTAATACTAACAAATTCAAATACGACCGTAAGAAAACATCAAGTCGAATTCATACCATCAATTCGATCGTACATACCTTCATCGTCGCTGTTTAATACTTTATTTTGCTCAATATATACCGATTGACATATAGAATTTTCATTGATATCGGTCGATTGATTCAATTCTTCTGAACTGTAACAATCCATGGCTAAGAACTATCAAAAATCGAAATTAAATAACAAATACCCGTATATGAAAGAACCTAAAATCGAAATCAATGAATGTATGTGAAGTTGAAGAACTTGATGGATGAAGATGATAATGAAGAAATCAATTTTGATGCAGAATTCAGAAACAAAAAAATCAGTTAGAGAAAAAAACGTAAAAGATTGAATTCATTGACTGTTTCTAAAATAAGATTTAGCCAAAATTACAAAAACACCCTTTTGATTTAATTAATGGAAAAAAATTAAAATTTTCTTATTGGTTGGATATGGTTTTCACGGTTTTCATTTATAAACTTGGTTTTCATTTGATCCCTCCTCTATAATCTAATATATGTTATAGATAACATATCAATAAAATTATTACATATAACAAAGATATTTAAGTAATAAATAATAGTATTAAAAAAGATTTTATTATTAATAAATATCCATAAATCTCTTTGTATATCTTTTTAAAGTATTTTAGTTTTAACAATGCTTAACTACAAATTAATTTATATTTTAATAATATTAAGTCTCATTAATGTTTTTAATAGAATGTTATTTATTTATGTAAAAGAATTATGTTGATTAGTATGGTATTGAAAGAGAGTTATTAAGTAAATTTTTTGAAGTTAATATTTTTACCATAATTATAATTTATTGTGGTGATTACACATAGACAATTCTAGGTGGCGTCTAGGTGGCGATCACGTGCATATTCTAGAAAATAAGCATGTGTCACATAAAGATTCTGTTTTATTAAATTAGATTATACAATTATTTTATTACATATATAAAACAACTTTTTTTTATTTATTGTTTTTTCACCGTCAAAGACATTTGATAATTTTATGAAATGACTTATTATACGATAAAAAGTACAAGTATTATACATGAAGAACTTCTCTTATTTCTCTATTATACACACAATCATTATTCTCGACTCATTTCTTTATCCATTCAATTACAATATTACGTACACTTGGATTTTAAAAAAAACAAGCTTTTAATGATAAACCTTAATACTAACATTTTTTGTCCTACGATCGTAACCTCACTTCATTCATTTTTCTTTATAAATATTGGTATACACGTTATTGATAAACTATCAAATTATATTACTTAACAAGACATTATCAGTATCCTAAGTAACTTTTTTAAAGAATCTTGACATATTACAATGTGATTATACAATCAAAGTTCATATGATTCGTTTATAGAGGCAACCAATGTATAACAATCTGGTAAAAACTTACTCTATTAAGTTTATTGTGATTGAGTAGAAGGTATTGTTCAACTAATTGAATTGTTGTCTTATTTTTTAAATATTTATCTTATAAAATATATCTTTTGTATATCTTTAGTTTTTATATTTTTAATTATAAGACACTATAATACAGAAAAACATTCTAAAAAATGGTTTCCTTAAGTTTGAGAGGTTGTAAATTGAATCTGATTAAATATTGTACATAAAAAGTTTTAGGAAATTTGTAAACAGTAGTATTGTTTTTTATGTATTTGATTCTTTTATGTAAACAATAGTAATTGATAATTTATATTTATATTTATTTTTACTTTAACTTTTCAACGAATGTTACACACGGGTGGTTAGGCTATTCAATAATATTACAACCTTATACATGACTAGTTTTAGTAAACCCGTGTATTACACGGTTTAAATAAATAATATATTAATATAATAAATTTATTAATTAAACAATGATATTCTAAGATATGATATGACTGAAATAAAAAAAATGGTAATATCAACTTTTTAAAATCTTATTTTTAAATTTCTTTTATTGAAAATAATATTCTTTTTTAAAACAAACCGTATTAAAAATGTCATTTATAAAAGTTTTCTTATTACAACTTCCAAATTTGATAATTTAAAAATATCAATTTATTTAGATATAACCTTAATAAAAAGATTTCTTTCTTAATTTATTAATTATTAAAAAGTATTAACATAATATTATTAGTAATTAAAGTAATTATTTAATAGGAGAGAGACGGGAAAATTTTGATGAGAATGATTGTGGTGTTGACACGTGTCATCCTAATGATTGTGGTGCCGACACGTGGCACCCCATTTACCCTTTTATTAGAGTAGGAAGATGTTTACAAAGAGTATTTAAAGGAAACAAATAATCACTCATAAATATTTACATTAATTGACTAGCTAGATATGGAATGTATCTTTATGGAGGGAATTGATTTGAGGAGGAATATGTGGAGAGCTAATTACGGATGTGTCCTTGATACGCCCCCGTAAGATGGAGGCTCCGTTGGAGACTCCAAACTTGGAGCGAAATTTGACAAATAGTCGTTTTGCTAGTGGTTTGGTGAGAGCATCAGCCGGTTGATCCAGGGAGTTGATGTGGTCAACCTTAAGTAGTCAAGAAGCGACTTTTTCCTGAACAAAGTGATAGTCGAGTGCCACGTGCTTCATTCTTGAGTGATAAACTGGATTGGCACATAGGTAGGTGGCACTGGTATTGTCACAATAGAGATCCGGTGGTCGTGAAGCTTTGATATGAATTTTGAACCCATGCGACTTCGGCCGCGACGTTCGCTAAGGCCTTGTATTCGTCTTCCTTTGAGGAGCGAGAGACCATCTTTTGACGAGTACATTTCCATGAGACAATGTTTGAGCCAAGATAGATGAGGTAGGCGGTCGTGGATCGTCCACCATCATTAATACCACACCAATCGGAGTCGGCAAAGGCCGTGATGTTGACCGAGGCTCCTCGTTTCAAGAATAACCCATAGTGATGGTTCTTTATAAGTAATGCATTACTTGTTTCAAGGCTTGCATATGTTTGGTTGAGGGAGCATGCATGTATTGAGACAACTTGTTGACCACAAAACAAACATCCGGTCTTGTGAATGCAAGATATTGTAAGGAGCCGATAATCTTTCGATAAGTGGTAGGATCAATGCGTGAGGAACCGTCATCGGGTGAGAGAACATCTGAGGAGCTTAGCGGAGTGACAACATCCTTTGCACCATCCATGTGAAAGTTGGTTAGAAGATCATTAATATGTCGATGTTATGAAAGAAACATCCCTTGGGGAGTAGTAATAACTTCTATGCCTAGAAAGTGATGGAGATTACCAAGATCTTTAAGGAAAAAACGATGCGACAGGAGATCCACGAATTGATTCACAAGGCTTGTGCAATTACCTGTCAGGACAATGTCATATACATACACAAGAAAATACATGATTTTGCCATTATTGTTATATATAAAAAGTGAAGCATCAGATTGAGATTTTGTGAACCCATATTGCAAGAGGAACGTTTTAAGCTCCATGTACCATGCCCGCAGGGCTTGTTTAAGCCCGTAGAGAGACTTACGAAGTTTACATATGTGATTAGGAAATTGGGAATTATGGTAACCAGGGGGGTTGGATCATGTAGACAACTTCATGTAGGGTTCCTTGCAAGAAGGCATTATTAACGTCAAGTTCACGTAGAGGCCAATTTTGAGATAGGGCAAGAGAGAGAATGACCCGAATGGTAACCGGTTTAGTGACCGGACAGAAAGTTTCAAAGAAGTCTCGACCCGGTTGTTGGCAAAATCCTTTTGCAAGGAGACATGCTTTATACTTGTCGAGAGAGCCGTCCGGTTTTCGTTTCACACGAAATACCCATTTAAAACCGATGGGCTTATGAGACAAGGCAGGAACAAGTTCCCACATTTGATTACGTAGTAGGAAATTATATTCATTATTCATGGCTTGTCTCCATAGTGGGTCTTTGATGGCCTGTGAGACACATGCGGGTTCAATGGTGGAAGGAATAGGATGAATGGTGGAATGATTGACATAATTTTCAACATAATATTTGGAGTTGGGTTTCCGAGTGCGAGGTGGTAGAGGTGGTGTCGGATTTGTTGAAGAGTTTGTGGGTACATGGGTGGTAGGTGATGTGGTGTGGGTTGGACGGGGTGTGGGAGTGGCCTGGAAGTGAGCTATGGGAGTTGTAGGGGAAGGTGAAGAGGAAGTAGGTGGTAGGGAGTATATTGGCATAGGTGAAGGTGGTGGTGTGGAGGAGTCTGCATGGGACATGGGGTTTGTATGGGGATTAGGTGATATAATTGGTGGCGTGGGGTTAGTGGGGTGATGAGTATGAATATTAGGAAGGAGTGTTTGTGGTAGTTGGTCAATTGGTGAAATATGTGGAGGGTTGACAGTGGCTACATGTGTAGCAGGGGGTGACTGGTTTAAAAAATCATCAATTGGAATTGATGTGGGTGATGTAGCAAGTGGATTACGTACCGGAAAATATGAGGCACAAATTGAACCTGACGAGAGTGATAAATGCGGTGAGTTTGGAGTTCAAGACATTTATAGGCAGACTTGGAGGTGGAGTAGCCAAGAAATATGCATCGAGAGGATTTTGGATGAAGCTGAGATAATGAATATGGTTTTAGCCACGGGTAGCACAAACAACCAAACGGTTTTAATTTGGTATAGGTTGGTTGGTGGTGGTATAACTTCTCATATGGAGTTTTATGGTCTAAAATGGGCTTCGGTAATGGATTGATTAAGTAGACCGCCGATTGAAAGGCATGTGACCAAAAACGAGATGGTAGACCGACATAGTGGAATAAAGCTAGGCCGGTTTCCACAATATGGCGATGTATCCTTTCGGCGGTGCCATTTTGTTCGGATATGTGAGGTGGTGTAGTAAAGTAGAGATACCACACGATTGAAAGACATGAATGAGAGCTTGGTATTCTCCCCCATTATCCGAAAATACGAATATGATCGGTGTTTGAAAATAATGTTCTACTATCTTTCTAAAACGAGGAAAGTGGATAGAGACATCCGATTTATGACGCATGGGGTAGAGCCACACATATTTGGTATGAAAATTAACAAAAAATACATAGTATTGAAAACCATCAATGGATTTTTGTGTTGGACCCCAAACATCAGTATATATAAGTTGTAATGGTTTTGTAGTCACAAATGAAGTGTCATTGAATGGTAGTTTATGGCTTTAATTGAGTGAACATGACTCACAATGAAACTTAGAATTTAACATCTTATTAGAAGAAAAACCAAAACATTATGTCATTGACTTAAAAATCTTGATAAAGGGATGACCAAGACGATAATGCCAATCATGAGCGGTTGCGGTTGTGGCCGTGTTTACTTGAGTAAGGGATGGTGTCTGTGCATAGTATACGTCAAGGACGTTCACTCCCCGAAGTAGAGGCGCCCCCGTCAGTAGATCCTTTACAAAAAAAACAAGAAGGAAAGAATTCCACAGAAACTTTGTTAGTTTTGCATCATTTTGCAACCGAAACGAGATTACGATGTAATTTAGGAACACAAAAAACATTAGGAAGAGAAAGAGGGTGAGATGAGGTAGAGATGGTGGAGGCACAGTCACCAAGGATGATTTCATCGGGGCCACCATAGTCCATGGGTGTTTGTAAGTTCGATCGATTCGCTGTCACATGATGCGAGGCTCCACTGTCAAAAAGCCAAGCAGGTTAAGACATGGTTGTTTGCGTGGTAGTGGTGTTGACTATGGGTACACAATTGATTGCAGCATTATTGTAACGAAGGAATCATTGAAGCTTGCGTTAGTCCTTCGTGTCATGACCATTGATGAAGCAAAATTGACAAAAGAAAGCAGAGTGAGTAATTCGATTGCCACTGTTTGAGTATTGTTGTTTCGTCCCTTGCCATCGGTTATTACGAGACCCAGAACGAGACCAATTAGTAAACCGCTGATTATAGCCTGGCGGGTCCGTGGAACGGTTGGTTGGAGTTGACCCGTTTCGAGTGGCATGTGTGTAGTTTGCTCTCAGGACAGGAGTAGGAGCCACTTCAGTTTCTTTTAAGTGGCGCTCATAATCAACAAGTTTGTCATGGAGTTCCAAATAGGTGATGGGATTTTACCGGGCTTTGATGGCTACTACAATAGGCTTGTAGTCTTCACCAAGTTGGTTGATAATGTGAATCATTAGATCTTCATCACTGTATGGACTTTGAGCCAAGGCTAGCTCATCGGCAATAGAGCGCATTTCTCGAACAAATTCAGAAACATTGCAGGTGCCTTTGGGGTTGGTAGTAAGCTTGGATTTGAGGGATATGATTCTTGAGCGGGAAGCATTAGCATAGGTGGTGTTGAGCCGGGTCCAAGCGTCACGGGAGGTTTCGCCAGACGACAATAGGGGCTGAATGGGATCGCTGCAACTGCCAAGTATAGCACTGAACACTATTTGATCTTGTCTATACCAGTTGGAGTATTCAGCACTGGTATTGGTAGGGGGTTGAGACTTGAGAGGAACCATCGATGAAGTGTTGGAGATCGAGTCCGATTAAGGTGGAAAGGACGTGTTTGCGCCAGATCGGGAAGTTATTGGAGGTAAGTTTGATGGTGAGATGAGTGGCTGCAGTAAGATGAATAATGGTAGGGAGGGGAGGAGTGGTTGTTACTTTCGGCATGGTGTCAACGGTGGTATTGGAAAAAAAATTGGATGGGATCGAAAAATTATTCTCAAAGGAGAGTGATGGCTCTGATTACCATATTATGATATGATTTTTAAATTGTAATTGCATGCATTATTCAACAATATTACAACCTTATATAAGGTGTTTACAACGAGTATTTAAAGGAAACAAATAATCAATCATAAATATTTACATTAATTGACTAGCTAGATATAGAAAATATCTTATGGAGGGAATTGATTTGAGGGGGAATTTGTGGAGAGCTAATTACAGATGTGTCGTTGATAGTATATGTATCTGTTTGAGCTCGTATATGCATCTGTCTATGATGGTGTTTGTTTTTTACCAAAACCTCTTCCCCACCTCTTCATCTGCGCGCACGCAGACGCGGGAAGAGGTTTTGAGTGTGCAGAGTGTTTGTTTTTTAAAAAAAGATTCATTAAAAAACGTCTGCAGGAGGTCTGCATGAAGAAGATGTGGACCTATGTCTTCTGAGATCTTCTAACCTCTTCTCACATCTCCCCACCTCCCCCATCGGCCACCCCACCTCTCCCCACCGGCCGGACCACCACCGCCCCACCACCCCCACCGACCGGACCATCGTCGCCCCACCTCCCCCCACCGGTCGGACCATCGATGCCCCTCCTCCCTCCACTTGCCCTCGCCTCCCTCTCCCCCCACCTGCTCTGCCCCATCTTCCACCAGCCCCGTCATCCACCTCCGTCGCCGGAAAACGATGTGGATTGCAGATCGAAGAACAAGCCGCAACGCCGACGACGGCCGACGGTTGCTGGCGACCGACGAGGTTGCAGATCGGAGAACAAGCGATGTGGATTCATCGGAGGATGAGAAGGTTGGCGGTTCACAGCGGAAGTTGAAGGACTTGTTCGTGCTGCTGTCCCGTCGCCGTTGCCGGTTGAGGGCGGAGGAGACGGTGGCAGAGAGGCGGACCGGTAGAGTGGTTACGACTGCGATCTCATCGTCCGGCAAGGCATTGCGAGGATAGGGTGCCTTATATACAAATTTGTTGCAGAATATATCAAGTTTATTAATCCATTTATGGATTTCGAAGATACTTGAATAGGAAGTTGATTACTTGATTATGGTTCGTGAAAAACAATTCATCTAAATGTTTACCAAAATAACACATCAATTTAAAACTTTTTAAAGTTTAAAAAATAAATTTACTTTAATTACATAATATTTTAATAGTCTGCAGATTTTAAAAAACAAACAGTCTTCTTATTGCAGACTGCAGACGTTTGGTCCACCTCTTCTTCTGCAGATGTCTGCAGATGTGGTTCGCAGACTGCAGACATTTTTCTGCAAAAAAAACAAACAGCACCTATGTGTTGTTGGATTGTAGAAAACTAGTAAAATCGTATTCACTTTTTTTTGAAAATGATCCATCCTGATCCGAACCCATCCTGACCCGAACCCATTCTGACCCAAACCCATCTTGACTTTTATTTTTTAAGTGACCCATTATAACCCAAACCTATACTGACCCAAATCCATCATAACCTAACAACCAACCCAATCCAACCCCCATTTTGTCACCTCTACTTTTGATACAAACTCTTTATGTATTGATTTAGCTTTTGATAGTGTTTGGTGATTTATTGACATATGCTCTAAGATAAAACACGAAAACGAGTTGGAAAGAAGCAATAAGCTCTGTGGATATGAAAAGCAAAAGCGAAAGAAGACATCTGAAGTTTAGAAGCAATTTGTTAAATTCAAAGTAGAGGAAGAACGGAAGAAGTTTACAAAATATAAAAAAAAAACAAGTTGGCTCGACTTCGAGCTGTTTCACAAGGTGACATTTCGATTTGTTAAGTACATTTGAAGTTAAAAAGCAATTTGTAAAATTCAATATAAAGGAAGAAACGAAGACATTTACGACTCAAAAGTAAACATGATGGCTTGACCTCTAGCTTTCTACGATGCGACATTTCAATTTGTTAAGATAAATATGAAGAGCCACGAAATGAGAGGAAACTATTATCAAGTAATATATCACTAGGGGTCAGTAACGTAGCTTACACACTTCCATAGGGGGCAGGGGTTTTAGGGGGAAGAACTCGTTGTATACATAAAAATTTACTATACCTGGCAAAAAATGTACACTAGCAGATCAAAAATTAATAATACTGACGTAGAAAGTAGGGAGGGCGATGGCCCCCTCCGGTCTTAATGAAGCTCCGCCCATGCTAGGAGTGTCAATCGTGTCGGGTTGACGGGTTGACGGTTTAGCGTGTTAGAGGTTGGCAGGTTAGTGGGTCAGAATGTTGAACCCGAACTTGACCAATATTTTTATTTGTGTCAAAATATTCAACCCTAACATAAACCTATATAAAATCATGTAACCTCAATAAGACCTTTTAACCCGTTTTTCTAAAAATGTTAAAATAATCAATGATAATTTTATATCGAAGTTCTATTTTTGAATTGCATATAAATTAGACGACATGTTTTATGGTTTTTAAGTTTAAAATATATTTTTTCAATGGTAATTTTAAAGTGAAGTTCGAAATTTAAGTTGCAAATTGAACATCTAAATTGAAAAAAAAAACTTAAAAATAATTTATAAATATAAAATTCAAAGAAATATAATAATTTTATAAAGCATATATTATTAAACGGGTTTTGTTTCACACCCCAAAACCTATGTTATCTTTGTGTCAAGAATTGCAACCCCTGTCCCAGTATATCACAAATCCTATATGTTTAAGAAAATTAAGCATTAAAATGGTCTGAGGGTTAAACAAAAACATTTGAAAAATTATTGATAAATTGCCCCCATGCAGGATCGAACTACAGACCTCCAGTTTACAAGACTGGCGCTCTACCACTGAGCTATAGGGGCAGATGCATCCAACTTCTAATTTTTCCTTTCATAGATACTTAACTTATACGCTTTGTAAAATGAGGATACGCGTGTATGTATGAGATTGTTGAAATTACAATATTATATAATAAGATAATTATTTTAAAATTTTTATCATGGGTTGAATGATAAGGGTGTTTAAAGTTTGAATCAACATGAACAAATATCAACAAACAAACTAAATAAATGTAAATTAACATAAAACGTAAACGATCACTTCACCGAACATTCACAAACACAAATAAACGAATACGGCATCTGTTCATGTTCATTCATTTAACTAAACGGATGAATTTTCTTGTTCATGCTTGCTCATTTATTAAACAAACGAGCATAAACGAATTTTCTACTGAATGGTTCATCTACTGTTTGTTGAACGTTCGGTTCATTTACAACAACCTTATTTAATTATTATATCACACGGAGAGACATTTTCATTTTAAATTAGACCATATGAAGTTGTGTTCATAACTTAACAACCTATGGTTATGAGAAAACACATTGTGATAGTACTAATACAAAGTATAGAAGTTAAATTATAGCTTTTTTAGATACCACTTACATATACTTAATAGTTACCTGGCCTCTTGACCCATATGTTTGTCTACTTGGCTAAATAGGACACAAACCACTGCTAAGCCTTTATCAGTTAGATTTGTTTACTTAACTAAACAGGACCCGACCCGCTTCGAATGATTCCAGCCCTGCTTCCAGCCTAAAGAAAACAGGACCGTCCTACAACCGATGATTCCAACCCTCTGACCGATCATTTTGTCTATCCAAGTATCCAACTAAATAAGACTGGCCGACTTCCGATGTGATTGAAATGCAAGCATATAACCCTGCAAATCTCATACATAACTTTTATGCCTAAGTAATATTATCAAATCATTAATTGCAATTTGCAAATCTAGCCAACTATATAAAACCAGCCCATCTAACATTATAAACAATCTTTATTAACTATTAGTCCAAATCCCAACAAAAAACAGAAAGAAATAAAAATACCAAAGTTATTGATGTTGCATCAATATCTGCAAGCATTTTTTTGTCACTTGTTAACTATGTGGACTCCAATCTATTTACCAAGTTTCAATGTGCTGTTTTGGCTTACACTACTGTTGTAATCCCATCTTATTCTTCAAATACCAACCTCTATATGTCTAATTGCAAATAGGAAAAAGAAAGTTGATAGTTTGTCCACTCGTGTTTCAAGTGTTGAATATCACGGAAGATGAAAATTAAACATTTAACTACAATAGTAATATGTTTCGAATCCGTAAAAGGTCAGACAACAGACAAAATATGGTTTTCAAAAATTATATATCTTTTCTAAGAACAAAACCATGAAGTTAAGAAAATGGAAGACCTTTTGGCTAGGGACGACTCAACAATTTTAGGGGTAAAACGAAGTAAAAATATGAGGCTTTTTTTATTAATCATTTTTTCACCCGAGTTTGGGACCAAAACTATAAAAAAAGTTAAATTAAAAGAGTTTTTTTGAAATCTAATATATGGTGTACCAACTTGCTGAACTACTGAAATGCCCATGTTTCAGGCTTTCAGCAGCTTCTTTTGAATGTCAACACAATAATAAATTTCAAGGAAGAGCCAAAAGAATTAATGCATTAAACAAATAATCAAACTCCAAACTCCAAACTTCAAACTCCAAAGATCAACAGAATAATAATTTTGAGCAGAACTTAAGAGATATTAGGACTAGATTTAAAACAGATTAGCAAATTGAGGCAAAAAGGATGAGCATTCAATCAAATGATGAACACATAGAGATTTAGGGCAAATTAACAAAATAACCAACACCAATTACTAATAACATAATCAACACCAATGAACAACAGAACTAATAATCAAAGCATAAATGTTAAGTAATTGTTACTAACCGCTGCATCTACAAGGTGTTGGAGATTTTATACGGTTAGGATTGTGTTTTAGGACGATCCAGCGGTGAAAAAGCAGCCTTCTAGCGATTACTCTCGTGATCACTGAATATATAAGTAATATAAAAAAATTAAAGAATAGTAAGAAAACTTAAGATTGGATGAGTGTTATTACGAGCATTCTCAAACACGCCAGCATATGTAGTGTAGTCGAGTCGGTGATCATAGCCATGAATCCATAATCGTGAGATAAAAAGATGACTAACGAGATCACTTGATTATCAATACCATAATAGTGAGACAAATGATGATTAGTACTATATTAGTGAGACCCTAAACAATTAAGTAATGGACGCAATATGAAAGAATAACCATCCACATGAAAGTCATTGTGCATCTAATGTTATCTTTTTTTTTTTTTTTTGTTTTTTTTTCACAGATTTCATAACTTTAACAAAAGTTTTATAAATTAGAAAAAAAACATATTATTGAAAACTATTTTTAAGACAAGAAAGTTGTATAATTTCAATATTAGTAAAAAGACATACTATATAAAATCATTACACTTATTAATTTTGTATAAACTTTTAATAGAAATTCCTAACACTAAGGTGGTGTTTGTTTTTTGAAAAATCTCTTCCCCACCTCTTCATCTGCGCGCACGCAGACGCGGGAAGAGGTTTTGAGTGCGCAGACTGTTTGTTTTTTGGAAGACGTTTCATTAAAAAACGTCTTCTTGACGTCTGCATAAAAACGTTTCATTACCACTTCTCAGGTTTTCTCAACCTCTTCTCCTCTTTACCCCCCCAACCCAGACTTTTCTTCTCATTGTTCAAGCCTTCAACCTACCACCCCTTTCCTCTCCTCTCTTCACTGAACATTACTTTTACTTAAACAGACATTTAACTTACATAGTGGGTATTTTTAAGGCTTCAACATGATTGACATAGATACAAATGAGGCTCTAAACACTATTACAATCTAATTAAAAAAAACTTTAAATCCATAGGACTCTACTCCAAGCTCTTAATGGGCGTCAAACATGACATTTAGGTGGGGCTTTAGGGAAACGAATTTTATCTACACTACATTTGATTTAAATAGGGTTTTAGTGAAACGAATTTTATTTACATGACATTTAGCTAGGTGATATTTTAGTTAAACAACCACTACACATAGTATTACAAATTTAGTTTACCCGTTTCCATATATATTTTGATACAAATTTCGCTACAAATTAAGAAAAAAAAATATGAAGATACTGCTTTTCTTTCAAAAGAAAGCTGTGTAACTGAAAAAATTGAAAAAGTTGGGGTGAGAGAGGCTCGAACTCTCGACCTCAGGATTACTCAGAAGCTATGAGACCTACGCGCTAGCCAACTGCGCCACCACCCCATTGTGTTTAATCCTTCTAAGTTAAATATAAAACCCAAGAGCTATTTTGTTGGATAAGAACATATATAATTATATATTACTTGTTTCATAGGTTATGTAAATAGAACCATGTTCAAACTATTTAGTTTTATATGTTATATATGAATACAAATAATTTTTAACTACCTTATAATATATACAAATGGGTATATTGGACATTTAACAAAAAACAAATTGAATAGAAAAATACAAAAATCATATCAACATGTGTACATATTTATTTGAATGTGATATATTTATATGAATGATGTAACCCCAAAACAACCTCAATTTCTCTTTTTGAGTATATATTTAAAATAGTAAGTATGAGTGTTTAGGTTATGTGTTGCGGGATACAACTTTTTTTACGTTATCCTTTAATATTGCTACATATGCTGTTAACTGAATGTTGGATAGAGTATCTGATCAAATAGTCTAACCATGTTTGTGATTCAGGTGATCAGGGCTCTAATGAATTACTTTATTTATTTATTTTTTTATTTTTAAAAACCCATCTTAAATACATGAATATTAAAAACAAGATATTAAATTAATATAAATACAAACCATTACATAATTTTCTTAAGAACAATACAAATACTAGTCTAATACGAGATTATCAGGTCATCTAGCCCACAAATGTTCGACCAATTCATGACGACGGTTTCTATGTATTTGATTGTTCTTGATTAATGCTATGTTTTCGAGTCTTTGTTGATTAGTGATTATCGATTGCAGTGGAGAAATGTCTCATCGATGGTTTTGACAAATAGCCTTACCATCATCTTCTAAAATCTTGTTATTTAGAATAAGACAAGTATAGACTATGGTCATTATCTTCTCCCTTTGTCCAAAATCATATCGGGTTTGCGTTCAAATGAATGTGTTTTTTCAAAACTCCAAAAGCTCTTTCTATGTCTTTTCTTACCAATTCTTGCTTCTTCGTAAAGTACTTTCGTTTCTTTTCAAGTGGAGACGTAAAAGCTTGAACTAGTGTCGCTCATTCATTGTAAATTCTATCAACTAGGTAGTACCCAAACAATTTTGTTGGACATTTATAAATACTCGTCCAATGCGTTCGAAGTAACATCGTACGCTAGTTGTCGAAGAGTCGTCATAACTTTTTGAAAAGTGGTGAATCCGGCTACACATATAGTGTTCTCTTTGTTGCAAAAACGAATATCGCTCCGACAAATCATATATACGCGTAAATAATTGTCTACTCAAACGGAAACGTGTTTTAAAACTCTCTTCGTCATAAATGCAATCGGGGGAAAAATAGTGTCTTAACAAAGTGTTGTTAGCAACCACTAGGTCACGATTTAGAGGAGTAGATCTCGTTAGTGATCACTGACGTTGAAACTGCTCGATCAAATACTCTACCACCATCACCTTTCAAAAATGAGTTCGTCTTTTTCGGAAGAATCGGACGAGGAAGAACTCCTTTCCATGGTTGAGACAAAGTATTTCTTTAGAAAACAGTAGAGAGAAAGATAATGAAGTCAGTGGCGGAACCATGATTTTTTCCCAATAGGGTCACTATTTTTCGATGATTTGTTTTGTAACAAAATAGTATAAATTTTTTTGGGTTGTTGGGTCGGGTCGGGTTGATTCACTTCGAAATGTAACTAAATTGCATTGAACATGTTAACAAAAATATAATATCAAATGAAATCAAATAAAACTTACATTTTATAATTATTCTATACGCGTCTTCATTTTTTCAAAGCGTTCCATTACATCTTCAATCGACACCTTCGCAAAAAGCTCCTTTTCAATGTAACAAATACACGAGTCGTTCATATATTTATCACCCATACGATTGCGCAAAGTAACGAACAAATTAACCAACAACTTAACTTCATTTCATTTTCAATTGGTTTCACTAAGAAAAACACAAAGAAGGTTGTAGAGTTTAATTTTAACTACAAATGAACTACTATTAAAGTATTGATCACTAAGACAAGCACAATCAAAGTTCTAGGGTTTAAATCTAGATACTAAACACAAATCTTGATAGTAAACTCAATCAAACAAAATAACAAAACTAAAACCAATTCTAGATACTAAACTCAATGAAAGATTGAAAGAAGTGTAATTGTGTAAATCTATAGCCATAAGCCATCTAGGTTTAAAACTTCCAATCTAAACAAAAATTAAATAAACAAAGAAAGTTAAAAGTTAACCTTGCAACTGGAAATCACAACCAAAGTAAGCAGCAAATCAACTATGGTCGATCACAGCCACAGTAAGGAGAATCGCGACAACAGGTCAAAGTAAGCAGAATCACAGCAGCAGGCTAGCAGCAGCAGCCCAAGAATCGAAGATAGCAGCAGCCAGCAGCTTCAATCAGCGATGAGGGAGGCTTAAAAAAAAGACCCTTGCAGGAGTCGAACTCAAGACCTCAGGGATGCGTAGAATAGTTAAACATGCAGAAGACCAGCGAGCTATGTCAAATTAGTGTTAATATTCCGAACTTATAATATTTAGGGGTTTACTCCCTGAAAAACTATGGGTTCACCAAATTTTCGGTATTATACGGTACAGTACCCGCACAAAAATCAAGGGGTCACTTGACCCCATTCCCGTACACGTAGTTCCGCCCCTGGTGAAGTGGGATGGTTTGTATGAAAAATAGAGATGGTATATATAGGTAAAAAATAAAATTTTAAATACTTTTTTTAATGAGCTTAACGGCTCTTAATTTTTTGAAACCCACTAAAGACCAATGGTCAAAAACAGCCGCTACCAAGCCCACGCCCCACGATCACGCCCCCAATGGTGCCACCATGTTACAGTGTCCGCGACGAGGGTGGCAAGCTAGGTGGCTCGTGCCTTGGTTCGCGCCCTCGACAACGCAAAGCCTTATATGATTGTTTACTCTTTTTTTTCTTTTCTTTACTTTTTTGTGTATATAATTCTTTACTTAAAATTGGTTTTGTAATAAAATGCGTTCGTATAAGGCCTGATTTGAATATAATGAACTTGAGCAATGGTATTAAGTTGGAAAATTAAGAATTAGTAAGACGGGTCAGTTTTTTGGTGGAACTGAGATCATAACTTTCAAAATTCATGTAAAATTAATTTCATGAAACAAAGATTATGTAAGGTTTTGTTTTGTATTAATAGATACATATGTTAACTATGGTGTTTATGACTGAAAATTCTTAGTGGTAGTATATTTAAGTTTGTCTGAATTAGTAGATATGTGTAAAGTAGATCCATGTTATGAAGTCACTTATAATGTGTAACAAAACGATCAAACTGTGATGATTGGTAAATGAAAGTTTATTTCACATAATAATATTATATATTGTAATTTTATGGAGAAAGACTAAATAATCTCGCCTTGTGTGATCGTTATAGGTGAATACGACTTGAATGAGACTACTTGAGTCAAGTCTTCTTTATTTTTTTTGTCACAAAAACTTTTTATTTAAATAGTATTTTATAAATTCATTTTAGGATGATAATAAAAGAGACATTTATTGTCACTTTTAGTCTTATATGATGTTGTACAACCGTGTAACCATTGTGTATCGGATGTCTCTTATAGTTTACTATATATATCCGTTGGATTTCATATACATTTTTTACTATTTTTTTTGAACGGCAAATCTATCCTACTACTACACTACACCAAATTACATCATTGTAAAGCCTCTACTAAGTGGGCTAGTCCTACATTGGCACATTTTTTACTATTTAGTACACAATTTTATAAAGTAAGGATTTTAAATATTAATGGATTAGTTACTTTCTCGATTACTAAAAGATAAAAGAAGATAAAAAGAATACGTTTATGGTAGGGATTCGAGCAAAGGAGCGTGTATTTCACGATATTTTTGCGCTAGGTAACACCTAATAATGGCATATCCGTCTCATACACGTGAACAACGTTTAACCAAATACATACCCGGTCTCATATACAAATACATGTCCCATTATACATCCCGAATGTTTTGGTCTCAAGTTTGTCTGGTTTGAGTTTTTTTTATCCTTCCGGATATAAACATGAGGGAGAATTTAACATCATACATAAAATGAATTGCGACGCTACAAACATTCTCGAAATGATATTTCATATGCCATTAAACAAATTAAATCGACGTCATATGAATTATTAAAAAACATATCATTCTAATACATTTCCAACTATAGACATAGTACACATCTTGTAGAATCAAATTACAAACTTGCTTATTTGTTTTCCATTCATCAATGTTCGATTTGAGCCAACATGCACCTACACTTTACTATTAGGTCTTTCTTTCGGGTTATCGAGTGTACAAAAATAAGCAATCTTAAAAACAAGAAGCATTTGTTTCTCGTACCCGTTTCCCAAAAGACTCGGATCGATTGCTTCTTTTGGATCATCCGATGTCATCACTTTTCTTATCCATTTCACCATGTCCACTTCGGTAGTGTGTTGAAAAAACTCATCCGATGGTAGTTTCCCCGTAACCAGTACTCCTAGTACCACCCCAAAGCTATAAATGTCACATTTATCAGTAAATTTCAACGTTTGATGATATTCAGTTGCAATGTATCCTAAAGTTCCCGCAACATTGGAACTTGTCATGTGCGTGTCAGCTTCAGGGATGGATTTGGCAAGCCCAAAATCCGCAATCCGGGCCTCCATGTCATCATCAAGGAGAATGTTAGCGGGCTTCAAGTCTCGGTGGACTATACGTGGGGTGTGGCTCATGTGAAGATACTCGAGCCCTGCTGCGACCCCGATTGCAATCTTGTGTCTCACAAGCCACGCTAGTTGTCTCGTGCCAGCTTTAACTTGTTGTAAAACGTCTTGTAAGCTCCCATTTTTCATGAACTCGTATACAAGGTAATGACACGTGGGCCTCGAAAAGTGGGCGAGTAAGGGTAAGAGGTTCCGATGACGTATTTGACCAACGGTTTGGATCTCTGATCGAATCTGACGCATCTTTTTGTTGAGCAATTTCGTGTCTTCTGTAGTGAGCTCTCCTACGTCTTTTGCAGGTTGTATGATTCTTTTAATAGCGATTGTCTTGATCTTTCCGCCCGGGATATCGGTTTTGTACACTTGTCCACAACCGCCTCTTCCGATGATTGGAAGTGCAGCAACAGCCTCGTCATGCCCGAGGAACGCAAGTTCCTCCGCCTTGATCGACGGGCTAAAAATGGAGGGACCCGATTCAGTCCCTCCATATTTAATAATAATCAAGACCAACTTAACCAACACCGAGAATATTATTATCGAAAGTATTCCAGCAAGTGAACCGAAAAATAACCCATATACATAACCCATGATTTTCTTCATGTTGCTCTTTTTATGTCTACGACTTGGGGCTCCCACCGGTACCGGTGCCGGTGCCAACCAAACTCCGATCAGAACCATTGTTTCCGCTCCGATTCGTTGATTCCGCAAACATATAACGTTTCGGGACATGTTCATCGTTCAATCTCTTCAGCTCCGGCGACGGAGATTCCAACAAACTGTTGCCGGAGACGTTGAAGAACATAAGATTTCGAGACGAACGTAACGCCACCGGCACTTTTCCGGTGAACATATTGTCCTCAAGAAACAATCTTTCAAGATTGGGGAAATGCTTCAAGAAACCCAAATCGCCGGAGAATTCATTGAACGAAAGATCCAGTGTACGGAGACGGAGGAGGTGAGATATATCCGCCGGAACTTCGCCGGAAAATCGATTGTTTCGAACATTAATAACTTCAATTTTCCGGCAATCGGAAATCTGAGGTGGGATACTACCAAATAGATAATTATCAGGAACTGATAATTCTTTGAGTTCCGATAACTGCCCGATCGCCGGCGAGAGAAAACCTGTTAGCTGTTGAGTTTTGAAGACGATTGCGATCACTTTAAGGGTATGTGATCCGTTTTTGATCTTTTGGTGGCATAATATTCCGGTGGTGTTGCAGAGGTTGTACTGGCGGCGGAGGTCGCCGGAGACGCCTAAATCGTGGAGAAGTGTTGAGAGAGCACGGTGGTCGGCGGCGTTGAGGGTCGGTTTAGCGTGGGTTATGGTGGCCATTGACGGTGGTTAATGGTGGAGATGATGACCGGAGAATATACTCATGGTGGCTGATTTTTATACATAAAAAATATGTTTTTCCAATAAACGTGTGGAAAAAACTAACTAGTCAACTTCCAAGTCAACCCGGTCATGGATAAGTAGACAACACATTTTTCTTCAAGATATTCTCTTTTAGTAAAAGAACTATGTGTTTTTCGGAACGCGCTTTGTGTCATCGGTTTCTTCATATTTATTCTGTAATATCCTACGCACATGTTGCGCGTGTGATGGACGGGTGCATCAAGATACATCATCATAGCTGGGAACGCGTTGCACGGAAACTATATTGATCACTAATAAATCCAATCTCGATAAGATCAACATACATATTAACAAATCACGAAACAATAGACAATCAGCATCATTTTATAGAATAACCAAACAACGAAAAGTCTAAGATGATGACATGCAATCGATGGCGACATAGGCAGCCACACAACCACCGTGGTACAAAGAACAACGACGAGGAGGTCGGGGCAACCTGCCGCCGTTAGGCGGTGACGTCCCACCAACAAGAGAAACCAACCTTCAACCGCCACATACACACAATCTCTCTCTCTCTCTCTCTCTCTCTCTCTCTCTCTCTCTCTCTCTCTCTCTCTCTCTCTCTCTCTCTCTCTCTCTCTCTCTCTCTCTCTCTCTCTCTCTCTCTCTCTCTCTCTCCCTCTAAAAAAAGGTGCAAAAAACATGAAAACAAGGCTTTACATAATTGTACAACCGTGACCAAAACCAAAAAGTAGAAAACTTTAGTGGCCAAAACCACAGAACTCACTAGCCAACTATTCCTTTCATTTGAAAATTAACACTATATAATATAATATATAATATAATAATACGTAATTTATTTAGGATTAAGAAAAAAATTACTACACTTTCAATTTACTAAACAAAGTATTTTTAACATATTTTTCCCTATATTTAAGTTACCGGCATTATCTGTATTAATTTTTTTAGAAAATCAGTTTGTTAAGTAATCTAAATACTTCAAGTAAAGGGACTGGCATCAAGTAAGAGACCTAACCCTCATGCGAAGAATGCATACATGCTAAGGAGTGAAATCTAAAGAATATAACCTTTAATATACTGTGACGTTTTAAGTCTAAAGCAGTTGCCTACGAGCAACATAATATACTGTGACGTTTTAAGTCTAAAGAATATAACCTTTAACCATATAAGATGACATAAATTTTATATAAAAGGATTGGAAACTAACAAGGTATCGTTTGATACAAACAAAATAGTCGGTATGGCGTCCATAAAATTTGTGGTAATTATGCTTATCATTAGAACTCCACCGTTGATTTCAATTAAACAACTATCCTAATATTTAACAATGACCACATAAATCATTCCTTTTTTTATTATATTTACTACAGCAAAATATTTCGTTAAACGGTAACAACATTTTACCTACAATCTTACAATATCCTAACCCACGACGATCTACTGGGAATCCCATCGTTAACCACCGTTAGCATATAAAACCCCGGTGGCGCTACGTATATCGACGGAGGAACCACCACCGTCGCCACCACCGTATCCTCACTACTCATCTCCATACTCGAACACTCAAGTCTCACCATTCTTTGATTCATTGATAAAGAGTGTGTTGTAAATGGTGGTGCATAAGCCACCACACTTACATTACTCACTCCACTCCCGAGCCGAAAACTAACACTGAACGTGTCTCCGTTTGCTACACCGGTTGCATTTGGGTACATGACGGTCACGTTTGTTGGTCGAAGATGGTCGAACCGAGTGCTCATGTATTCCGGGACTAGAGCTTGTAGCCTTAGCTCGGTTGGGTGAGCCACCCCGTGGGAAATGTACTCGTTATTCGGGTTTCCACCAGCGACTAAGATTCGTCCGTCGGGTAATAACACCGCGGATGAGTGATACAAACGGGCAATTTTCGTCGGTTTTAGGACTTGAAACCGTTGACCCGGCTTGTGGTTCGGTCTGTAGAGGTAAGGTTTGAAAGCCGGAGACGATGCGCTATCCCATCCAGCGCAACCACGTCTTGCGCCGTTGATGATTAGGACGTCACCGGTTGGTAATATCAACATGTCACTCATGACCCGTGGCCCGGGCATGTTTTCCATCCGCCACCGGTGGTGGGTCCCGGTGATGACCATCCTCCCACAAGTTCTTAAAGCGGGGAGGTATCTGCCCCGCTGAGCAGCCCGATAAGACCCACGGGCTGCACCACCACAAATCATGATTTCAACTTTAGTATAATTGTTGGTATGGTCTAAAGGAAGGATCACCGAAGAGCCGGAGCTCGGGTAGCTACGGCCCCCGATTCCCGGAATTGTCGGGAACTTTTTCACGACTTTCCGTCGTTTATAATCGAATAGGATCGAATCCCGGTTGGCGAATATGAACACATGTCCATCGGTTGATAAGTGTAAGAAAGGGTACAAGTTGTTCCCTTTCGAGTTCCGTTCGTACGTATGGCGCAAAAACGGGAGATCGTATGGTTCACTCGAGCCCGAAGATTTTGGAAAAAACTCGTAACTAAACGCCGCTCGTCCCCCGACAACCATAACACCGTTCTCCCGTGGGAGATATAGACTCGACGAATACCACCGTCTAACTGATAAGTGCTTCTTAAGCTCCATCCAGTCACACCGGCTATTAGCACATGGCCTATAATATCGAACTCTTCTCGAACCAGCCCCATTACCGCCCGTTTGAAGGAGGCTTCCATTGCGCAAGAACGAGCCCGATGAGCACCACGTATCGGTTGCAAGATGTAGAGCCCGAACTCTGTTCCTCAATACATTATACTCCACTGAGTGTGCATAACATGATGAATCCCGCGAACCACGAGCTTTGCACCTACGCAGCCGGTACCGAGACGGGCCTGCACCCGTCTGGTCGAATATGACCACATTGTCGTGGTGGGTGACCGCCATGTGCATAGCTACCACACCCGTGTTATTCAACAGGGTTTTCCAATGCCAGTGATTATCTACTGTTGTTCTACAAACGACCCGCCCGAATAATAAAATAACAAGCACGACGCACTCGAACGACCTACACGAGGCTCGTATACTGCCCATGGGAGACCGATATAGCAGAAATGCGAATAATATGAGGTATTGGCAGGTGAGAAACTACATATAAATCTTGCAAATATATAGCTTCGGCTCGATAATTCAGCTAAAGAAATGCATATGGTACATCCTAAAGTTATGAACTTTGGTACAACTACTTTACAAGATCACAAGAAAAACTTACTCGAACTTTTCGCAACATTTTTCGGGCCAAAAGAACAGTTTCTGAACCACCATTTTCCGGATCTTGATCATGAATGAAGACAGACTGTAAAACAGCAGATCTTGAGGCCTGGAGGTCTATGTCACATCCACAACATGTCTGAAAACAGAGAATTATAAACAAATAAATACTCTTAAGAAAACAAGAAATCAAGTAACTTGAAGGTTTATTTGTATGCCATAGTGAGCTCGCGGTGAGGGACTCGCGGGCTATTAGCTTAGGGGTAGAGCGCGCTAACTCGAGGTATGTGTGGAAAATGCACCTGATGCTCACAACCGAAGGCGATATCCTTAGTGTTAGTACTGTATATGGAACAAAGCTGCAAAGAATGTATAAACAAAGATATAGAATGCATGTTTATACATAAAGGATTCAGAGTGTGATTCTTCTTAGAGGATACATACATATATACAGGCAAATGTAATATTATGTGGGTTTTATTCTTTCTTTTACTCTATAAAGCCTCCTAGAGTCCTACTTGTAAGCAACAAAGCACATTTTTTGTCAAGAAAATCGACTAAGCACATTTTTTGTGTGCAAGTTCCAAGCGATTCGTAATACATGTAGATAACTAGATACCATCGAGATTATGACAATCACACTTAAAAATTAAAATCATGTAACTCGATTACAACTCGTTTAGCCCCTTCATCTAAATGTGTAAAACAGGTTGACAAGTAGTAATTAAATTGTAAACGTGTTAATGGGATTAGTGGGTTGTAATAAATGAGTTAACGGGTCACACATGGGTTGGCGCCTTTGCCGGTCAACATGTTTATTTAAACAGGTTGGTAGGTCGACCTGTTAACTAAACAACCTGAACACGACCCGTTTAATTAACAAGGTCACCCAAACATGGACCGATTATTAAAAAACAGGTTAGATATGACATAAGCTCAATACATCCTCAAATCCATTAAAAATTGTTCACCCCGATAGAAGCTAAGCTAAAGATTTTCTCGTCATGAGTTGAAGCTGTAAAAATACAACATCACATAAGCTCTTGACAAAATTAAACAGATCAAGCAAGTTTTAACTGCAAATTTTAATTATATACTGTCTCCGATATAGCTTCTAATTCTACATATTGCTTCTTCCTAAGTCAATCTTCATATAATTTCTAACGTGATGCAAACTTTGTCAATTAAACGACTTTGCACCTAATAATAATACTTTTAACAGATGTAAAGATCATCTTAAACAAGCCACCAAAACGTACAAAAATATTAGAGGTGTCGAAATGATTGGGAGGGATAATGGGTCACAACGGGTATGTTTATAGGGTCAGGTTGGGTTAACTCGGAACCCTTTTGTCTAAGGGGCTATTTGTTTCATCCTCTTAATGGTTCAGATGTATGAATGGTTCAATACTTAATGGTTCAGACTGTTTGTTTCGCGAGCAAATGTCTGAATGGTTCAGACATTTGCCTCTGAATGGTTAAACATTTTTACTAATGACATTTTATCTGAATTGATCAGACATTTGCCTTTAAATAGTTAAGAGATATACTAGCTATTAATATCAAAAATAATATTATTCCTTATTAGTTTCTTGAATAAAAAGATATGCACTAAACGTATGCTCTGGGTGACTTTGGGCCCATTTGGCACATTTCATTTTTCAATTATTTTTTTGTTTACTACTTGTTTGATCCGTTAGAGAACAAATATAACCTCAATCGGGACGTAAAGTAAATCGGTCGAAATCATCATCTCTAATCTCTAATGAATATATATGACGACTTTCAGGTTTAAATTCAACCTGTCCACTCCACTCATTGCTATTGGTAAAATCTAGACTAACAATCAAATTTGAAGAATCGAAACCAACATGTGCTAAAGCATCACTAACCTGAGTAAATTAAAATAACATGTTGATTACAAAGAAGACAAACAACAATGAGAGTAAACTAAAGTGACTAAAAAGCGTATTAGTTGAACTACCAAAGTTACAACACATTATTAAAAGGCAAAACGTACATTCCTCTTATCGATAATTAACCATAAAAAGAATGCAAATTACCACTCTTTCAATTTTCAAGATTTAAATGGGGCTCTCGCATGTGTGAGGCCCGGTGGATCTCCGACCACTATGGGTCTGATGTACGCATCCTTACCCTGCATTTCTGCAAGAGGTGTTTTCACGATCAAAGTGTGACCTCTAGGTTTTAACTTTTAATAAATGTTAAACTTAAATATGTGTAGAAGAAGTAATCAATCACATATATACAAATGCACAATGAGATAAAGAGAATCAAAAATCTATTGTATGGTGAATAACAAAACTGATGCTATTGTTGTGTTCTTTAGACCTTAAGATAACACTCTTTTGTTCAGAACTCAATCTTTTAACTAATATATTGGTAAATGCTTAACTTCTTCCCTATTTAATTAGGAGTGAGAGACATTTGAAGATAAACTGATGACAATAGTGTCTTAATAGTATTCATTAGAGGTGAGTAGGTGACAAAATGAACAGGTTCACCAATTTGGGTAACGGGTCACAATGGGCCTGCGTCTAGAGTACCATTAGAAAAACTATATTATTCAAATAAAAGTCTAAGTTATTTTCTAAATGAAAAAATTTGAGAGGTTTTAAGCATTTGAATACACTTTAGGTGGCTTTTGGCCCATGTATAGAAAATAAATAAAACTATGTTGTCAAAGGCGCCAAAGGTGCACGCCTAGCCGCCCAGGTGAAGCGAGGCACAAAGAAACCACCTTGCGTGTTGCGAGGCTCCAGCGAGATTCCAGCCAAAATCTTTTAATTCTAGCCAAACTCCAATCTAAACAGATAAAACTTCTCTGAAAATCTACAAAAGGCTTAGAACCAGCCTAAAACATGCTTAAGACCCCTAAAATGGTCTTTTTACACTATGCTCCTAGCTTAAAAAGTCATCGCTTTTTAAGCGTCTAGGCCAAGGCTCACCTAAAATGATCTTAATCAAGTAGAAAATGAGAAAGACGAAATGGTAGCATGGGCCCCTACACAAGTTGCACAAACCCATAAGTCATAACCAACATTGGTTTGCTTTCTTTTGTTGGTAATCAACTTATTTTAGGCCAGAAAAAAGTTTCAACTAAATTTGATGCAAGGTAATTATACTCGTCTTGAAAACCTTTAATCATCACACTACGATCATAACAATTCAAGCATGAGCCAAGGTAAGCTCTAGTCATTGACTTGCTTGTTTGCTGGCTCGTTGGCTCGCTTATTCAGATTGTTCAAATTAAAGACTAATATTTAGTACATACAAAAAGTCTAACAATAAACTATAACATATATTTAAGCTTAAATTGCATTAGTAGCCATTTTTACAAGCCGAACTCCAGCTTAATATTATAGCTTGTTATCAATTGAATTTGAATTAAGTGCATAAAACAAGTTTAATGGAAAGCAGTTTTAATCAATTAAAGAAGAACAAAGTTCTACACAGGGGGAAAATGTGTCTAATAATCTAATTTGACTCAAATCCTACTTTCGAAAATTCCAAATTCAAGTTCATAGACACAAAATGAGAATCATGATCACTAAAACACCAAATCATACTTCAACAAAACTAATTGCAAGTCAATGTGTTGCTAAATTAAAGCTTCGATTGAATCAAACAAAACACATGCAAATAAAATTGAATTAGATGCAGATAACAAGCGTTAGCGCAAGCAGGTCGAATCAAGCAAGGATTAACAAGCGGAAAGATGACATGATCTACTAACCTATAGGAAAAAAGTGAGTTCCTTACTAAATTCAGCGAACAAAGCATCCAGGTGACGCTAAATTCTTGTATCCAAGCATCAAGATACGAACAAGTTCTGGAACCTATGTAGAAAGAGATGGCCCGGTGGCATGTTACTTATATTAGTTTTCATGCATCACTTTCAATCAATTACAACTAAAATTTTTCGTTATAAATGTATATAAATATAGGGTTGGGTTATACAAACACACATTTATGTTATTGAGACACCCTATTGTCTCTATCTCTCTCCATGTATCTATATGTATGTATAGAAAGATATAGAGATGATAAAATAAATTGGGTGTATCAATAACATACCCCTAAATATATAATAATAAAATTTTAATTTACATATATACTTGCAATCCTATTTCTACGTTAAATATAAGACATTGCTTCGAAGGATAGATGTTATCTTAATTGGTATTTACTATCTGTTTATCAGTTGAGATCGCAACCTCAACTTATTTAAGAGGAAACCTACGACTAGAAAAAATATTTTGACTCAACACAATGTATTTTTAAAAACTCGAAGTTAACACCTATTTATTTCTAATTGTCGTGATATATCACATTAAACACTTAGGTGCTGTTTGTTTTTTCTGCAGGAAAACGTCTGCAGTCTGCGGACCACATCTGCAGACATCTGCAGCAGAAGAGGTGGACCAAACGTCTGCAGTCTGCAAGAAAAAGACTGTTTGTTTTTAACATCTGCAGAATGGTAATATTCTGTAATTAGATTAAACCTTTTTTTCCCATTTTGATTTTCATCTAAAATACGATAAATCCATCATGGGTCAAGGAACCCCCGGCGGTTTGAACCGGCAAAACAACTCCGGTGACCGGAAGAACGACGACGACAAAAAGGAGAAAAAGTTCGAACCGGCGGCACCACCGGCTCGAGTCGGCCGGAAACAGCGTGGTGGGGCGGAAACGGCTCGAGTCGGAGAAGAGTGAAGAGGATTGATCGAAGGTTGATGATCTACGAGGAACTCCGATGAGTGTGGGGCGGCGATGGTCCGACCGGTGGGGGTGGTGGGGCGGCGGTGGTCCGGTCGGTGGGGGGAGGTGGGGGAGGTGAGAAGAGGTTAGAAGATCTCAGAAGACATAGGTCCACTTCTTCTCCATGCAGACCTCCTGCAGACGTTTTTTAATGAAACGTCTTCCAAAAAACAAACACTCTGCGCACTCAAAACCTCTTCCACGTCTGCGTGCGCGCAGATGAAGAGATGGGGAAGATGTTTTGGTAAAAAATAAACACCACCTTAGCAAACCATGATTATACTTGCAAAGTTGCAATCCATTTGCAATTTTACATACACAAATACATTTGAGCTTGATTTGATGGTATCCTTGCGATTTTAGGGTTCGTAACTGATGCGACATTTCATAATTGTTTGCAGGAAAACGAAGAAAATCAAGAACAATAATGAACTAATCAACAGTCGATTCAACAGGTTCGTTGCTATCTTCATCGTTCTAATCATCCTTGAATTCATGCATTTTGCTTTTGATTTGATCTAGTTACCTAATACGGATGTTGTAATCGCTGCCTGAATGTTTGATTTTTGATGTTGTCTGACATCATATGGGTAGATTGGGGCCTGAATCCATTACAGTTCATACTGTTGAACAATTAGGGTTCCGTTTTAGTCGTGTAAGGTCTCAAATTCATCAACGTTGCTTAGAGCAGAGACATTTTGTTTAGGATTTATGACGATTAACTTAGGTTTTGAACAGATTCTCTTTAATGTTTTGATTTAATTTAGGTTTATAGTACATCCAATGCAGATCACAAATTCATCAAGGGCACATTGATTGATTGCAAATCCTATGCCTAATTGCCTGTAAATATTAAGGCTTAAATTCTATCCAATGAAGATGTGTGTAGCAATTGCTTTTGATGATTTGATCCTGACCTTTTTAAAGTTAATGGATTTGTTTTAGAGATTCAGTAACATAGCAATTTGAAGTAAAGAAGCATGAAAACGTCATGAAACCGTGTACATATTTGCTAAATGATATACATAAGACGGTTATGTAATAGCCTAACCACCCTTTCTCTCTCCCATTACATCTTATTATCACTATTTACAAGTGCTTATTGTAGTTCTCATGATTCTCTACTTTAATGTGATTTTGTATTGAAAACACGCCCTATCAAGCTTTATGCTACTTAAAAATGGTGTGAACTGGTGTTTAACTTCTTTTATGTGCATTCATTTACTCTAGTTTGACCAGTAGGCAGTAAAATGGCTAAAGCATGGATAAATGGTGATGAAAATGCAAAACAAATGCTTAGCAGGGTTCTTAAAGAGAGAACATTGTTACATCTCCCACAGCCCCTTCATAGGGTACCCCTTGGTGTCAACAACATCCTTGAAATTGCAGGGCCGTCTCCTTCTGC
The DNA here is from genome assembly GCA_025215565.1 of Flaveria ramosissima. NCBI lineage: Eukaryota > Viridiplantae > Streptophyta > Magnoliopsida > Asterales > Asteraceae > Flaveria > Flaveria ramosissima. The sequence goes on along the minus strand of CM046029.1, from coordinate 69,723,161 downwards.
CAAAACCGAGATCTTGCTACAAGTCGCTGTTAATTGTATTCTTCCCAAGATCCGAAACGGTGTGCAATATGGAGGTTTGGAGCATTCTGTTTTATTCGTGGACTTAGATTGTCGGTTTGACGTCTATCGTCTTTCTCAGAGTCTAAAACTGCAAATATCCGAAGCCAACAGACGGCATAAAACCAAAGATTCTCAAAAGGGTGTGGATGTTTCTGATCACAATTTAAGTAATCAACCCGAGTATGATGAGACAGAGTTATTTAAAGAGTGCATGAGAAGGTTTCTGTACACCCGTTGTTATGATAGTTTCGAGTTTCTTTCTGTTTTGAAGGTTTTGAACTACAAACTCACAAGCAACGGTGTTCATGTTCTTATGATCGACAACATTGGTGCATTTCACTCAATTGACCGTGGTTTCTCATCTTTACCACAATGGAACCCCAACAGGAAAAACATTGGTCTTCAAAGCGTGTTTGAAGCCGTTGTTCGAGAGATAAAGAGACTCTTGCAGCTACATTCCATTATTGTTTTAGCTACAAAAACAGTTACAAATCAAGTCAAACGATCATATTCTAGCCGGGTTTCGGGCGGCTTAAAGGACTCATATCGTGAGTATATGCCGTTAACCTGGCAGTCGTTCGTTACACATCGGATTCTTGTGAGACCTTCAGATGACAAAAGAAAGTTTCGCGATCGGGTTGGTTATTCAGCAGAGTGGTTATTGCCTGCTTTAAATATCTCAGATGAGTTTATTGTTTGTGACAAAGGAATTTTAGACTCTGAAGTTAGTAAATGCTATGCATTGGCTTGATTTTGGTCTCATGGTGCATATTAGTTGTTCATAAAAGTACACAACTTTTGATTGTAATTGAAATTCTATAATTTATAATCATATCTGAAATTGTAATTGCTCAGATTAGTATAGAATATATACTTCTTTGACCTGTTATCCAACCTACCTGTTTTCCCCGACTATTTTACCGCTTCTAATAGTACTTTATGTGTGTACCGTTAGTGTGACAAATGGGATTGACATCGAACATTTCGGTTAAAGAACTCATTGTGTTGATATTGAAGAGGATATTATGTAACAAGTTTGGTTTTGATGAGATGAATAAATGAACCGAAGCTTTAAATTGAAGACAATGATTTATACTTGTATAACTATCAGTTTATGTGACATTTTGAATTTTAAACTGTACCATTATACTAAGAGCTAATAACACGTTATTTATGAATGAAAAGAACAAACCAGAGAGTAACCATTTAGCAAAAACGGCAGCTAACAAGTGTGTTATGGTGAGTATTTACATGTCTGGATGCTTACACATGCTTCGAAACAACTTTTTCTATGATGATATAAATCATTTGTAACATGTTAGGTATTTTAGTGGTTTATTGAATTACAAGAATGGTGAACTATACTTATATCGTGTGAGAAGGTGAGATGGAACGAGGTGATCAACATAGATGAGAGAGCGTGTGGAAAAGTTTTTGGTTAAAAATGTTAAGAACGCTCTTGTGAGAGGAGGGAGAGAGGAAAGACGAGTGGAAGAAAATAAAATAAAATGATAAATTGCTATTTTAAATAAAAATCTCATTTCTCCCTAAATTTGTTAAATTTCTAAAACCTTTTAACATTCCATTTCTCGTATCTAATTTTATCGAATTGAATATTAATTCTTTAGTGATTTTTGTTATATTTCGATCCACTTACAACCACTCATAAAATTAAATATATATAGTAAATAAATAGTGCATCTTTAAATATAGAAAATAATAATTAAATCGCAGTTTAAATCTCGATGTTTTTAAGTTTGCACCTTCTATATACCCCAATTCATAGTTTGATTGCCTATGTATTCCAGTTCAAATTGAGATCGTGCAAATGGGTTTAACCAAACATGTGGATTAGTATTCTAATATGTTACTCAATTATTCTCACTTAAGTTTTCTTAAATTTGTAAACGAATAAACCAGCTGTGACGTTCATTAATAAGTTAACTAAACAATTTGGTCGGATTTGTTTGTATCTGTTTTTAATGTGGATAAGAGAGAATATGCTGAAACCATAGTCACAAAAACTATGAATTGTTGATAAAAAATGATTAAGAAAAGATTCTAAGATAATAAAACTTAAAATACAAGTTAACAAGCAATAATATATAGAAATTATATATAAAGAGTCCATGTTCCGTTTGCTCAATCGGTCAATCCCTTTGTTGTATTTTATATTTTGCAAATAACATCAACAAATCAATTACTTACATAAACTTATTGGCTATATATATTGTAAAGCATGTTGAATCTATAGATATTAATAAAAGAAGATTTCTTTTGCCACATGTCATATTTTTAAACCATCTTTTTGACACTTGTCATTTTTTTAAACATTTTCACTTTATTTTCCCTCCAAAAAGGTATTAAAGTAATTTAAATACTCAAACAATTTCTCTCTCTTCATAAAAATTAATTTGGTCAATTAATATATTTTTCTCTCTCATCTATATTTGTTTAAAATCAAACTATGTTTTTAGAAATAATTTTTATTAAGAAAATTAAAATTCATATATTTTCTAAAACATTGTATAAGTCCTTTTATAAAGTAATTATAAAAAATATGGAATTTTCTAAAAGTAGTTTTATTAAAACAACAAGAATAATTAGAAACTTGAGTTTTTAATAAACAAGATTTTTATAAACAATAAATTTGTATAATAAAATCTTAAAATAAATATTTAAAAATAAAACTATTTAGATAACAGATTTATAAATAGTATAATTGTTTTATCTCTTGAACAATTATGCATATATAATTTTACATATCTTATATTAAAATATCGTACTGTAACTTTTCGTGTTTATTATTAACTATAATCCGTTTAACTAGACTATCTATTTATCTATATATCTATCTGTCTATAATCTATATATTGTTTATTTACTTGAAATAGCTATTCATATGCAATTAAAATCATATTTTATCTTCAAACATGGTTTTATAATTCATAAATTTTTATTACTAATTATTTATTATTTTATTTATTCAACCCGTGTAATACACGGGATACTAACCTAGTTTATTTATAAACAAATTAATTAGTAATTATTCATGCTTTATTCCCACCAAACTAATTAGTATTTATTGATGCTTCAATTGACATTTATAATTGGTAGCTTTACGCCTAATATATTTTTCTTCCCTCTAGCCTTTCGGCTAACGTGTAAAATTTGTCAATTGATAAAGTAAATTCGCCTAGCTAAGTTGACAGTCATGTAATCATCTTATATATAATCGGCAGCTTTACGCCTTTACAAAACATACATATAGATTAAAGACTTCCAAAACTAATAAGTAACGGAGTCTAGAATTATCGACACATGGTTTATTAGCTTTTACATACACCAACAATCTACTAAACCTTTAAATTGACGAACTCGTAGTATGTTCTAATTACATTGGCGAAATTTTTGTTCGTGGGAAGTGTTAAATTTTAGTCCGGTATTGTAAATATTTAGCCCGATAGTGTAAATTTTTATATAAATATCAAGTTCAACCCCTGTAAAATATATTAATTTCACCCCGCCCCTATTACGGGAATGTTCAAGCTCCGCCACTGTGTAATTATGCAACCAAATAGTGGCATATATTATATTTCATGCAAATATTATTAAATTGTAAAAATGGTGAAAGTAGTGGCATTAATGTAATTTGTGTTCAAACAATCACATAAACATATAACCATGTTCATACAAATATAAAATGTAAAGATTCTTATATTTCAGTCCAAATCAGAGGCTAATATGGTTTATTAAAATAGGCTAATATTGTCATTTGGTAAACAAATGTGATACTTTAATGTTGACATGGTGTTTGTCAGTTTTTAATGATTTAACATTTTTCAAATGAAGTTGTCTGCGTGAAGACTATGTTATAAAAAAAGTATCTAGCATTTGGTTTAGCTATCGTTTTGACCAGATGCTGGAGAGGGCTGCATCGCTTCACAGGTCTAATATATGCAACATTGTCTTACACTTTGTGTAAGAGACTATTTTTTACTATTTGAACTCATGACATCAGATCCTTATCGGTTGCTCCAATGTATACTCTCAAAGATCATGTTATGATATTAATTACTATTATTATTATTTAGTTTATTAGTATTATTTTATTGTGTGTGTGTATGTTTATATGTTCGAGTTACGGAGGAGACGAGGGGAAGCGGCCACCAGTGTTTAATTTTGTTGAAATCTTGATGGAGACATTACTTAGTAAAATCATTAAAATAGACAAAGAGACAAAGTATGTTGTCATGTTCTATTTTGTTGAATATATTAAGCATTTTTAATTTAAAATAATGTGTATGACATTGTAGATGATCCAAAGATAAACTAATGTTTGTGCATTTATAAATGTGATGTTAGTTATTATATTTTTATGCATTTATAGTCGAGTTTTAATTTTGTTTTTATATGTTTTAGTTTTATATACTACTAATTACATGTACATAGGGGACCCATTAAATAAATCAATGGTATACGTTCAATTTTTATAAAAAGTAATAGTTTGTTTTATTTTAAAATCCTTAAATTACTCCTAATCAAGTTTGGTACGTGTTTGATGGTGGAGTTTTTCATCATTACCTCTCACTAAAATAATCTAGTTAACAAGGAGGTGAGTTAAAGAAGTAAACACAAACAAAATCCTTTTTAATTAAACATGCTACATATGTTAAATTTATTAGACATGGATAAAATATGATAAAATAAAACTTGATTGTTTAGAACTTAAACTAAACCTAAGGTCAAATTAACTATTTTAGGTACAACTTACAAAAGGTAAGCGATGACCTCAGTCAACTTTGAACTTCAGTTATTAAGTGTATTATTTTATTTTTGAAAAGGAAAACAATGAAAAAATAAGAATAATTGCATATTAAATACAAGAGATTTTTCAACAAATGATAATCAAGTTTTTTCGGTATTTTATTGATAGCTTTCATATTTTTTTCTAACATATTAAAAATACAATATTAATTATGATACGTGCATACATATTAACCAATTATCACCAGAACGACTGTTGTCATGTTGGCCGTCTCTTTGGCCAACAGCTTTGAAATAAATTCCAAAGAGAATAATAAACTCAAAAAATACAACAGATGCAACATCACGATTAGAGACCTCCTGGAACAACACAACCATACATGCAGCCATCGGATCCACCACCGACACCAAACCCAACACACAGACGACGACCAGCCGACAGGCCAGCGATTGCGGATATGATGGTTACGAAGCAGGTGATTGCAGTGTAAGCAGTGACGGTGATGGTGCAGGCAGTCCCTGTGACGATGCAGGCGGCGACTGTTTAGGCGGAAGACAACGTCGAAAGAGTGAACACATTCTCACCCTTGTAGTGCATCGGATGAGATAAAAGGAAGGTTTTCCTCTTCTTTTCACTTTAAACAACTTTTGAGAGGAGAGGGGGTAAAATGCCAAATCAAGAAAAGTTGTGTGACTAAATCACAAAACCAACAAACCTTTTTGCTCCTTCAATTGCTTTACAAACATATATGGGAATTACGACCACGTCCTTAGTAATTTACCTGTGTAATTATCGAACTTGTACATAGTTTTCTGTTCACGTAATTTTATGTAATTATTTTTTGGGGTGTGCTCGGTTCGGTTTTTACCATTCACCAAAACCGAAACCGACTTTATCGGTTATTAAAATTTTCCTACCGATCGGTTTTTGGTTTTTCGGTTATTCGGTTTTTATGGCGGTTTCGGTTCGGTTTTCGGTTTTTTTTCGACCGAACATTAATCGAAAGAGCTAAAACAATAAGTATAGTGATTAAAATATAAAAAGAAACACATTGGCTACAAAAGTAAATAGTTTATGACTAAAAAATAAGTTTGTTTTTCAAGATTTTGTTCGAGAACAGTGGTCACGTAACAGTAGCTAGAGAACTTAAGTTTACAAAACACTATTTTATGTTTATTGTTATTATATTAGGTTTTGTTTATCATGTTCTTGTTTAAAAACTTATGTTTAGTTTTTCATTTTTTGTTTCTTTATTTTGATTCAAAACACATAACTAACTAAAGTAAATATTATCATACATTAATAATTAAAATTGCATACATTAAAAGAAAATCGGTTCGGTTCGGTTAGTTTTGGTGATAGGAAATTGAAAAACCGAAACGAAAAAGTCGGTTTCGATTATTTTCGGTTCGGTTATCTTCTATTATGTGTTCAGTTTGGTTTTTATGGTTAGTTCCGTTCCGGTTTGGTTTTTTACTCACCCCTAATTATTTTATTCATAAACCCAATATGATAACATTCATGTTACATCGTTGGAGGTAAGCAATTATATTAAACTCAAGTGTAAGGTGTGACATTTCAATATATTGCACCCAACATTTTCCAAGTGTTGACCTTAAATTGATAATCTCCGCGTTTACTTTCTATCTTAGACAAATATACTATGAAAAGGAAGTTCAAACTAATAATAAAACAATTGGAAACTACTAAATAAGAACTAACAAATATTAAATAATTGAAAAATGAGTTTTTTTAATATCTTTTTGAATGGTTTATTCACACCCTGTATACATAATTCTAAATTTACACAAATGTCTTTCATGGTAGTAGAACACCATTATGAGGATGTAGGTTCAGAAGCTGTGGTTTAGTGTGATTGCGAATAACACTTTCGTCACGCCAAAACAATGAACTGTAATAATCTTTTTTATCGTCATGATCTTTAAGTTTTTTTTTTTGACAACATCGGGAAACCAAAAAAGCTTATCAACTATATATGCTTTAAAAGAATGAGCAACATTATTGTTTTTTTAACCGAGAAAACTCCTCCATCAATGGACATATCGTGCAAACTTTCATTTATAATTTACCTTTAACAGCAAAGTAAAAACGTTAACACATCATGTTATGGACTCGAGAGCATCTCGAACGAAGTAATCGTGCATAATCATCAAATGCACATACAACAAAATGCATATCCAATATTTTTTGTTTGAACAACATAAATCATAGGTAAATGAAACAAGTCTTAGAGAAACTGATGTCCACCATCATCCATCCACCATCATCGACCCATTATCAACATAAACATGAGCCTATAGCATTAGAGCATTCACAGTGGCTTTCTTATCTTTATTCATATAATTACACTAAAAATAACTACATTTTCTCTCTCCTTTTCAATTAAATAATACTTTTTATACTATTATCATTACTTTTTTTTTTCTCCTCCACTCACAACCACTTTAAAAAATATTAAAAATTTTATAAGGATTGAACAGTGATTTTTCAAATATACCAATCCACAGTAATATTTTCTCTCCTTCACTCACAACCACTCAAAACCATTCCATATAATATACCAAACACACTCGCATACTTTTAAGGACTCCACTGTGAATGTTCTTATACGAAGTAAGGGTAGCCATCATTGGCTAAATAGCATCAAAATAAAAACAGTGCCATGAGGCTACTCATAACACAAAGACGAAACTCAAATGGTCTCAGATGAATCAACATGAAAAACACGGCCTCAGATGAACGCACATTCATCATCATCGACCCAACACCATCATTAACAACAACCCAACTAAAATGATCGTATGAGGCTACTCATAGCTGTAGTTAGGGGTGTTCAAAAATATCCGAATCCGAAACCGAATCCGAAATATCCGAAAATCCGAAATTCGGATATCCGAAATTTCGGATATCCGAAAATTCGGATATCCGAACTTCGGATATCCGAAATTTCGGATTCGGATTCGGATAGTAATTTTGAGAATTTTCGGATATTTCGGATATCCGAAATATCCGAAATATCCAAAATATTTTTATAAAAAATTAAAAATATTAAATATTAATTAAATATTTCGGATATTTTTAGATATTTCGGATGTTTTAATAAAAACTTCGGATATATGAAGTAAATTTTAATAAAATCTATTATTTTTTATAAAATTTATTAAATAATACAACTTTTTTTTTGAATTTCGGATATCCGAACGGATATCCGAATCCGAATCCGAAATTTCGGATATCCGAAATTCGGATATCCGAAATTTCGGATTCGGATTCGGATAGTGAAATTCACTATCCGAAATTTTCGGATATCCGAAATTCGGATATCCGAAAATGAACACCCCTAGCTGTAGTGGCGGAGCAGGCATCCCCCTCAACTCCCTCCCTCCCTCTCTAAAAAGAATGAGAAAGGCAATGGCATGCATTTAGGTTATAAAAAAAGGACAATCGACACTAAAGAGGTAAAAAAGACGAAGTTTGGTGAGTATAAATAAAAAAAGTATACTATTTTTTATGTTTGAGAATTATATAGAGTTAATTAGTTGAGTTTAAAAAAGAGTAATGAAAAAATGATCTAGACCCACACACTCCCTTTCTCTTTAATCAAAATGTATAAATAATCACTACACCGTTGATAGAGAAAAAGTCTAACACTTATATGATCAACTTTTTTTTTTTGTTAAACGGCTTCTAATCTCTCTTAAATCCACCTAAGTTGTTTACTGCAAGATTTAAACATGTGATTTTAAGTGAGGGAGTACCTATATACACCGAGATACCTTATATTGGACCAAATACTAGCTGGAGACTTTATGTGATGTTGATGTGTACAAGATTTTATACTTAAATAACTATCATATGAGCCACTCAAAACTATTAGTTTACATGAAATTATTTAGTATGCTTACATATACTAATAAAAAATAACTTAAAAATACACATAAAAAGTCAAATCACAAACTTCAACTTAAGACAAAAATAATGTAATGCAGACATACGTTCGTGAAAACTAATAATTGTTTGCTTACATTATTTAGATTATGTGAAATGGTTGTTAGTTAAAATATCACCTAAATGCAATGTAGATAAAATCATTTCAGTAAAGCCCCTATTAAATCAAGTGTAGTGATTAACTAATGTTTGGAGCCTCTATCGATGCAATAATTTAGGAAAAATTGTGTTTGACGTCCGTTAAGGGCTTGGAGCCTTATGGATTTAAAGTCATTTTAAATAGCTTGTAATGATGTTTGGAGTCATACTTATGTCCATGTCATCATGTTTGTAGCCCCCAACATACCTACTATGTATAGTCTTAATACGCATACTCAGTCACTTGAGAATGGTGAGAAAGAGGAAATGATTCAACTTCAGGAAAACAAGAGTCGAATTGGAAGTCAAGTAACAAGGGAAGGAGGCTAGCCCCCAAAAATGCCCCGCGCCTAGGTCTTTTGTCGTTAGGGCTTACACCTTGTGACTCATTCATTTGGTCAAGCGTTCCTCGGGCGTCGATCAATCCTGAATCACAGGCCGCTCTGTCATTGTCTGATTTTTGGTTGTCTGATCACACTCGAAATTATGTATCTACTTATCATATTTTGCCTCCGCTCGGTAGTTCCGTAGCAAGTTTTTTCAAACGTTTTCTAGGATCAAAAGGAACTGCTATAATGACCACTACGTGCGTTTCATTCTCCACATCAAAATATACATACTAAAAAGTAAACTTAGAAATATTTAAAGAGTACTAAAATATATTAAATAAATTTAAAATTCAATAAACATTAAATATTGTTACTAAAGTTTGTAGATCGAAAGGTTCAAACGAGAACTCTATTTTATTATGAGAATTTGCGAAAACTCGTCATGATCGATCAAAATTATTTTTTTGTTAGAATAATTAACATTATTACACGTATAAAAGATTATGGTCTTTTATATGTGTGTCTTAATTTGCAAGTATAAAAAATTAACAATAATTTTGTACTTGTAGATAACATATTTTTTGAACGGCTAATTGGATCACTGACGTGCCATTGTCCTACCCGATCATATCCATTACTTAAGTCCGAAACCATGGGTCGCTAGGCTGGCACGTCCCCGAAATGAAGCTCGACATCAGTTTGCCGCCATTAGTTCTAAACCCGATATCACCCTCGGGAGGAAACTCATCTTAGGTGAGAAAACCACCTTGCCCAACCTAAAACCTCTTTTTTTTTTGTCATAATTAGAACTTAAACGCAAAACCTCCTCCTATTTTAATAAACTCTTGAGATACCTCAACTCAACCAGAATCATTAGTTTGTAAATAACACTTAACATTGTATTTATAAGCATTTAAATCCACCAAACTTTATAGGGGAAGGATTCATTATACATATTTATTTCAAGAAATGAATATAAACAAACTTAAATGCATACTTAATAATCTATAAAATTGTTTATGATGATCTTAATATAAAAAAGTTAACTACTTCCAGCTCCAACATAAATCATTACATTTTCTTAGTATAGTAAACACACAATACTTTAATCCACTTAATATTATTATATGTCCTCTCCATCCAACATGATCATCTGCTTATATAAACACCTTCTGCATCAACCTTCTAATCCATAATTAACCAACCTTAATCACCTAATTAACAATGTCCTTAATCATCTTCTCACCTTCATATCTCCTCCCCCTTTCCATTTTCATAATCACCATCATCTCAAAATGGTACTTCACAACTTCAAAAACCCTAAAAAACTCACCACCATCTCCGGCCAAACTTCCGATCATCGGAAACCTGCACCAGCTCGGCTCGAGCCCCCACCGGTCTCTCCAAGCTTTATCGAAGAAACACGGGCCTCTCATGCTGCTGCATTTCGGTCGTGTGCCGGTGCTTGTAGCCTCCTCTGCAGAAGCATCTAAAGAGATCATGAAAACCCATGATTTAACTTTCTTGAATCGCGCTAAATCGCGCGTCCCTAGCATGCTTTCGTACAACGCTAGGGACGTTGCGTTTGCGGATTATGGGGAGTATTGGAGGCAGATTAAAAGCATTGTTGTTCTTCAGCTTTTAAGCCACAAAAGGGTTCAATCTTTTCGTCGAATGAGAGAAGAAGAGACTGATCTACTCGTTGAAAAGATTAAAAAGATCAGTTCTTCTTCTTCTGCTGCTGTTGTTAATTTGAGTGAGTTGTTGATTCAACTCACTAATGGTGTGATTTGTAGGGCTGCATTGGGGCGAAAACATGGTGGTGAAAAGTTTAAGGAGCTGTTTGCTAACTTTGTGGAGTTGTTAGGGGTGTTTAGTGTTGGTGATTACATCCCGTGGTTGTCGTGGGTGGATCGGATGAATGGTTATGATGTTAGAGCTGTGAAGGTTGCAGCTGAATTCGATGCGTTTCTTGAAGGCGTGATCGAGGAGCATGTTCGCCGGAAAAAGGATGTTTCCGGTGGTGGAGATGATGAAGTGAAAGATTTTGTGGATATTCTGCTGGAAATACATAATGATAAGGATGCTAGTTTTGTTCTTGAAAGAGATACTGTTAAAGCTCTTATCTTGGTAATTAAGTTTCTTCTGAACATTCAGATTTTATTTAAACATTGAAATAGGACAAGCTGGTTTAAAAAGTTTAATTAGGAGAGTCAGTTGCATAATGGGTCAAAACGAGTTCGGGTTATATTAGGTTGCGTCAAAAGGGTCGAGTAAAATGAGTTTGGGTTAGAATAGAATGTCTTAAGAAAGTATGATTTGGTTCGGGTTAAAATAATAAAATGAGTACCTAGCAAATGGACTTGAGTTGAAACGAGTCGTTTTAAAGAAAAAAACAGTATTAAAATGGCTTTGTAGGCTATATGTTTTTTTGTAAAAGTGATCCGTAGACCTAATTTAGTTGACCCGTTTTATAATTTAAGTTGATCAATTAGCCCATAAACAATTGTTTTTTACCCAAATCAGCTCATTGTTCAAAGAATGGGCTAAAATGGGCAATGATTTCCAGTTAATAGGATCATAATTCACCCCAATCTAAATTTTCATATGCAGGATGTGTTCACTGGTGGGACCGATTCAACATACGCAACTCTAGAGTGGGAACTCAGTGAGTTGCTACGAAACCCGCACGTGATGAAAAAACTACAACAAGAAGTACGCGAAGTAGCCAAAGGCAAACCCAAGATCACCGAGGACGACTTAGATCAAATGCCATATTTACACGCGGTTGTCAAAGAAACTTTCCGACTACACATGCCACTCCCACTACTTGTCCCTCGCGAATCCACCCAAGACGTTCAACTAATGGGCTACAATATCACAGCCGGGACACAAGTTCTAATCAATGCGTGGGCCGTAGGGCGAGACCCATCTTTATGGGACGACCCTGATGAGTTTCGCCCCGAAAGGTTCTTGGATACTCCGGTTGATTATAAAGGGCTTCATTTTGAGTTGACGCCGTTTGGTGCTGGACGAAGAAAGTGTCCCGGAATCCAGTTTGCAATGAATGTTAACGAGCTCGTGTTAGCTAGTTTGATGCATAAGTTTGATTTCGTGTTGCCTAATGGCGAAAAAGGGGCGGATTTAGACATGAGTGAGACTACTGGGATCACGATTCATAAGAAATTGCCTTTATTAGTTGTAGCAACTTCATATGTTTGAATACTTTATGGCGTCAGGGGAAAATAAAACAAAAAAGTAAATCCTACTCATAGCTAAGCTTATGTGGTCAGAAGGTCATGTATAGATTTCAAAGTGCAATGTTATTGTTTGGCGTTTTGTGTATAATATGTAAGGTTGTCGTGTACTTTCGTGTAACGTTTGTTTTATGTTTGTAGCGTGTGTAATTGTTATGATATTTGTAGTATGTGTCTCAAACACCTCTGTGCTTGCTCTCTGCGCCTAAATACATTCAAAATTTCTTTGTTTATGTTTTAGCCCTTTTATGATTAAATAGTTTTTGGACAATGTGTGTTTAACGCGTATTTTTTGACAGGAACATGATCATTTAATCACTTCATTGAGTTTAACACCGTAGAACTCAATAGTTACACTTACTTGTTCGACGCTATACCTAATTTTGTTGTTCGAAAAGGAACAATGGCTCTAATAATCCTGCCTCCATTTACCAAAACTACTGGAAATGTTTGAAATATGACGTTTAATTAGAAAGTTCCAATAAATTAATTTTGAATTTTTAAATAAAACAAGATAATTTAAAATGATAATATTGATATTCTGATAAGATTATATGAAAATGGAAATTAAATTAAAAAAATACAATTTGTCTTCATTGATTTTATTATTCAAAATCGTAGGCTTTTAGAAATTGTAAGAAATATATATAAGAAGCAGAAAGTTAAATTTCTACCACTAGCTACTTATCTACTTATCTTGAGGTATTAAACAAGCTTTTTATGGTACAATATACGACCAATAATATTAAGAAAATCTACCACTAGCTACTTGTTTTGAAGAAAAAAAAAACATACCAAGATGATATATCATACTGAAAATGCTCAGAAGATCATGAAAACACATGATTTATCATTCTCGACATCAAATCGGTTGAAGGATAGAAATCATGTGTTTTCACCACCTCTGAATCAGTAGATGAGGCTACACACATAAATACACCGCCGATGTAAAAGAGTGTGATTTAACTATATTTTGAGACAATGCATGGACTTACAAATCAAAGCAGGCACCGATGTTTGAGAAGTTCTCTCGTTCTTGAAGTCGACGTTTGATTTGTAGGTTTGCTCTATACCATGATCAGGACTCAACAATTAACATCGACAATTGGTCCAATCTCAAATTTTTGTGGGGGCCCAAAGCCCTAGCTTTACGCCTTTACCCTACTATGCATTTGGGCCGCACCAGAATCATAGATTTCAGTTAGGGGTGGAAATGAACCAAGCCGGCTCGCAACCTACTCGGGATCGACTCGAAAAAAACTCAAAACGAGCAAAGCTTAAACGAGCTCGAGCGCACATCATGGCTCATTTACTAAACGAGCTCGAGCTCCAGCTTCAGACATCGAGCTCGAGCCAGCTCGCGAGTCTAAACGAGCTTTTTGTCTAAGTAATATTTAAGCTTACGTAGCCCATTTTCCTTTAACGAATAAGATTGATGATCACGAGAAATATTATGCAAAACTCAAAAGAATATATGGAACAAAAGAAGAAATAAGATCCATTTGTATATTTACGATGACATGATAATTAAGCCATTGGGGCTATAATTTGTTTAAATTCTTGATAAGAAACTGATATACTTATTCAACGACCGGTTCGAGTCACATTCATTGACCGTCTACGTAAGCTTAAATATTACTTAGACAAAAATTCTCGTATATTAACAATCAAAAGGAAACAATGTTAAAACTGTTAAAATTGATTATTAAAAAAAAACGGAAAATGTCACGGAATAACAACCTAGTTTCAAATGTATTTTAATTTGGTCACCCATGCATATTTTTCTCAAATTGGACCACCAAACGATCAAATCGAGTCATCATTAAATTTTCTTATGTCAAGAAAGTAACGGTGAAGAAGATGTGGGGGTCAGAATTTTTAATATATAAAATTATATTAAAAATAAAAAAAACATGTTAATTATGAAAAATATAAAAAAAACTACTAAAATTTACATGAACGTTCCATATCAGCATTAAAAGATAGAAAAAATATTTTCTAATTGAAACCAAAAGTATAACATGCTAAAAAACATGTTAAGACTTTTAATTTATATAAAATATAAAAACTCAGTGACCTAATTAGAACAGTTTTAAAACTTAAATTATCTAATTGAAATACTTTTGGAAGTTTGCTACTATTTTATAAAGTTTCCTTTAAAAAAATCATTAAGTTTGAAATAAGAACATCAGAGTATGAAGCAGGGAACCACCAAGGGTATGGCCGTATGGGCAAACCGTTTATGGCCACTAACAGTAAACGTTACGAAAGTTGTGTTAATTTATAGTTATACTCTTTTTCTTAGCTTGTTTGAACCTGGTATGAGGCTGTTGGACCTTGGGCGAGGTTCGTAACTAGGGGTGTAATCGAGAATATTTGAGCTGAGTTTGTTTAAACTCAAATTTGACTCGTTTAGAGCTTTATTTAATTTCAAAGCTCAAGTTCGACTCGTGATTAATTTTTCAAGCTGGAGTATGACTCGTTTAGTTCTTAATGGTTATTAAATTATTTGTTTATATACATTTATAATCATTTTTGCATAAATCAAAAAAGAAGTTCCATATTAACATAATATATGTTATTAATAATTTTTATCATAATTTTGTATATAACAATTGTTGTGTTCAATTGTATTCTGGTTAGTTTTATTTTATCAAAATATTTTTAATAATTATTATTCAAATTAAAAAATATACAACGCAACGGTGTAATAATTAAATCTGATAGGATCTGGGTTACAAAGCATGCAAACACAGATAATAATTAACCTAGTGATAAAATAATTATATCTTGCGGTTAATGAGTAACCGTTTGAGACACTGAGGGTTCAACGAACAATGCTAGATTTAACGAAGGCGTGAGAGGGGAACAACTGGAAGCCGTGGCTCGATAGGCAAGGGTCCAAGTCGCGTTTGGGGTTCTCAGTTGCGGGATCTTGATCACACAAGCAAGCCGATCAAAGAACGGCAATGGGGTGACGGTTCACGGTGTTCGGCGGGGCGGTGGCCTGTTTGGTTTGGTGGTAGAAAAAGAAGAGGATTTTTCTTCTTTTCTTCTTGCTGCCATCAGTGGGGTGTAAAAAAAGATGAAGGGATTTTTATCTTAATGATCCCTTATATACTTAAATTAATTCTTAGCAGGCATCTGACCTGGTCGAATTAATTTAGCCTACGATAATAAACCGAAAACCGCAACAAATAACGTTCAATAATTAAACATATATTAATAATTTATAATCAATATTAATCATTAACTACCCAGCTAATATAATTATACTATATAATTATATCCCGTATATCGTTCGTAATACCAGTTAATCAAACTAAGTGGATTTTGAATTCGTTTTCCAAAGTGTAACTTTCACGGGTCATAGCTCAGTTGACAACGAGGATTGAATCGAACCCGTACACATTAAATCCAACAACAATAACTATGTAAATATTTAATTGATATATCAAATGAAAGTTATATAATCAATAGGCTCGTTTAAGCATGTTTAGTCTCATGAGTCTAGTTAAACTTGATGTTTGAAGCTTGATCTCATTTATTAAACGACCCTGAATTCAAGCTTTGAGCGCGGGGTTCAAGCATGTTTAAACTCTACTAGATTCAAGCTTTTATACAGACGATTCTGAGTGTGACACAAAGTGTCAACTGTATCATAATCAAAGATTGTTAAACTTTGTGTAAAATTGATCAGTTTGTTTTGAAGTTATAATATTATCTATATTAATTTACAAACTAAATAAATAGTATTTTTTAGGTTCTTTTGACTTCGACCACTAAAGTTTTGGATGTAGAGTTTGGCCACCAGACTATTTATAATCGTATTTTATTTTGCAGAGTTTGTCCACTAAATTTAGTCTCTTATAGTTGCGTTACCAGTTTGTTTTCAGGACTTTGACCTGTAAAGCTATTATAGTGAAATGTCCACTAAAATTTTAGATATTAAAGTTTGACCACCAAACTATTTATAGTCGTTTTTTATTTCTAAGTTTGCCCACTAAATTTTAGTTTTATAGTTTAGCCATTGGTTTATGTTTTGGACTTTGACCACTAAAGTTTAGAATTATAAAGTTCAGTCATCAAACTATTTATAGTAATTTTTTATTTTTTCGACTTTGACCACTAAAGTTTAGTATTTTAGAGTTTTGTAACCAAACTTTATTTTTATGGTTTTGACGAGTTAGAACAATAACAACCAAAACAACACAATGTTGCGTGTGGGAAAAACGACCGACCTTCCACCACGTTTTCAAGTTTGACCACTAAAGTTTACTATTTCAGAGTTTCACCACATGACTTCGTTTTTATGATTTATGACGAGCCAGTCCAATAACGACCAAATTAAGTAACGAAACGTAGCGTGTGGGAAAACGACCAGACTCCGGTCGCATAGCGTAGGGGAGAAAAACTAATTGGTTCTAAAACCATTGCAAGGTAAAAGTTTAAAGCAATTAATATAAACAACATAGCAAAAATAGTACCCGAATCATTCACCATCGATCATTTCCAACCGCGTAATTACAAGACAAAGAACATTCTGTCCTAACACTAACCATCAAAGAAGGGAAAGCTGCAATATTTCATTAAGATCTAAAAAGTATACCATAAAATACATATTATACTGAAAATGCTCAGAAGATCATGAAAACACATGACCAATCATTCTTTGCTTATATCGCGTTGGTTAAAGAATGATGAATCATGTGTTTTCACCATCTCCGAAGCTACATCAGCAAACGATGCTACAAATGCGATGCATCACCCAAGTGAAGGTGTGTGATTTGAATGTGTTTTGAGGTAATGAGGGCTTAAACATAGTACTAATCGTGGGAAGCTTTACGGTGAGAGTAGTTAGCTTTTCTGGTCTTTAGCTAAATACAAAATGTAAAACGACAGAATCATCGATGTAACTGATTAAAATAAAAGGAAATAAAAGAGGGAATAACAAACTTACACCTACTACGTAGTAATGTATATTAAAATGTCTTTTGAACATATGATAAAATTAGATGTAATTAAAGAATAAAAATAGTAAATTTGATTTTTTTTTGTTTGTTAAACTTTAGAAGAGTAATTACATATGATTATACATATTCTAATTATCAACACGTAGGTACACATTATTATGCATGCATATAGTACAATCATCTAATTGTTATAAACTTTTATTTTAAACCTAAATACTTTTATATTTTTACAGTTTAATCTTTATAATTTTTCACTTTTAACTTTGTTCCCCTATATTTTTCTTCTTTTATAATTTTTTTTCATTTTACATCCGGTCTAAATTTTGAGAGTTGCACGTCGTAACGTACACATGTGGTTTAATGTTGTTATGCCTATTTTTTCCCATTTAACGGTTCCGTTGCAACGTCCGGGTCCTATATCAACTTAGTTATTGTTTTTAATGTTTTGTGTTTCACATGCAGGGTTCAATGTTTTTACGTCAACTTTCAGCTCGGGTTTATTTAATCATCTAATTGTTTTAATTCTTTTTATTTTAAACCTAGCACTTTTACATTTTTACAATTTAACCCCTATAATTTTTCACTTTCAACTTTGTTCCTCTAAACTTTTCATCTTTTACAAGATTTTCATTTTATATTTGGTCTAAATTTTAAGAATTACACGTCGTAACGTGCGCGTGTGGTTTAATGTTGTTACGCTTATTTTTTCTTCCCAATTAACGGTTCCGCTGCAAAGTTCAGGTCCTAGATCGACTTAATTATTATTTTTAATGTATTACGTTCACATGCATGGTTCAACGTTTTACGTCAACTATTAGTTCAGTTTTATTTTTGTTTTTACTTGTTTTCTAATACGAGTTTATCGATGTTGGTACGTGATCGCTAACGTTGGTCTGATATTAATGCTACTTGACACGGTTTTACGCCCCTACAATAACGCGTGGGGATTATACTAGTTTATGTATCTAGACTACTTTGTAGGTATTGCTCTTAATTTTCATTAATTACACTGGGCATTCGGTAAACTAAGAGTTTTGTAACACTTTACGTCCTAAATCTATAGGGTTACATTTTTTTATTATTTTTTTTAAAAGACCAAACTACTTTTATCATTAGAACTAATGTTTATTATTCGCGCGCGTTGTGCGCGTGATGGTTGGTTTGAAACATTTATAAAATTGTATAACTTAGGGCTCAGAACCGGCGTTCTGTTGCGGCTGCTAACCATAATCGGTAGCCACGCCTAAGCAACCAAAACCACAACTCTGGTATCTCATCACAGCCCTCGGAACACATTACTAACAAACTGAAAAGTGATAAACACTTAGCCAAAGTTAAGTCTCAGATGAGATGGTCCTCATCATCATCGACACATTTCGTCGGTGAATCGCACATACTCAACCGAACTATCTAGCCAGCACCATAAAAGTGACAGACATGCATAAGCTGGTTATACAATAAGCATCACAAAACCACCATGAGTGGTAACCCACGATGGATAGCCACAGATCTGCAAACTAAGAACCACACAAAGGGGATGGGACCCCAGCACGACCACAACATCATTCAGGGCACAACAACAAATGGACGATAACGGTATCACGCCACAACTGTTGACACCTTGCACTGTAGATCTGAAAACTCTAACGCTGTGTTCCCGAGTTTATTTAACGAGAGAAAAGAAAGTAAACACTTTCTTTTCTCTTCTCTTCCTTTCTCTTCTTTTATCTTCTCTTCTTTTCTTTTCTTTCTTTTCCTTTCTTTCCATTTCCTTCCATTTTGGAAGGATTGATTTTTGCTTTTATTTTCTTTCCATTTCCTTCCACTTCCTTCCATTTCCCTCCTTAAGTAAACTCAGGAACACAAGTTTTTAACAATCCTTCCATTTCCTTCCATTAAAACAACTCAGGAACACAACTAGCTTTTCTTTCCTTCCATTTCCTTTCTTTTCTTTCCTTAAATGAGACTCGAGAACAGAGCGTAAATAGGTTTGGGAGTGAGACGAAGGAAAGGGGCAACAATAACAATTGCACCGCCATTGATGCCACCGCTCAGATCGATAACCCATCGCAAAATCAAATGGAGAAGATGATATCCATTAAAATCTTAGCACAACAGCCAAGAGACACACCAAATTAGGCAGCCCAACAGTCGGAAAATCAACGGCGACGAAGCGCCCACCATGCCGGAGTGGCAACCGCCTCGACTATCCCCGACACCACCAAGAACCCAGTTGTCTTCCAAAACAATCGCTTCGACAAAATCAAACGCTGAGAAACATACTAAAAAAGGCAGCACAACAGTCGAGGAGGGTGTAAATTACCAAAACGCCCCGCAAACACTGTTCATGGGCTTACTTCTTTAATATATAGGCTAATAAGCAAACATAAAGAAAACAAAATTAAAAACTTCAACGCCTTCATCCATAAGTTCATCTTCTTCATCCAAGTTCATCATTTTGGGGTTTCATGGTCTCTATGCCTGTGGTCTTCAATGCTTCTAAGATTTTTATGATTTGTTCGGGTTTGAATCTTAGATTTTAACACGAGAGGCTTTCGGGGATTTGGTAGGCGAGATATGTTACTAAAAAAATTAGCGAGGTTGGACCGCTAAACATGGGGTGGCTATAGAGGCATTGAAGGGCGGTGATAGCAGTTTGAACCCACAACTTAAGGTTCTTACTTATTGTTGCAAGCTTCATCTCCAATATTGTGGAACATCACTTCCTGCATCTTGGGTATGAGGCAGCCTATCATCTGTCAATAGGTTCAGTATTTCCCATTTTATATGAATTTATTTATCGCTCGGGAAATTGTTTCATGATTTTGTATATTTTGGTACTGTTAAAATTATATGCGGTGAATATTATGGTGGTTGGATCTATATCTCATTTTCTATGTGTTGACAAAACATATCCGTTACTGAAATCCATGATGGAATTTGCAACATGCTGAATTTGCAACGGATTAACAACAAATTACATCACAAACATTATGAAAATGAATATATATTGGATACTAATATTATTACCTGAGATATAATTCAAAAAATTATTAAAGATTACGATTCGTCTTGTAACCACGTGACTACCCACGTATTTTCTTGTGGTTTAGAGAGAGGGCCTGTCGTGGTCATCGGCGGTTTCTCCGCCGACGTCCCCATTGTTGCTCTGCCGGCCTCCCTGCTGTTGGTCGACACCTCTGCACACAAAGGTGGCACCTACTGTTTGTGTGTAGAGAGAGAAGGGAAGGGTTGTTCACCTTCTTTGTTTTGATGTGGCTGCCACACCGGGTGCCACCTTTGTGCCAGTCGACCTCAGCCTCTACCATGCCTAGATGGTGGCCCTCCATTGTGTCGATGCACGATGGGTGGTTCCAGGAATCAAGTTTGGTCAAGAATCGTCTAGGTTGGTCAAGGTTTCCAAGAGATGGTTCTGGTTATAGGCAAAGGTGTATAGGGGGTGGACGAGGTAATTGGTCGGAGGTTGTCGATGGATGGTGCTATGGTGGTGATGGTGTTGCAATGGTGGTGGCGAAGGTAACAATGGCGCACCACACAACATGTATTGAGTGTATGGTTTGTTGGTGTTGCGGTGGTAATAGTGCGACTGTGGTGATGAGGGAGGAGAGTTGAAGACGAAGGGGTGGAGGAGGGAATGGTATGGGGTGGGACAATGTCGATGGACGTGATTGCTAGAGGACAGTGGAAAGATTATATCGGACGGTAGTGCTGAAGGTGGTTGCCACTCAGTGGCGGTGGTGGTGGAGAAAGTCAGAAAAGAGAGAGTAGAGAGAGAAATTGGAAAGTGAAAAAGTGATAAGAGTTTTTTGATCTTTTTGAAAAAAATAAAAAATCAAACTGAAAATATTAACATCATTAGTTAAAAGAATGAAAATAAAAACAATTCGCAAAACTCAGACAAAATATGAAGACAAATTAACGGTTGATACTTAAATGGAGACAGTTAACAAAACTCAATGACTAAACAGAAATTGAGGGGCTGTTTGGCAGCCTCTTAATGGTTCAGATGTCTGAATGGTTCAACACTTAATGGTTCAGACTGTTTGTTTCGCGAGCACATGTCTGAATGGTTAAGAGATTTACCTCTGAATGGTTAAGCATTATATTGATGCTGAATGGTTAAGAGGTCTAATGCTGAATGGTTAAGACATATTATCTGAATTGGTCAGACATTTGTCTTTGAATAGTTAAATTATATACTAGCTCTTAATGGTTCAGACCTCTTAATGATTCAGCACTTAATGATTCAGACCTCTTATTGGTTCAGCACTTAATCATTCAGATGTTGCCAAACAGCCCTGACTCTAAGTGCTCAACAGGGTTGTTTTTCAAGTTATTTGAATTGAGTTATTCGGACGGATTTGACTTTTTTTTAAATTAAATTAGAATTTGGGTAAATCCATCCGAATTAATTAAAAAAATTTAAAAAACTATTAATTAAGGCGTCAATAAAAAACATAAAAAAATCAAAACAATTCAAATATCCCATAAGTTCTTTCAAGAGCCATTTCTTTCGTAATAGATCATTAACATTACATAGTTATAAAACCCAAACGTTACAAATTAAAAAGTCTAAAATCAAGTCACTACAAAGATAAAAATGCAACCACTACCAAATTCATTACAAGAAGTCGTTGATAGAGCGGATAAAAATCAAGGCATGATTCAAGTGACGGGACTAAGATATGTCGTAGGTGAAGTCACTAGCGACATTCTGCAACTAGGGCTTAGTAAATAAAGACTTGATAATGAAGATTAATTGAACCACTAAAGTGTGGAAGATAAGTAAAAACAATAAGGATAAAATCAGGGTGTTTTAGGATTTGATTTACAATCATGAATCAACCAAACTGAAGTGTGAAAGAGAAGTAGAAACAACTAGGTTAAAATCAGGGTGTTTTAAGATTTGATTTATAATCATGAATCAACCAAACTGGTCATCGATATGGTTATCAGTTTATATCTTGATATTTGGTCAGTCGCTTTCAACACTTTCAAACCGCACCAAACTATTTGATTTGCGATATATGCCAAAAAACAGGCCGCATAAAACCATGCAAGCTCTCTAACTTGGTACCAACTCCTAATTGTCTTCAACAACTCTCGCAAAACCCTCTCCCCAAGACTTAAATCAAAACACTATGTGTTTTCTCCATGAATTCCTCAAATAGTGTTTCATGTAAATTTGTTTAACCTCAGGAGCTTGTAGCTATAGGGATCATATTATTAATTTTTGCATAATCTAAGAGTCGTAAAATATTTTTGATTGAAACAATTCACTTGTTCATCAAAAATTTCAATCAAACAAAAAACTCGAGAACAAGTATGATGCTTATGACCAGATTTTTTTTTTTATGTATTTAAAAATGTGGAGGGCCAAAAATTACTCTCAAGCAGTTAATTTTAAAATTGACACAAATATTGCGTCAAAATTGATATTGAATTTGAGTGCAAATTTCCATAAAATATTTAGTGAAGCAATATTTATTAAAATAAAAATTCCACAAATTATTGCGTCAATTTTGCAGATCAACTCCGAATATTTATACATATTACAGTAAGAAACCGACTGGCATAACAACTCTTACGATTTCAATTTTGTCACCATCGCGTTGTGATTTAAAATAGCAAATAAGTGGAAGCAGCACAAAGTAACCAGTGATAATGTTTATTAGCCATATCTTTAGCATTTCATGATATGTTAATCTGTTTGACAATAAGTAAGCAATGGAGTCCAAAAGTTTAGGTTATTTTATATATTACATCCATCTTGAAACATAAATATTCATGAACGTTATAGTGTCAAACTATAAGCAATTACTAGAATCCGAGTATGACTGTGGAGGTGTGTGTTTGTCGTTTTAGAAATATTTCTAGAATCGAGGAGACGCCACAAGAAGTAACGGAGACTTTCTATGGGTGGTAAGCCCCGTTATTTCACTCATGTCTAATTCTTCCCCTCCTTTTCCATCTGACAATGTCAAATCATATTTGTATACTAAATTTGCGATAGCAAGCTCATTAACCGCTATTGCAAATTGAATACCTGGACACCTTCTTCGGCCAGCACCAAAGGGGACAAACTGGTAATGAAGCCCTTTATAGTCAATTGAACTGTTCAAGAACCTCTCAGGTTTAAACTTTTCCGGTTCTTCCCACAATGCAGGGTCTCTTCCTAGCGCCCAAGCATTGATAACTACTCGTGTGCCTGCTGGAATGTCATACCCCATTAAATCTATATCTTGTGTTGATTCTCGTTGAACAAGTAGTGGAAGTGGAATATGTAGTCGAAGTGTTTCTTTAATGACGGCCTTTAGATATTTCATTTGCTCCAAGTCCTCCTCGGTAATCATGGATCTTCCACTTGCTATTTCTGTAACTTCTTGTTGTAGTTTTTTCATTACTCGTGGATGTTTTACTAGCTCGCTAATAGCCCACTCTATGTTTGTTGATGTTGTATCAGTTCCGGCGGCAAACATGTCCTACAAGAAATCAAAAATATTAGATGATCTTTGTATTATAAGCAAAAGAAACTCGTATCAATGGTAACTCGCGCATATATAGCTTTTCATAGAAAGGGTAGCTTCATAACATTGAAATGTATAATCTTACCAAGATCACAGCTTTAATGGTATCCTTATCTACATCAAAGCCTCCTACTTTGTCTCTTTGAACATCAAGCAAGATGTCTACCAAATCTTTGTCTTTTTCGCATCCATCACCAACATCTACCCCTCTTTTCTTATTTATATGTTCTTGAAGTACGCCCTCAAGAAGCTCATCAAATTCTTTAGCAACTTCATCCGCTATCCGTTGTAAACCACTCACGCGATCCACCCACGACAACCACGGGATATAACTCCCAACGCTTAGCGCACCTAGAGTGTCCATTAACCTTTCCAACAAGTTCTTAAACCTTAAACCGCGATATGTCTTTCCTAGTGCCACCCTACAAATGACATTATTCGTAAGTGAAATAAACATTTCGCTTAAATTTACTAAAGAACCATTGCTTTCTCCAATCTTATCAATCATACGCCTTGTTTCTTCTTCCCTCACTTGTTGAAATGATTGAACTCGTTTATTATTTAGAAGTTGGAGCACTGCAATGCTCTTCATCTGCCTCCAATGTTCACCATAAGGACAAAATGCTATGTCCTTGGAGCCATACAAGATTTTGTTGGGGATTTTCAATATGGGTCTATTGGAAAATACTAAATCATGGGTTTTCAAGATTTTTTGAGCTACTTCAGCCGAAGAGGCGACGAGCATTGGCACGCTACCAACATGAACAAGCATGAGTGGACCGTGTTTCTTGGCCATGTCCAAGAGCGAGTGATGGGGGCTCGCTCCTAGCTGGTGGAGGTTTCCAATGAGCGGGAGCTTCTTCGGAGACGGTGGTAAGTTCTTCTTGCTTCTTGAATCATATGAAATCAATCTAAAGAATGTGAAGATCAATAGAATGGATGATGTAAAAACAAATAGGAGTGTTTGTATGGAGTGCAACATGGTTATAAAGTTCTTTCTTCTTTTGAATGTGAATTGTTTGGTTTATTGCAATCACAAGTTGGAGATATTTATAGTTGTGCGTCAATACAACTTGTTAATTATTTATAAAGAAAATGTATGTATTTAAATATGAATGGATATGTGCAGTTAATTAGTTGGATGTCATACTCATACACATTATTTTCATGATGAACAAAATCTTATACTTGATTTCAGTAATGATTTTATTTATATATATGATTTCTTCCCTCAACTATTGTAATTTTTTTAATGGTCCACGAATAAATTTTAAGCTCGGTCACCCGGGTAAACCCATTGGTGAAAGACCACTCACGCCAGCGAACACAAACAGTGCTAGTGACTCGGCTCGCCCATCATTCCAAGGGAAACCCACCACCCAAAGACCCACTGTGGTAAAACCATTGGCCCACTTGAAACATATTGCACCTAGTGAGACTCCAACCCATGACCTCCACTTTGAAAAGTCATGGGGTGCTTTCTCCTAAACCACTTGATCTAGGACTCATTGTCAACTATTGTAAATTATATATTATATTACCAGCGGTGAGTGTAACCGCTGGTAAGATTAATTATGACCGTCCGATATGATTGATATGAAATCACAGCCGTCATAATTCGACGGTTGTGTCAGTTCTGGAGAGGTTACAAGCAGTTGCAGTCTCAGTCGACGGTTCCTTCTTTCTCCGGTTTCGTCTCCCGTTTTTCCTCTCCCACGTTCACAAGGTAACCTCCTCCCTATGCAACTTTTATATATAGACAAATCTCATCCTTTAGGTTCTAAAATCAAACGCTCTAGCGGAAGCTGCTAAAGATCGATGGTGCCCTAACCCACCTTCTGTTATGTTTACCCTGCTATTCATCCGTAATCCTTGCATTCTTGCATTGTCGTTGTTTGGAATAAACTCGACTTAGATTTTCCAAAACTCCATTCACATCAACGCTTGATTTCAGGTTTGTTTCTTTATTGAGTAGCTTTAGTGATTCAATTTCGGTAAAGAAATAGATTATTTCATGACCAAATACATAAGTTACAATGAAATTTGGGTTTTTGCTCACCTGTGATGCTCCGAAGACTCATCGGAAAACCAATCGCCGCTGCCTCCTATCATGTCGGTCACCGTCCTCTCTGTTTTTGTAGTCTAATTAAATCGATCTCGCTGCAGATTATCCCTCTTTATGTTTCGTTGTTCATGACATTTCTCTACAATTATTCTTCTCAGTCTCTGCTTTTAGGTCTCCATCAAAGCCTTCCCTAATTTTTCAATTGATTTGAACTTCTAAAGTAGATATTGATTTTGAATCAACAAATATGGAATCATCTATGTTGGTTAGTGTTTACATGCATAAAACTTAGGTATGAACTTATGATTTTTTGGTCCATTCATATCTCATATTTATTTCTTTATTTATTTAATTTTTGGAGGTTGTATCATATTGTGCCAAATATCTTCTCTAAAAAGTACTTGTGTTTTTTTGTTCCAAGCTATGTATATGTAGTTTTGTTCTAGAGCCCAGACTATGTATATATCCTTTACTATTGTTTGAGAGAGTTAATAAGTTTTTCTTGGTTCTTTCAGAGAATTGATGGGGTATATTGGTAATCAAGTTTAGGTTGGATTGCATGTTACTGATAATTTTGCTTTCAGTATCAAGGTAAGTTTATAATTCAACTATCAGGATGTTTGGCAATTGGCAAAATGCTTTGAAAGTAATTTTCTGAGTATTTTGTGTTCAAGTTTATTGTTTGGCTATAGTGAAAATAATTATGATCATCATATTATTTAAAAAATAATAATTTGTTGACTAAACAATTTAGAAGTAGCTGTAACAAAGTAGTTATCACTTCTTGATTAGTTGATGGCCATTTCACATGCTACAAAACATTTCATTAATTACTTTGATGCATGTGTAGTTTGATGGATTTTGCTTAAGGGGTAATTTTAATCATATGAACTAATTGTTGTAAGAAGTTCGATTGAATTCTGATAGTTTTCTCTTTTTATCTAATGTTCTTGTCTTTTTATGACTATCTTTTGTGCTTAAGAGAAATCAGAAAGTTTAAAAGGCTAATTGAAATGATGATATAGTTTGCTCAATAGAGCAAGTTAAGATGTATGTATTAAAAATAAACTTGATTAACTTTTGACCTGTGTTACATATTCCTTTTGCATCTACTCTTAATTCAACACGTTTAAGACATTGCAGCTTTTTAATTATAGCAATGGGTTTTCAAGTGTTGTGGAGTTTTGATCCTACTAGTCTTGATGTTTATGCTTTAAGTTTAAAGAGAGATTAGGAAATAGAATGTTGGCATATCAGGTGGCAAGAATTAAATTCGAAATTTCTACTTTTTGAAGGTGACCACATGGAGATTATGGATTGAATTGAATACATATGCTTGTGTTCATCCTAGTGGTCGAGGTTAGCAATATGCTTCTGTTATACTTCCAAGTAAAGTTATTGGATGGGAAGTTGTGGGCCTTCAGATTCATTTTTGTGTTGTTTCAGGGAAATTTATATGACTTGATTATTTCATCATTCTCCCTTTAAAGATAATTACTTGCTTTCTCTTATATGGTCTTTAAAGTTGTGATGGTTGCTTCGTAAACTATAAATCTATTGGAAGGTTTGTATAAAATTAGCAACAGATTTTCTATACTCATGTGTAAACACCTGTTATAATTTTTTATAGCTGAACAGTTTTCTGGTATAAATATAATTTTGTCTTTCAACAACTATAATGTTAACATGACTATATTTTTATGCTCAACAACCAGGATACACTAAAAGTTGTTCAACATGAGCTCGATATTCATGTCAGAAAAACAAAATTGGTGGATGAATAAGACATTAAACACTTAGTCTACCTCCAATCTATTGTCTTGTATGATAGCCATTAGTTTATTAAGACTTTCACATAGTTTAACTTCTAATTACTTGTGTAGGTTTTTTGTTTATTTTTTAAATCATATGTTTAGTTAAGTTGATTAATGTATCAGTATATACCATTTCTATATGCATATTTTTTAGTTTAATATAAACATTAAAAAATTGGTGTTTGTGAAGGAACTTGAGCATGTAAAAGAAGTTGAATTTTTTCAAGGGTCCTTGCTTGTATAGGAGAAGGTATTCCTTTAAATTAGTTTTCCTCGCAATCAACAATTGATTTTCAAGTTGATGGACAATTAAATATTTTACTATTCTTCACTTTGAAATAAGTAAAATTAATGACCTACATTATGATCTTTGTGTAGTAAAAATTACAGCTACCGTAATGGTTTCGTAAAGTTTTTAGTTTTATTCTTCTTGGCAGCACATTCAAGAAGAAGTTAAGGCCATTACGGAGATGAAGACGTTTGCCCACATGGCCATGAGAACAACAAATGTGAGTTGATGTGAAGCTAAAGAAGTATGGTTGGGGCAGAGGAATTAAGAGCGTACCAAGAACAACATATGTCCTCTGGACATAAATCTCCACCGGCCCACTCATTTCTTTATATTTAATTGTATATTTTATTGTCACTGAATCTATAGTTGTAACACATTTTGTGAGATGCAATTCTCATTTTTTGTTTAGGTGCTTGAGAGCGAGTCTGCTTTAGGATGGCACGCCTTCGTATATAAAAAATACTTTTGCTCCTTATTATATTGTAAATTTTGTGAAGATTGTTTATCTCATAAATGTATATAAGCAATTTTTGAAATCCTTGAATCTACATGTCGTACTAAGAAAACAAGTAAGCATGCTTTAAAAGTTATGTATACAAGCAAATTAGCATGTTACACTACCCGGCCACCGGACGGGTATAAAACTAGTTATTAGAGGATATTGAGCAGGTGTTTTCAGTTAGTTTTGGTCGATTAGTCACAATATTATAACTGTTTCTGTTAGTTATTTGATCAACTGATTGTATTAATGGTTCATTGGTTCATATTCTACGATACATAGGAGTCCATATCTTGTATCACACCATAATAAATAGACATAATACTTGTTCGCATAGTATCAGAGCGTATAATATTCTAAATTAAAGGGCATTAATTAATACTAACAAATATTAAAATGTAGGATTACTACAGGCAATTGTAACTTTAATTGGAAGGCTAGCATTTTCAGTTCTTTTTCAAATAACTCATTTTGCATGACAAATTTCTTACCAACGTAAGTTTAACATCAGGGATAATAACGTCTTAGAACATATATTAGCTAGTTCAAGAATAATAAATGAAAATCATAGGTCGATAGTCTTGTGTCAAGATGCATCATATTGAGTTAACTACCACAAACAAATAAATACATATAAGACGACTATGTACTTTACATAAGATATCAAAGGTTTATCAAGATTTGAGAATGAATGAATGATATACCAAAATGATAAGAAGGCCATCATTAGTTTAAGAAGGCCATCACATGCATTAGTTAAGGATCTCATGTTAATGTTTATTTTCCTTTATATGTGATTGTACGTTTTGGTTTTAACAAATCAAACAGGAAATTTGTCTCAAGTTATTGTCTTATTCTTCATCAATTCTTTGGGGATTAGCCATCTCGAACCGGCTTATAAGAAATTAGCCAAAGTTAAAGTTAAGAAAATAAAATTTTAGTTAAATATATATTGATTTAAGAGTAGAATGAGAGAATGTGTAAGTTAGTTGTGTAAAAAAGTAAAAAATATGTTGTTATGTTTTCCTAATCAACGAATATGCAACGCTGTTGAAGTTTTGGGTGATGAACGTATTATATAGATTATGCGTAGTGGTTGTTTAGTTCAAATGTCACTTAAATATTATATAGATAAAAACAATTTCAATAAAGCTTGTTTTAAATCAAGTGTAGTGGTTAACTAATGTTTAGAACCCCTATTAATGCAATAATACAAGAAGATTTGTGTTTGGCGCCCATTAAGGGTTTGGAGCCCTTAAAGTTTGGAGTTCCTTTTAATTATCTTATAATGGTGTTTGGAGCCCCACTTATGTCCATCTCATCAAGTGTAATGCCCCCAAAATGTCCAATACGTCTAGTCTTAAGTGTGTGAGATGAAAGTTATCCGGGTGAAATTCATGATAAAGTGTAGCCAATATTGTCGTCCCAACAAACAAGTTATGTGGATTTACTTTGTAATTTTACGGCCCATACAGTAGCGTTAGCTTTGTGATGTTGTAAATAATTAGAAGGGAAAAGTTTAAATACAAAGGCATCTAAAACTAAAAATGTAAGAAGTTATCTGAATCTTCAATTTTCTTAATCGATGGTTAATATCAAATTGTAAAGAAGAAGTTTGTTAGAGTGGTATTTAAGACATAGCCATTTTTGTTGACTTTTTCCAAGTTTTCTTATTTTTTTAAACATTGATAACTTTTATATATATCATTATTTTTTTTATAAAGTTACACCATAAAAAAAAATTTTTTTATCTTTAAAACGAATAAAGTATTGTTATATAAAAAGACAATATTTTTAAGCTCATTACTCGTCATTGTCTCTTTATTATAGTTCATTGTGTTTTTTATTGGTTATTGTGTTTTTTTGAATACTATTGTATTTTCTAAAATGATGAATTCTAAAAACATATAATGGTAGAATAATATTATTATGTATCTTTAATATGTAAAACATAATAATAAATTAATAATTAATTAATATAATGCATTAAAAACAATGATAAAATAACACAATGTTTCATTGTGTTTTTTATAATCATTACGTTATCTTGAACACTGTAAGTATTGAAAATTACATTGGTGGAATAATATCATTGTGTACTTATATTTATAAAACACAATAATAGATAAAAATAAGTTTATATAAAGTATAAAAAACAATGACAAAAATAACATATTGTATTATATTCAACACTATAAGTTTTAAAAAACATACATTGGTAAAAAATTTATTATTGTATACTTTTAATTGTAAAAACATAATGTTAGATAACAAGTTTATATAACCTATAGAAACAATAACAAAAATAACACATAATTATTTAAAACGTAAAACATAATGATAAATACATATAACAAATAATGTAAAATATATGACACAATAAATTAATATTTGACACAATAAACGTATAAGATACAAGGAGCTGACGTATTTAACACAATAACCAAAATGTCATCCTGTTTAAAACAATAAAATGATACGTGTCAAACCCACAATACTTCTTACATTTTTTAGATTTATATTTTACTATAGCCCTACCCTAATTATAATACTAAAAGTGTGATTCATTGTCCATTTAGCAAATCTTTATTTCTATTTTTAGAGTGTAACATCATAATGTAAATTCTTTAAATTTTGTGAGAATAATGTAAGGGTGTGATAATTTTTAACCACACGCTATTGAATTTAGTGGCATCTTATTGGCCATTGGGGTAATTTGTGAATTTTGTCGTAGAATATACAAGTTAAATGAGGATAAACTTGAGAATAGTCTCGTTGAATGGCCAATATTGCACTTTGAATTATTACTCTGTGAATTGGAGGCCAAAAGTTCAAATTTAATACACTAATCGAATTTGTAACCAAAACTAAATTTTCACGTGTGAATCGATTAGATGTAGAAAAAAAATTGCTAATGACAATGTTCCACGTCGTAAACCAACTTCGAAACCTATCCATAACAAGAGTTTTGATTCCCTTTTTATTACAAATAAAACACTGAAATCACACAAATAAAATGTTTCAAATAAGGTTTTTTTTTTCAAAGGAAGGATGGTCAAGGAAGTCACATATTAAATAATAACAATAACGTATTAACTTTGCTTTATTTGCATTAATATATTAAGTTCACGTCAAAGGCAAAACCAATGATTTCGAAACCGGACCGGACCATTCCGACCGGGAACCGGTGACTTTGCCGCTAAACTAAAAATAAAAGAAAATTAAAAAAAAGTTGTCTCGCCTTGTACAGAACCCTGCTAAACCAATAGGACGTGGACTAAAGTACCACAATAATCCATTACAAAAATAAAATATACCTATAAAAATATATTATTTATAAATAGGGTTATTGGATTATAATATCCCAAGTCTTATTTATTGGCCTAGATTAATCCCAGCTCAGTAAATATTTACAGATACTCCCAACTTTAAGTTTATTTTCCTTCAACGATCTCTTACTAACTGAGAGTTAACCCCATTAGTTTTTTTATGACGTTGACTGTTTTTGTGACCAAAACACTAAACAGAAAGTTGAAATCTATCATCAGGTCCGTCAATTTAAAACTTCCGCACCAAAAAACCTGTCAATCTCCCCCTCCTAATTTGAACCACCGAACTCGTTGGAGGTAGATTTCAGGTGATTATGGAGGCTAGACAATGGAAAACGGACCTAATTGAGACTAGACGGTGTTGAAGTTGAAAAATGACTCAAAGTTGGCCTCATTTTATCAAAAAAACTAACGAGGGTTAACTCTCAGTTAGTAAGGGATAATTGGAGGAAAATAAGTTTAAAGTTAGGAGTGACTGTAAACATTTCCTGAGTTGGGATTAATCCCGGCCAATAAATGAAAGTTGAGATTATTAAAATCCAATAACCCTTATAAATATGTTAGTTATTTTAAAATGATTGCAATCACATTTAATTCAGTGTGTTACTGTACGTATTTTGCGATGCAATATGTAGAATCAAGATGTTGTAACTTCATACACCCATCTTTGCGTATTTAGCCACCTTTTAACGTATAATTTATTTTTATATTTGTTTGATATGAACTCTAACAGAACCTGGATTATAATTATTGACTAGATTATAATTATTGCCTGCAAGGCAATACTTATTTTCTTGCGATACTTATTTTCACTTGTTGATAACATTTAAAACCAAATGAACTTTTGTGTATGACATCATGGAAATCCAGGAAGGTAACGAGAACACATTGAACTTCTAAGAGAAATAGATTTAGTACGTTGATGAATTCAGCTAATTATGTTATTTAGAGTTCTCTATAAATATAAAGCATTTTCTTTGATATTATGAATATTTTATTTTATTCTGAATTTTAACGATAACATGTTACTCTTGTCAAGTTTAGCACTACAGTCTTCTTTGGGTGAAGTCTAATGAGTGAGGGAGCGTGGTGTATTTTATTACAATTGTATGATAAAAACATGTTTTTTACATAATACATAAACTAATTTTGAACAAATATTGTGTTCACTTAATAATGTCTACGTGTTATTTATAATGATGCGACTGGGCAAGGATGGGGAA
Organism: Flaveria ramosissima; assembly: GCA_025215565.1. NCBI lineage: Eukaryota > Viridiplantae > Streptophyta > Magnoliopsida > Asterales > Asteraceae > Flaveria > Flaveria ramosissima. The sequence goes on along the minus strand of CM046029.1, from coordinate 69,689,897 downwards.
GCTACGTTGCAAAACGTAAACACATTATAATGCTTTACCCAATTTCTTACGTTGATATTCTATTTTTTATATTTTATTAATAGCTAGGTATTTTCCCACACGCTTTGGAACAAAAAGTCTGTGTATTGCAGAAATAAAATGGTATTTATAGTAGTATTAAGTTTAATTGGAAAAAATGTCTCCTATAAGTAAAGATAAAAATGGTAACTTACCTAAAAAAGATTAGCGCGGCAACACATGTTTAATATCTATGTAACCATGTTTTTTTTTAAAGTAACGGAAGCTTTTAATAACAGAATTCTAATGATGATGATGCTGATAAAGCCAAAATAAAATCTTAAAAGCCATAATAGTACTAGTAATAATAAATGAATAATAATAATAATAATAATAATAATAATAATAATAATAATAATAATAATAATAATAATAATAATAATAATAATAATAATAATAATAATAATAATTGTAAAGTCAATAAAGTAATATAAACTCAAACGGAAAAAAACTATAGAAAATTAAGGAGACGTTGGGTGAGGGTTGAAACCGATACCACTACCGTGTGAGGCATGGACGTTAGCTAATTGCGCTCGCTAGCTTTTGTTATGATTCTCGTAAGAAAATATATATACGTTGTATAATCTAGATATATAGAATGTGTTACAAACAAAACACTAAAATTGCACAAATAACATGTTTGAAGTAAGATCTTCAATGTAAAGGCTAAGCATGAAAATGTAACATATTATATATACTATTAAAATTGTATCTCGATTTGTGCAGGGGAGTTCTAAATGTTTACAAGTTGACCACTAAACTTTTCCATTTTACAAATAGGTCATTTAGAAGATACAAGAGGTAAAGCATTTGGTACAAATAAATTATGCAGACTATACAAACAATCTTTGATTTTCCTCCGTCCTTTTCGATTTTTCAATATCTCTCCGTCTTTTCCTCTACTATTCATCGGTAGTGATATTTTACTTTTTTTCATTTACGATAGGACCGATATTATAGCAAGTGTTATGTATTTTTCTTATGTACTTTTAAGAGTTAATTACACACATAGTCCCTGTTTGGTGAAAATAACAGGTTTGACTTTCAGTTTTTTGAGTAACAAGTTTGGGTTTTATGCTTTTGATTTTGTAATGATTTAGTGTATTAAGACTAACTTTCATTAAATTTTCAGTTAAATTATGGTGAAATAACTAAAATACTCTTTTAACTCTATTTGAACCAAAGGGACCATTTGTGCGGTTACTCTAAAAATAAAAATAAAAGAGTTAATTACATGAAATGTTACTGTGGTTAGGTCTGTTTTCACTTTCTGTCCCCATGCTTAAAAAACTAAAAGGCCGGTCCAAGCGTTTGACAAAACGTAACACAAATGGTTCCCCTCTTGAATGGGCGTTATCTTTTTATGTTAAATGCATGTGAAAGGACAAAATTGCCTCTTGTTGAAATTAGTCAAAGATATTAAATTAACTTTTTAATATAATAATTGAAGTGGATCCACCCCACCTTCTTCTTCCCCTTTTTTTAACCTGTAGGTCGACCACCCAGCTGGTGACCATCAATCCACCAAATCTCAATCACCATTCCACCACACCCTCCATCATCCTTCATTGCCTCCTGCACCAAAACCCATCACTTCCGACATTGCAACATCTTTGAAATCGAATAGTTTCAATATCTCGATGAATGAAAGATCGAAAATAGGATGAAGCAATTAAAATATTTTCGAGTTCTAATTGGATGAAGCAATTTACCGGGAGATAGGCTGGGGGTGGTGGTAGTGGTTGGGTAATGGTGGTGTCGAGGGGAGTACTGGTGTAGGGGAGAGTGTGGTGGGTCTATTAATATATTATTTTCTTTTTATAATACAAATAGATTTAGTTTTCTTTTTATATTTTTATTCAAGGGTATTTTGGTCATCTAGGAAAAATTAATTGAAAAGTTAACAGCCCATCGATAACATTGGTGGTCCAACAATGGTTATACCCAACCCAATTGGGTGGCGTGCGCCGTACAGGTCGATGGTGAGGGTGGGGTGCAGGGATTTGTAAAACGAAGGTTAGCCGGCAGTGGTAGTGGCATGGGTAGGTGCTTCATTTTTATTTTGGAACTATTTGCTTCCACTTTGTTTTGGATTTCTAGTTCATATTTATTTATGGCGATGGTTTGGGAGTTTAAGTGGTGGGGTGCGATTGTAGTTGTGCGAGGCGGTGGTGCAGTTCGGTTGTGGTAGTGGTGCAAAGGCACAATTCGGTGATGGTGATGGGGTTTTTGTTTTGGTTGAAGAGGCACAAATTAAGATGGTTACGGTGTTGATATGGTATTGGTGGCCAACGAGGGAAATGGCTAGGAAAATGGGAGAGAGGGTGGTCGTGATAGTGAGCGGCAATGGCTGGTGATGTGGTGGTAGTGAGTAGCGATGCCCTGTGATGGTAGAGGTGGTGACTGGCGAGAGATAGTTGTTTTTGCTAATTTTTTAAAGTAATTTACGAAAATGGTCCCTAACGTTAAAATAGAGTAAATTTCATAAATGGTGCCTTTAGTTACAAAAGGGAATTTTAATCATTTCATCCAAATTTAACAGAAAACTTAACGAAATTTAGTCTTATACCCAAACTCGTTACAAAATTAAAAGCATAAAACCCAAACTTGTTACTCAGAAAAGTTAGTATTCAAACTTGTTATTTTCGTCAAATCACAGGGACTATTTATGTAACTAACTCTATTTTTAAAAAACAAATGAAACTAAACAATTTTTTAAAAGATCGATATATATGTTAGGATTTTCTTCATTGTTCGAGACGTAAGAAATTAAGATTAAATTATAATATCTTACATATAACAAAATATTTTTAGAGTGTTTTTTAGCAATTCAATTGTTTGACCACTAGGGTTGTTATTTTCATATAATTACAAAGTTTAAAGACCACAATAGATCTATGATAAGATCGATTATTTATAACGGGATAGTATACAAAATCAACATTAATGAAATATATATTTGTTACATTTATATCAGTCATAAGCATAGCAATCATCAATCCACTGTCTTTGAAACACAAATTATAAGAATATATCAGTTCTTACAAAAAAATATCGTTGCAACGCATGGGGTTCATATCTAGTTAAATAATAAATTAATAATAGCGTATTAGTGTTGCCATATCTACATTAGTATATTAGATTCACGTCAAAGACAAAACTATAAATGAAAGCAAATACGCTTGTACATAGCCTACCAAACTAGGATGTGGACTAAACTGCCACAATAATCCATTCCAAAAACGTTTATATGATAGAAAAAAAATATACAATTATTAGTTTGGATTATTAAATTTATTTTATTATTATTACTACTACTACTTTTAACTTTTTTATTGAACGACAAATGTCCGACCCTGATTCGTTGAATAAGTGTTTTTATGGCTCGTAGAATAAGTGTTATCTTCATCGGGTCCGTCTATTCATTTCCCAGCCGGGACCGCACACCCAGCCTTCTCAGGAGGAAACTCATTGCTGAGAAAACCTCCTGCTCAACTCTGAGCATTTTGCTCAGAGAGAATTGAACCCATAACCTCTCAATATTTACATGCCATATGTAACTCGCCTTATTACAATTATTATTTTTATATTTGTGTTATTATTATTATTATTGTTGTTGTTATTAGTAATACTACTACTATAATAATAATAATTATTATTATTATTTATAGAGTAAATTACGCTTTTCGTCCCTGTGGTTTGGTGGTTATAACGTTTTTCATCCAATAGTTTAAAAACGTCCGATTTAACCACTGTGGTTTAAAATATGTTACAATCAAGTCCAAGACACTAACTCTGATCTAACTTTTATGTTAAGTGTATGCAAAAAGACAAAAATACCCTTGGACTTAAATTGTTACTTACACACACTCACTCTCTCCCTTCATCCTCTTCACAACCCTTTATTCCCCCTCCATCACCACCACTGCCATTACCGCCACCAAAGCCTCCGCCTCCATCACCACGTTCTCCCACGCCAACTGCCGGAGCTTCACCGCCGCACACGGCCTCGCCGTTAGAGCAATCGCCATTGAAGTTGAAGTCCCTGGTCCAAACCAAGACCCACCGTCACCTCCATACACCACTACTGCCACCCTCGAGCGACCACCTAACTGATACCGAGCGACCACCTAACGGATGCCACACCATAGCGACCACCTAACTGCCACCGCCACATAGTCACCGCCACCACACAGCCACACAGCCACCGCCACACAGCCACCGCCACCAATTGCCACAACGCAAAAACCCTAAAAAACCCAAATCCAAAACTCCGAGGCTTTCACGGTGTGATTCGTTAGATATGGCTACAGATTCAGTAATCGAAGCTCGTTCTCGAGTTCCTAGGGTTCCGAAACCTCCTCCTCGCCCGTCGACGTCATCGTCTTCGTTTATCATCATCATCTTCCAACAGCTCGTTAAGCAGCTCATCGAGATGGCTTTAACGGAGCAACAAGTTCCTAAAAACCCTTAAAAATCCCAAACCCAAATCCAAAATCCAAACCCCAAATTGAATGTCAAGAAGAACACGAATCGGATCCAACAAGAAGGAGATGTAGGTTAGTCAGTTGGCTGTCGGTGATGGCACTGATTCGGATATGGGCGATTGGCAGGTGGTGGTAGCCGGTGACCGGCGTGTGGTGGCGGTGGAGGTTGCTGGTGAGTGTCATGTGAAGGTGGTTTGGATGTGGTCAAAGGAAAAGAAAGTGGGTTAAGGTATAATGGGGTGGAGTGAGACCCACATATTGTTTATTTGTAATATAATAAAAATTTTATTTCAAGGGTATTTTGGTCTTTTTCAAAAAAATTAACGGAGAATTGGATGGAGTTAACGGTTTGGACTTAATTGTGATATATTCTAAACCACAGTGGTTAAATCGGACGTTTTTAAACTATTGGTTGAAAAGCGTTATAACCACCAAACCACAGGGAGTAAAAGCGTAATTTACTCTTATTTGTATGAAAGCCCCATTACCTTTTACGAGAGAAATATGGTTACATCGGTTCGAAACACATGTCTTCGTGCCCATATCTTTTTAGGCAAGTCACCACTGTGTCGTTTACATATTTTTTTTGAACGGTTAATTACTTTATTGATCTCATGATACATTATACGATTTGATCTATTAGATGCCCAAAGGAAAGATAACGTCTTATTAATGTAACCTTTGCATATCCAAGACACTTTAATACCGCTGTATATAGCTTTTTATTTCTATAGCATACAAACGTTTAACTAGAAATTGTTGGAAAAATCTATTGTATCTAATAAAAGTAGGTTTATTTTGCCATTTGTCATTCTTTAAAACTATCTTTTTGCCACATCTCATTCTTCTAAACATTTCACATCATTTTTCCCTTTATAAGGGTATTATAATAATTTAACACTCAAGCTAATTTCTCTCTCTTTTTAAAAATTAATTTTATTAATTGTTACATTTCTCTCTCTTATTTAAATTTTTTTAAAATCAAGCTATAATTTTAAAAATAGATTTATTAAGGACTTAAAAGTCACATCTTTTTATTAAAATATTATTAATAAAAAAATTATAATATAAAAATTTTCTAAAACCCTAAACTTTTTAAAACAAATATATTTTAAATCAGTTCTTTTTAAAAAACTTATTAAAAAGGTGAAATTTTCTAATAGTAGTTTTTTAAACAACCAAAATAACTACAAACCATAGTTTTTAATAAACAAGATTTTTATATAAAATATATTTTTATTAAAAATTTTAAAATGAATATTTAAAAATAAAACTATTTAGATAAGAGAGTTAAAAAACTAATATAATTATTTTATTTCTTGAACTAGGGTAGGGTTATCTTGAGAACCACCATTTTTTGTGAGAACTCTAGGAGCCAATATCAACCACACATTTTAGTCAAATGCAAGTCTTATGTCAATTTCATCTTTTTTTTAAAACGTTCATAACTTTTTTTTCACAATATTATTTTTTCAAAAAAGTTACCATTAATTATAGTATTTTTTATCTTTCCAACGCCTAACATATTGATATACTTTTTTAAAAAAATTATCCAGCCATTATTTACACATGTGTAAATCTGGTTATACACATGTCTAATACCAGATTTACACATATGTAAAATGAATTTCGTAAAAAAATGGGATTTTTTTATTTTTTAAATTTTTTTTATGAAAGAGGGAAACGAAAGAAATATTTTGTGGTTTTATTTTTTTTATTTTTATGTTATTTTTCGATTTATAATTTTTTTAATATGTTTTTGTTAATTACAATTTTGCCATTGAAAATTAGTGGTTGAGATTAGTTACTAGAGTTCTCACAAAAAAAGTGAGTTCTCATTTGATCTCTCCTCTCTTGAACTATTATTTATATATAATTTTAATCATATCTTATATTAAAATATTATATTGTAACTTTTTATATTTATTACTAACTATAATTCGTTTAATAAATGGGTTTCTAGACTATATATCTGTATGTCTATCTATCTATCTAGAATGAAGAAAAATTAGGATAATACGTGACACAATTAACCATATTTTATATTCAAGCATGGTTTCATAATTAATATTTTTTATTACTAATTATTTAATATTTTATTTATTTAACCCGTGTAATACACGAGATACTAACCTAATACCTATTATAAATAAAATACAAAAATTCAATACGAACATAAGAAATTTTCACATTATTATAAAATAACACGTGGACACTATAACTGAACAAAATATTTGAACAAAATATTTGACCAGATTTAGTTAATGTATTTTGAAAAAACATGTTTTTAATATTCAATTAAACTAAAATACTCCACCATTCCTTCCCCATTTTAATAGCGTTCCATGCACAAGAAAGGTTACATCTAAAGAAGACTGTAACACTAAACTCGACAAGAGTAACGTGCTATTGTCATAAAATTCAGAATAAGAAAAACAATTTCATAATTAAAAAAAGAGTTTAATATTTAAAGAAAAATCTTATGAACATAATTAACTTAATCCATCAACTAAATTTATTTCTCTTTAAGTTCATTGTGTTGTTCTCCCTTCCATCCTAGATGTCCCATTATGTTATACACAAAAGTTCAATTGTGTTAAACTTAAATGTTTTCGACTAGCAAAAAAAGCCACAAGTTGCAGCAAGAATTATAACCCATTAGTTTCACTTTACATCATCACACACACATTAAAATAAACACGTTAAAGGGTGGTTAAGTAGGTAAAGAGAGACATATAAAGTTATAGTGTCTTAGTTCTTAGTATTTGAAGGAAAACACGAAAAAAGTCACGTCGTTGTAAAAGTTGATGATCGTTAAGAAATATAGATCCTCAATTACATTTGAGCTAATCAACATTATGCGCCCGAACCAACCTAATGTAATTGTTGTTGGTTTGTTGATATCGAGAGAGATTAATTTTGTCAGTGGTAAAAGGCATTTACCTAAACTTTGATGATGTTCAAGGATTGTACTTGATTTAATTTAAGATCAATTAAGTCAGAATTGATTCGAATGATGATTGTTTGTGGATTTGATAACTGACGATTAATGTTGGTAAGAAAGATAATTGATGATCATTAAGCTTTTCTAAAATTCATTAAGAAGGACAGGGCCGGCTCAAACTCAAAACTAGTAAAGCTAGGGATTTGAGCCTTTAATTTTTAGGGCCTTCAAATTTTATAAAGTATGTTTATATATGTAAAAATTATGGCTGGCCTAGACACTTTATTAATTTATGGTTTATGGTTTTAATGTTGGTGAGGAATATAATTGAAGATAATCGATGATCATTAACCTTTTCTAAAATTCATTAAGGTGTACAGGGCCGGCCCAAACCCAAAGCTAGAAAAGTAGAGCTTTGGTCCCTTAATTTTTAAGGGCCATCAAATTTTGTAAAGTAGTTTTATATATGTAAAAAATTTGGTTGGGCTATACATTTTATTAATTTAGTTTGGCCTCCAATCTAATGAAATGTACATCCAATTTAACAAATCTATAAATCTATAATTTATAAATATTAATAAAAGACTAACTTAGGTGTCACGTGACCTCTCCCTAAGGTGTTTATCTGGTTGTCGAGACTCGATCAAAAACAAGGTTAATATATCGGTCCTACCTACCTTTATTGTGTAAGGGTAAGTAAGGTCGTCTGCATAGTGAATATGTGGAAAGTCTTTACTTATAAACAACCCTCTTAACGTAACCAAAACTGATAATCTCAAGTAGTAATCTTACTTATAGCTACCTCTATATCAAATTACTCTCAATCTTAATGAGATCACGATGCAAGAAAAACGAAAACTGATAATCTCAACAAGTAATCTTCCTTATAAACAAACATCTTAACGTAACCAAAACGTAGAATTACCTTCAAAGATCATTGTTCAACACAACCCTAATAGGAACACATAAAAAGCCTTACTTAACATAATTGATTCTCTCGGAAGCAATCACGAACGACCTAGCTATGCATCATCTTCTCGAACTCTTGAATCTTGAATTGAATGATAATTAATGGTGAGTTGGAATAAATTGGGAAGCTTGGAAGCACCAAAAATCTTCTTATTTTCGGCTGAGAAGAGTTGTCATTCGAATTGGGGTGATATAGGTTTAAATAACTTGAATTTCCACAAAATCCGGAAGCTGTTAGGCCACCGACATATGATACGCCGACCATGGGCGTATCATACGCCGACCATGGGCGTATCATACGCCCAACCTATTCTTTGACGCCCAACTTTCTGTTTTTTTTCTTCAAATACAACCACAAATACGCCGCCATACGCTGACCGGCGTATGATACGCCCATAGCCGGTGTATCATATGTCGGGGTAGTCTTCACTGTGCCGTTTTTGTAACTTTTGATATTTGCAGTTTCAGTCCTTTTGTTTTGTGTTTTGCTACTTTTTCTCCAAAATAAGCCTTTTTTTAACTCTAACCACCTACAAATCAAAACACACACAAAGTGAACTTGTTCTACAATAATCATAATGTAAAATCGCACATTTAGGTTGATTAAGCACTAAATTATTATCACACGATCAGGTGTCCACCTAAGATTTGTCCATGTGTTATCACCACAATCAACTATTATTTTAAACAAAATCAACCATGTCTAACTTTCCAAACTTAATCTCAAATTTTAAATTTAATTTAAAGAATTTAAATGAAAAATCAATTAAATCAAACTTTACAAATTTATTAATATTGCTGAATAAATATTTTTCATTTAATATCATAATAATATCCTAATAGTCGAAAAAATGATTTATTAATAATCACAACCCAATTCTTAAAGTTTACATATCGTATGATTTTTTAATATCATTAATATTAAATATAGTAACATGTCTTGACATTAGATCATTTATTCTATCCGTAAATTTGATCACATTATCTACATTCTTTTTTGTTTTCTTTTAACATTTTATCTCTTATTTAAACCATGTAGTACATGGATTACTAACATAGTTTGTATCATATAAAGTTAGAAAAATAAATTTAATCTAAACACCTAATATGCACAATATATAATTTTAAATAAATATTTTCCACCAACTATACACGTATTAGCTTATTATTACCAATCTCAAGACCGGATAAAGAAGAAGGATTTTAATAGACCTTGTTTTTAAAAAATGTCTCGTTTTTTTAGTTTGATTGATGCCCAAAAAAACGTTAAATCGATCTTGAAGGTGAATTATATGTAAGCGAAACTAGACTATGTAGTGTTGATTATCTTTCGAATATTTTTTTATCTATAGTTCTTAGTTTCTCATGGAAGTTACAAGGATGAAGATTGCATCAATCATATGCCTTGTATTTTGTTTATGTTTTCACCTACATTGATAATTGACCTACCAAAATTTATAATTTCATAATGAAATACATATACTATTAATTATAGATCTTGAAGCATACGAAGTCACAAGAGCGTGACACGTGTTTTCTGTCGGAGGGGTAGTTTCATCCGCGCTACAATTGCGCATAAAAGGTAAATAATTACGCATGTTTTATTCATATTTACGCAAATATTTATTATTACGCAAAGGGAAATTACTCGCGTTATAAAAAATAATTATGCAAGTTATATGACAACTACACAAGTTATGTTCGTTATTACGCAGTTAATAATTATGCAAGTTATACGCATAACACAGAGACGTTTTAAAAAATGTTGTTTTTTTAAAGTATAGCAATATTATACTCATATCAAAGAGGATAAAATGCTCGATTTTATAGTGTATTTTTTGTATAAAAATAATGTCATATAAAAGCCTTATATACGTTAGAAAAACGGGGGGATATGAAAAAAGTGAAAAGTTATAAGCTATTTTTAAATTACCCCTCCAGACACAATTGTTACGTATTGTTTCATTTTTAGTCTGAAACGTCCATTGCTTAGATCAATTGTTGTTAAACTTCGTACACTTCGCATGAATTTTTTACTTGTACCATAAACTTTTCATATATACATATACATACATACACACATATATATATATATATATATATGTATATATATATATATATATATATATATATGTATATATATATAGTATATATATATATATGTATATATATATATATATATATATATATATATATATATATATATATATATATATACTAGTAGAAAACCCGCGCGATGCAGCGACAGCTATAATTTACAACATGGTACTCGTTTTAGTTTATAAATCATCTCGTGATAACTGTATGGTATTTCCATTAGTTCTCTTAAATTCGTTTTAATAAACAAAGTATAAGATTTGAACCCACGACTTTGCGACGGGTAAATTTCTTTTTTCACGGCGTTACATATATTCATAACCCATTAAAAGCAAGTGGGTGGAGGATTTTGGGAAATAAGAAACTTTTATTCCTTGCATATTAGATATACAAAACTGCTATATTTTAATCGTTTTACAACCAACATCAAGACAAACATAAAAAACATGTATTTGCCTTCCATATTCCATATACAAAACTATAGTAATTTAACTATTTTACAACCATCATCAAAACATAAACATATATAAATTGCAACATTTTAACATTCTTGTGTTAATAGTTTTACATGCTTGAGTTGCAGCTCTGTGAAGCTTCCTATCAATCCACCAATACATCCTGCTAGCCACTTTTAGTAGTTAAATGACCAGAGAGAGAAATTGCCATAGGCAGAAACATTGCTTCATAGAACTCAATGTGCCTGAGATACATAATTCAAGACACAAGTTAGATAGTTGTGACCAAAAGATAAGGTAATAAACGACGATCCACTTATAAAAATTTTAACTCGTCTAGACATTAGGCAACCAGTCTACCCAACCCTACACATACCAAAATTTCCAAATTTAACCGGACCCGTTATACCCGATCACCCAGCACGCTAGATATAAGAGAACTTGATAAGAATAAGACCGGTAAAAGATAGAACACGGTAAATTCACTATGAGATGAAGCTGCTATATTCTTGTTCTTTTTCTCAAAATCATTTAGTAACAAACACAATTCCTTATTGACCCTAAGCCTCAAATATTAGGTAATCAGTTGGCCAATCGGACTGTTTATTTGACCCTAAACAATAACATGACAAGAAGAAAAATCATCCAACAAGAACTTAAAAGCTAATTATTGCATCTTTTTAAGGAACTGTACTGAACTTTCAAACTCAATTCTCATAATAAATAAATAAATAGATTGATGGACCAGGTTGGTTAATTACCTGTGTATCATAGAAGACAATATTTTTGGTACAAGCCACTAAATGCACATTTGTAACATAAATAGGTTGGTTAACTACCACTACTACTGCTGCTGCTGCCGCTGCCGCTGCCGCCGACGCCGCCGCGCCGCCGCCGCCGCCGCGCCGCCGCCGCCGCCGCCGCCGCCGCCCGCCGCCGCCGCCGCGGCCGCCGCCGCCGCCGCCGCGGCCACGCCGCCGCCCCCACCACCGCCGCCGCCCCCACCACCGCGCCGCCCCCACCACGCCCGCCACCACCACCGCCGCCGCCACCACCACCGCCGCCGCCACCACCACCGCCGCCGCCACCACCACCGCCGCCGCCACCACCACCGCCGCCGCCACCACCACCGCCGCCGCCACGGCCGCCGCCGCCACGGCCGCCGCCGCCCCGGGCCGCCGCCGCCCCGGCCGCCGCCGCCCCCACCGCCGCCACCCCCACCGCCGCCACCCCCACCGCCGCCACCCCACCGCCGCCACCCCCACCGCCGCCACCCCCACCGCCGCCACCCCCACCGCCGCCACCCCCACCGCCACGGCACCGCCGCGGCCCCCGCCGCGGCCCCCGCCGCGGCCCAGCCGCCGCCCAGCCGCCGCCACCGCCGCCGCCCCCGCCGCCCCGCCGCCGCCCCCGCCGCCGCCCCCGCCGCCGCCCCGCCGCCGCCCCCGCCGCCGCCCCCGCCGCCCCCCCGCCGCCCCCCCCGCCGCCACGACCGCCGCCACGACCGCCGCCACGACCGCCGCCACGACCGCCGCCACGACCGCCGCCCCCGCCGCCGCCGCCCCGCCGCCGCCGCCCGCGCCGCCGCCGCCGCGCGCCGCCGCCGCCGCCGCCGCCGCCGCCCCCGCCGCCGCCCCCGCCGCCGCCCCGCCGCCGCCCCCGCCGCCACCCCCGCCACCCCGCCACCACGCCACCACCGCCACCACCGCCACCACCGCCACCACCGCCACCACCGCCACCACCGCCACCACCGCCACCACCGCCACCACCGCCACCACCGCCACACCGCCACGACCGCCACGACCGCCACGACCGCCACGACCGCCACGACCGCCACGACCGCCACGACCGCCACGACCGGCACGACCGGCACGACCGCCACGACCGGCACGACCGCCACGACCGCCACGACCTCCACGACCGCCCCGACCGCCACGACCCCGACCGCCACGACCCCGACCGCCACCCCGACCGCCACCCCGACCGCCACCCCGACCGCCACCCCGACCGCCACCCCGACCGCCACCCCCACCGCCACCGCCACCGCCACCGCCACCGCCACCGCCACCGCCGCCGCCGCCGCCGCCGCCGCCGCCGCCGCCGCCGCCGCCGCCGCCGCCGCCGCCGCCGCCGCCGCCGCCGCCGCCGCCGCCGCCGCCGCTGCTGCTGCTGCTGCTATGGTTAAGTAAGGTATTATATTGGTTTTGGCATTGTTGATATGGTTAAGTAAGTTATTAGATTGATTTTAGATGTTGATTTGGATTCCTCCAACAAGATATATATAGTGATGTTATTGAGTTGAATTTTATTTACGTTTTGAATTGTTGCTTCGCACTTATTTTTTAGTTACGTGCACTTATCTGAGCATTCAAAGCAGTAGGTTGTATTCGAGCTTGAAGCTGGTAAGTAACATACTGCTTTGGTGTATTGTGTTTTGATACAGTCTACATATTTTGATTTTGCTGGTATTAATGGCCTGTTTTGACTATAATCTGGTTTGAGCTAAACCCATTTTGACCCGTTACGGCGTTACCCGACCAACATCTTAGGGGAAGAACTCCAATATACCCACTATAATTTATAAGACAATGTTAGATGTATCAACAAGGAAATGATGAATGTTATACCCACTTATGACTCGGAACATTATGAAAAATATGAAAACATATTATACCCACTTATGACTCGGAACATGAATAATGTTTCTCTTTCTAAATATTAATTTCCTTTCTTTTTAATTAACATTTGAATTTCTCTAACATTCATCATTTCCTTGTTGATACATCTAACATTGTCTTATAAATTATAGTGGGTATATTGGAGTTCTTCCCCTAAGATGTTGGAGTCATAAGTGGACATTTGTGGTTTATACCGGATGAGTACATCAGGTTTTTTGTTCCTACTGGGGAATTGATATTCTATGGTGATAGAACTTGCAAAATATGTGCATTATTTTCGACACACTATACTATTTTAACCCAACAATCATATTTCAGCAACTTTTAATTGGCCAAATTGTGATCTTTTGTAAGGGTTAACTGCTATGTTTGGACAGTGTGACCAAAAGTTTTCTACTTAAATAGTAATTTTATTAACATTTCATAAATATAACCATTTGATCAATAAAAATGACTACGCGGACGTTTAATTTGATAAAAAAATGCCATTACCATATGATCATCACTCACCACCAACAATCTTTGTGTTTAAAAGGTGATTTGTGTTTTCATACGTTACATAGTTATGTTTAATCAACAAAAAGTCTATGTGTTTAAACGAATGAACTTAGGCGTAATTAGTTGGTGCAAACTCTTTGTACAATTTATTCATACTCAATCTAACATACATGACTTCTATTCATTTTAGGCATGATATGTTATGCTTGACAATGTACCCATGTTGCTTGGCCAATGCATTGAAAAAGATGAAATTGTAGAACGACTTTGAAGGTAATTAAGTTCTGTTTTAGTGTCTTTTTGAGTCGCGGCCAAAATAACCAATCGAAGGACAAAAACTATTTCATGAATCATGAATTATGTGCTACTTTAATGTTTAGGCACCTCCTTGAGAAGGCGAACTCTGTTAACATAGAGAGTTTGACACATCAGCACAAGCTCGCGTTATTTATATGATAAATGTAAGTACATTTTCTTCTAATTCCTTTTGTATGTGCATATGTCCAATTAGTGTCAATGTCATGTATTTTTCAAATGGTACAAGGGTTTTGAGCCATATTTAGAACATAGAACACCAAAGAATCCTGAAGTGATGCCAACACTAATGCAAATGGTATTCAATTTGCGTCATTAAAATTTTCTAATTAAAATAGTCTTACATTGCAGGTTGTCTTTAAGAAACTCACTTTGAAAGTGTTACAACGTGTACATAGCAAATATAATTTGTAAACTAAACCTTCATTTTATTTTATATATAAGTTTATTGATTTTGCATTCATGCTCTACGTTAGCATCTATAATTTTCATATGTTTTTTTGTTAATGTTTATAATGTTGTTTTCCAGGGGCAACAATTGATTGCTCAGTTACATAAAACTGTAGATGATTGTGGACTGTGGTGGCAAAAACTTACTACTCAGCCTGCAATTTTGTGATTTTTCCTTATGCACTTCAAGATCAATTTATTCTTGAAAGGGATCTCCATGACAATATCTAGGGGCATTCATTTACTATTTTTTTGTTGGGTTTTTTATCAGAAAGTTTGATAGCAATTTTATCCTGTTTATGCTTTAGTTTGCCAAAATAGAAGCAAAAATTGCTTATTTAAATGGTTAAAAGTGATTTAGAGAAAAGAAGTGAGTCAATATGCTTACCATTTTAAATGGCATTCACACTTTTTTGAGTACTTAGGCACCCGACTCTTTATCCTTATTTTGAATTGTGCGTGGTAACCGGCAAGTCTCTCTATTTTGATTTGAAATATGTATCATTCAGTTATAGTATTACATTCATTATTTTACATCTTTAGGTTGGAAAATTAGGTGCACCGGTCAAAGAATGGAATGAACTGTTTGTGGAACACAGTTGAATTCTTTAATGGATGTTAAAAGGAGACAAGGAAGGTTTTGCATTTCAGTTTTAAAAAATAATTTCTTGATTTTGGATGTTGGATATCACTTTTTAGTCAAATATTTGTACCGTTTATAGAATCATTTCACCTTACATAACCTTTCACAATGCATTGCTAAATTGACAAGCAAATTCAAACCAGTCTTAAAGAAGGCAACGTTTAACCTTGATAGTGAGGTAAGAATTGACTTGAAAATGTTATGAGCCAAGCCGATTTATCGCATAAATTACAAATCAAAGGATACTAGCTCTCAATTGCAAATTTTTATATTCATACACTTCCGGTACAACACATTTGTAACATTATGTAAGTATTTTGGATTTGAGATCGTGTCAAAAATCTCCGCGCAACGCGCGGACGAACAAACCTAGTTATATAATTAAAAAGAAGAGAAATAAAAAAACAATTAATGTAATTATAAGAAAACAGATGTGAAATGGATCGTGAATGCTCTTATAATCTCCGTCGCAATGTGAGGCTTATTCCAAATTGCGGTTATGCTTAAAACAATTGGGCCATTGGCCCATAAAACATCTATTTGGACACCTTAGCCCATGTTATTTGACCCAGACAAAAGTCAAAACACAAATGTAACTACAACATGTCACGGGGTTAAAGAAAACTGCGATCCACGAAGAAGTAAACCCTAATTCAGAAACAAATTCATAATTTTGTATGAAAAATTTATCGACAATTATTGAATTGAATGCAGTAAACACTTTTTGATTCACGAGATCTAGACTGAAGTAGCGAAATTTGAAGCTGATTTTATGCTAATTTGGTGATCTAAGAATCAGAAGGTGGATTCGACATTTGTGATTTATAAAAATACGATCTTGATGTTCTTGATGATGATGCTCTGAATCTGCCGATAGATTTGACTTCTGAACCACTAGATGTAAGTACCTTTCATCTTCATCATCTAAAATTGCTTCATGTTCAATTGTGTGTGCTTGTTACTGATATGAATTGTATATTGTTTTCTTCGTGTAAACACTTCAATCATTGATTTGTTAGTTGATGAGACTAATAGATTATGATAATCATATTAGATTATCAGTATTCAGTTTGAAGAAGCAACTGTGAAACTGATTGTTCAAAATTGACCATTTCGGTCTCAATGGGATAATCATACTCAGTTTGCCCCTATCCAAACACTCAGAATCTGATCATCTGTTGTACAAAAACTAGATGTGGCGATTGTGGGGATTTCGGGTTGGCGTGTTGAATTGATGAACCCAAACAAAAATATCAACCCTAATGAATTCATTTATAATCATGTAACCCGAATACAACTGGTGTGACTCATTTATTTAAATTAGTTTAATGAGTTTACGGGTTAGAAACAGATTGACAGGTTGCAATTAGGTTATAAACAGGTCATAAGCAGGTTGTATTACTTGGGTAAATGGGTCATAACGGGTCAACGTGTTCTAATAATTGTGCAAATGAGCCATAAACAGGTTAGCGGGTGGTTAACATATAAATTATTCTTGTTTTTTTAATTCTAGTTTTAGACGGGTCGACCTGTTTAATTTAGCAAGTTAAACATCAAACAGGTCAACCCAAACTTGAACCATTTAACTAAATGGGTCAAATGGGTAATGTCACATTACAACTCAAATCCTGATTATTTTTTGTCGAGTTTCGAGTTTCGACCCATCTCAGGAATTGACACCCTTACTCCAAAACACAATAATTCAGGTTTAAATCACAAATATTAACTGATCTATGTTTGGCACATTTTTATCTTTCAGAGATCTTATCTTATGGATAGATGGCAGCCAAGGAGGGGGAGAGGGAGAGGCAGAGGAAACTATTCATCTTCTTCGGCTTCTTCGCAAACCCGATCAAGCAACTTTAGACCTTCAAACACTTCAAACTATCAAAGAAAACCAACACCAAATCATATTAGTTCTGAGGTTAACAACAAACACAACAATAATGATCCCGAAGACCTCCCCAACTTAACAGGATCTTGCCCTTATATGTGCCCAGTTGACGAGAGAATACGACGCGAACGACTAAGGGATTTAGCCATTTTTGAGAGATTGAACGGGAACCCGTCTCAGTCATCAGCTAACCTTGCTGTCAAGAAGTTCTGCAGAACAATCTCCACAAAAGACGTGCGGGATGTTGACTTACGTCCCATTTTGGTACTAGAAGACACTTTGGATCATCTTCTAAACATCTTCAAGTCGAAAAGTCATCCTTTTGAAGTTATTCATGACTTCATCTTTGACCGCACGAGATCCATAAGGCAAGATCTCAGTATGCAAGGTATAATAACAGGAGATCAAGCTATTGGAATATATGAAAAGATTGTAAAGTTTCATATCATTTCTCATCACAAGCTTCAAAGAAATAATGTGAATTTGGATTCAAATTCAAATGTCTCTCCAATGCATCATCTTAACATGGAGCAGCTTACAAAAACATTGTCATCTTTATATCACTTGTATGACCAAACCCGAAAGCCAAATCCAGAGTTCTATTCCTTTTATGTGCTTCTTCATCTCGGTTCTGATCATCAACCAACGGGTGAGTCGTTGTCTATATGGTTCCAGAAGCTTCCTTTGTCCGTCATGAAGTCGAAGGAAATGATGTTTTCGCGAAGACTTTTAAGGTACTCTCGTTTTGGTAACTATAAGCAGTTTCTTGAAACTATAGATTCTGAAGCATCCTGTTTACAGTATTATGTTCTTGAACCGTACATTTGTGTGATTCGTGCATTCGGGTTGTCGTGTTTGAATCATGGAGGGTATAAGTTAAACCCGTATCCGCTTGTGGACATATCTAAACATTTGTTTATGGAGGAATGTGACGTTGAAACTTTTTGTAAAGATTGTGGTCTAGAGACTTACATTGGTGAGGATGGAACAAAGCTTATGCCTACCAAGCAGACAAGTTTCTGCAGTCCAAAAGGATCTGTGAAATATTATCCGATGGTGTCAACACGGTTGAAAACGCTTTACGATGAAGTACCTGAAACAATATGAGCTCGAGGATGTCTGGGAATATCGTGCGACGTTGTGGTGAAAGTAAGTTATTCAAGTTTGAACAGCAAAAGTCGTTTCGAGCATGTTCGTCATCTGATATGAATTTGTTTGTTGTACTTGTGAACTCTAATTCTTATATAAGATATTAGCATAGGGAATTTGTTTAATGGTATCAGGTGTGTTGTATAGTCTTTGTTTTATAGAGATTACCGGTTCAAGTATCGTAATTAACGAGTGATGTAAATTTAGAAATAGGTTTAGAGTGTTTGTGTTTGTGTTTGCTCTTAAAAAAAGAAAACTATTTTAATAAATTGATTATTTTAGGTGTGGACTATACACATACGATGATGAGTTGTACGTATACCACTTTGGTTTGATGTTATATGAGCGTTTAATAGTTATAACCCAAGAGTTAACTACTCGTTTAATTGAGATTATTAAAAGTAAACACTCGTTTGAAACGGAAGCTACAAAATCAAACGTTTGTTCTACTGGTATCTCCAAAACTTAACGATGTGTAACTACTTTTTCGAAATAGATACACTTATTTTTAAAGTAGATACTAAAAAAACCTTGTCATGGTTACTTTAATAGCTATTTATAGAATATTTTAATGGTTTATCAAATGTTCAAACTTTAACTATTTTGGGTTAGGGTGCACAAAGTCGGTTGTTTTTTTCTTTTTCCAAAATGGTTGTCAAAATGGTACAATTAGGGTTGTAGACTCAATATTTTGGCTTTAGTCGTTGCAGGTTCAGCTAACCGGTTTGATTAGTTTTGAATCATTGTAAATACTAAGGATATAAACTAGTTATGAACTATGATTTTATATTGGTTCTAAAACAATTAGTATAGGTACCACTAGTTTGGGTCTGCTTCATATAGGGTGGTTCCGGTTCCGAAATTGTTTTTTCTCCACCTCTCGTTTGGATAGGTTGAAAGTTAAGATCAAGAATAAAGATGACTTATAAGTCCCATGTATTAGATGTGTATGCTTCTAACGTTTTACTAGATCATGT
The DNA here is from genome assembly GCA_025215565.1 of Flaveria ramosissima. NCBI lineage: Eukaryota > Viridiplantae > Streptophyta > Magnoliopsida > Asterales > Asteraceae > Flaveria > Flaveria ramosissima. The sequence continues at coordinate 69,670,284 of CM046029.1, read as the reverse complement.
ACATATTTATTTTGATATATAGCTAAATAATTTTATTAAAACATTAACTAAATTTTATAAATTTTGGGTGGAAAATAATACATGTGTGACATCATAGATTCCTGTAGTTGTTGAAGTTAGGGTAGAAAATTAATTATCTTAATTATTTCATAATAAGAATCTATCTACTTCAACGTAACCTCTGTTCTTTAAACATCAAATTAAACACATGTTTAACCCCTTATAATTGTACGGTACATTTATCTAACAATAACACTTCACGAATTAAACTTAAACCCTTAACTTTACGTAAAGTCTCATTCTTCTTGACTACAAACTTCTAACAATTTTCTGACCAACCCCTCACCCTAATATAACCATAGTTAACAACCAAGTAACCACGGTCACATCACAAACATCAACGTCTGCAAAACCACCACGTGGACGGTAGGATCAACACACATATCCTCATTCAACAGTTGATATTTCGTTTGCGTTAGAATTTGGGATTAGCATCTTCTTCACAGATAATCGTTTATTCCCTCATATCATCATCAACAAACAATCGATCATCAGAAAATTCAACCGGAGATCTGTGAAAACGAGCAGCAGATCATGGAGATGGAGCGCGTGACGGAGTTTCCGATGAGTAACGTCGACATCGGACCGAGAAAACGGCAGCGAATTGGCTGGGATGTTGTTCATCCGGCTGCTAAGGTATTAGATCCGCTTCGTTTTCTTCGTTTTCATCTAATTTTTGGTCTTTTGGTTTGATTGTTTTGCTAGATCTTATCGTAATCTGAATCGTTGACCAGGTAAGGTTAAAGCAAGGTTTTGTGTTTTGATATCGTTAGATAGCAGTTTGTTGTAGTTTTGATTATACGATTAGCTGTGTTTTTGTCTGTATTTCGTCGTCTGTGTCGGAATTTGATGTTTTGCGCGGTGAGAAATTAAGCATGATAACTTTTGTTGTAATTCGCTTTGACGATTAGGGCTGTTCACGAACCGAACCGAACCGAACGCAGCTCCGCTCGAACTCGGTTCGGTTTTAAACCGAGCGGCTCGGTTCGGTTCGGATTTACAAATTCGAGCGCAAACTTCATGCTCGAACTCGGTTCGGTTTTAAACCGAGCGCTCGGTTTCGCTCGGTTTTGTGTTACAATGGGTCGCGGTCGAAGATGGGTCGCGGTCGCAGGTTCGCGGCTCGCAGTAGGGTCGGAGACGCGGTTGCAGGTTCGCATATTCGCGGCTCGCATGGTGGAAGCTGCTGGAGAGTGGAGAGGGGAGAGTGGTCACAGATCGCTGGAGGCTGTCGCCTAGACTGCTGGAGAAGACGATGAGTGGACTGTGGAGGGTGAGGAGTGAGAACTGATGTAATGAGGTTTAAATGTATTGGTGTATTAAAGTTTTGAGCTTTATACTAAAAATTTAAAATATTTGTAACTAAAAAATAACTAAATATAATAATAAATTAACATATATAATTATATATAATATATAAAAACTAAACTAATAAATAATTCGAGCGAAACTGAGCGAGCGACGAGCGAGCGACCCTTCGCTCATGCTCGGTTCGTTTTGAAACCGAACCGAGCCGCTCGGTTCATTTACAATCGAGCGGAAATTCGAACGAGCAAAATTCCGAGCATTTTTCGAACGATTTCGAGCGAGTTTCGAACGTCGAGCTATTTGAACAGCCCTATTGACGATTGAGGTTTTGTGTGGATTTTGGTGTTTAATATCTCGTCCTTTGATGATTTATTTGAAAGTATATATTTCAAAATTTCTAATTTTTGGAAGGTCTTTTTAAGTTTTTGGTTGTGAGAGATTATTAAGCGCTGAAATCCTAATTTAAGCAACTTGTGGTTAGATCATCTTTTTCGGTTAATCTAATCAGAGAAGTTGTGTTTAATATGTGATAATGGAGTTTTAATTTGTTTGTGTTGTTAAATAAAGAATTAAAGAAGAATTTGGTGTTGGTTATTATTTTGATTTCGATTGTTATTGTAACTACAAGCTTGCATGTGATTGATTTTGGTTGCTGTTGTGTTGAGAAGTCTTGAAATTTTTGGTTCGCTGTTAACTCACAATCATAATGGCAAGGTGAGTTAAGAATGTCTATTTAAAAGAAACATGAATGGATGCCTGTGTGTAGGCTCAGCTAGGATTGTTTTATGGACAAGATGTTGGAAATGTGACCAGCTTTGCACCCTCGCGGGCACCCCAAGACCATAATAATTCATCTATTGTTAAGCATGTGGCTCACAATGGTTCTCCGCCATGGCGTGAAGATGATAAAGATGGGCATTATATGTTTGCACTTGGAGATAATTTAACTTCACGCTGTAACTACCCTTCACCGACATCAAATAGATTTTTATATTAATTTTCTGGTTATAGTACTAGTTGAAGATTTTAAATGGCTTGCTACATCTTTAATTATAGCCTTTTAAAGCTCTGCATAGAAGTAAATTAACATGTCATGCTTCCTAGTACTTAATTGTGTTTGGCCATTAGCCATCTAGAGTTGTTAATAGGGAACAAAACATTTTCGTAATGGAGTATGAACTAATTTTGAAACATTAATGGTTGGGTGTTTGTGCTTAGTCCTTATAGTGTTGATGAAAAGTTTTTTTATAGCCTCTTGATGTTTATATGGTACTGATTTCTTTATTTTAATTTTTACTATTTTTTATTTTTTCACAGATAAGATTCATGGGAAAATGGGAGAAGGTGAGATTTATCTACCAAGTTACTGATTATAGGTAATCAGCTTAATATTGATAATTGATGTATATAATTCTATTTTGTTTTTTGATTTAGGCACATTTGGTCAAGTGTTGGAATGCTGGGATAAAGAAAGGAAGGAAATGGTGGCCATTAAAATTGTTCGTGGTATAAAGAAATATCGTGAGGCAGCCATGATTGAGATTGACGTGCTTCAACAACTTGGTAAACATGATAAAGGTGGCAATCGGTGAGTGACAATTTTTTTTATCTGAGTGAATGGTTGTGTTATAGTTTGCGTTTGTTGTTAAATTGATTTATTTTTGCAGTTGTGTACAAATAAGGAACTGGTTTGACTATCGTAACCATATATGTATTGTAAGTATAACACAATTGATATGGTGGATTTATTTCCCCAAGTTATCAAATGTTTTGGGTTTAAGATATTTGGATGCCTTCAGGTTTTTGAGAAGCTTGGACCAAGTTTATATGATTTTCTACGCAAAAACAATTATCGATCATTTCCTATAGACCTAGTTCGTGAGATTGGAAGACAACTCTTGGAATGTGTAGCATGTGTGTAGTAATCGCTTATGCTATTTTTATATTCATCATTATTCTCTTTGTAGTCTATTGTTTGCCATATTATACTCTATTGCCTCTGTTATCATGCAAGGAATATGCTTTGGGTGTTATTTGTGTGTGAATTAGAAGTTTTACCATTTTTTACTGCCTTTGCTGTTGATAATCAATGTATTAATAAATTGTTTGTCAAATTCATTGCAGTCATGCATGATATGCGCTTAATACACACCGACCTGAAGCCTGAAAACATTCTTCTAGTGTCCCCAGAATATATCAAAGTGCCTGATTACAAGGTTTGAACAATTAGTTTTCAATTTAGAGGTGGTAAATGGGTGGGTTGGTGGTTGTTGGGTATTTGGTTGATGTGGGTCCAGGTTGAACAGACTACTTTCATGGTTGGGTAGACCCAAAGTTTTATTGACCAAAGAGTTAGTTGTTTACTACTGATTACTGTGTCAAAAATGACTACAGAAGTTAGATTTATTTTGATAGTTAATTTTTTATATATAATTAGAGTTTTTGTGCCATTAAAAACGCACTTTCGGTGAGTTTTGAGAATTCGATCCAATTGAGTTGTTTCTTTTTAAATCTAACTCTTAGCCCATTTTACCCGATTGTGACACAATACAGCGTTGATCAGATCAGCTTATAAGGAAATGGATCGAAATTGCCGCCTTTAGTTTGTATGGTGGCGATGCTGATGGCTAACAGTTGTTGTTCCAATGTGTTGTTTTAGGGTTCATCTAGGTCACCCAAGGATAGTTCATACTCCAAGAGAATACCGAAATGCAGTGCTATCAAAGTGATTGATTTTGGGAGCACAACATATGATCGTCCAGACCAGAACTACATAGTGTCAACTCGTCATTATCGTGCACCAGAAGTTATATTAGGTAGTCACTTTGTTTAGTTTATTTATCTACTTAAATTTTTTAAGCTTTTAGGATAATGTATGTTCAAATATTCAACTGATGTCATTAAGGCGACCCATACATCGAATTATTTAAGCTACTTTATAGGCCACCAAAGTAGGTATCTGGTTCTTTTTTTTAAACGATTCTACCTTTTTCCAATCATAGCAAAAACATGTCTGGACGACAGATGACGAAAATGCCCTCATAAATTTTGAGAACAAATGTACTTTTGTTGAGGTGTCAGCTTGTTATTGGTAACTCATTGTATTTTCAAAAACCATTAATGGTGTTTATGTCACTATGCATTTTTTTGGCCAAATTAGATTTTTTTTAACTATAATTTATTTACATCTAAATACCACCTATCTTGCACTTGTGAGGATTTGAACCCCTACTGCCTTTGTGGGAGGCAAACATCATATCACTAGACCACTGGGTCATGGGCTTTTGGGTGAATTAGGTATAAATGAAACCATATATATATATTTGGGTTGTTTTTTTATATATGGGCGGCCTTCAAAGAAATAAAAAAAGTTGAATATTTTAGTGGGTTGCGCAGGCATTATTCCTCCTTAGCTTTCTATGTATAAGATTTTCAGATATTTATTTGCTATCTGACCTGTGTTTCATACAGGATTAGGATGGAGTTACCCTTGTGATATATGGAGTGTCGGTTGTATCCTTGTGGAGCTATGTTCTGTAAGTTTGGCTTCATCTTTTTGTATCTTTATTAATGGAAGCGATTTGTAACAATAAAAGGGACGCATCCACAACAAATAAATCTTATTTGACAGTTTTACCCTTACATCATAAACATAGATAAAAAATAATGTTGAGACATGGGGGTACACTTGTCAAAATTACATTTTTGTAGTGCAGAATTCACCTTCTTTCTAGTAAATGCTTCCTGCAGTTAAGACTTATTTTGACTGGTACACTTTTATAACAGGGTGAAGCTTTGTTTCAAACACATGAGAATCTTGAACATCTTGCTATGATGGAAAGGGTCCTCGGATTTTTACCTCAGCACATGTTGAGGAAAGCAGAGTGAGTATTTCTTGTTTACTTGACAACATTTCTTTGTAATTTCTTCGCAAAGCTGGCGGGTTGGATCCACCATTACACTTTTGGACTATTATAAGTATGCATTGTAATAAATATGACCCATCCATCTTGCCATTTGTATATTGTTACATGTATCTAGTTACTTCGACCGCTGTATATTAATGTCACCATCTTCTCAGTCGGCATGCAGATAAATACATTAGAAAAGGTAGGCTGGACTGGCCCGAGGGTGCTACCTCGAGAGAAAGTATTAAAGCTGTTCAAAAACTACCTCGACTTCAGGTTTAAATCTTTTGTGATCATCTCCATGTACTGTTCTTATATATCTTTAACATAACCTAACGATTAAAACTATATATGTTTTTATTTCACAGAACTTAATCATGCAACACGTAGACCATTCAGCGGGCGATCTTATTCATCTCTTACAGGGGCTTTTGAGATATGATCCTTTAGATAGGTTAACAGCACGAGAAGCGTTAAGACATTCGTTTTTCACTAGAGACCACTTTAAGCGTTACTAGATATGATGCGGGTTGTATGTTTTTTACCCTGTCATCTTCTCATCCTGATTGAATACAAAGTTTAAGTGTTATGCTGGTTGAGTCCTGTACGTGTTTAGTGTTTCAGAATATCTTCTTGAATGCAATGTGCAAGTGTGCGCGTTTACTGTAAATGGCTAATCTGTTCTGTTTTGTTACGATCTTCTATACTTCATAATTTTCTAATAATCGTGAAATTAAATGTGAAACTTGATTCATGAATGAGATTTGAATTTTTTAGTTGTGAAACTTGATTAAAACTTCAGTGATCTTTAGGATTTTGTTTTTGGTCCGAGTTCTAGATTAAAACTTTAGTAACTTCAATTCTTGATTGGAGCTGAAGTAAATTGGTACTAGAACAAAACAAACAAAAACAACCAGAAAACATAGGAACAATTCTGGAACTTCTTCTCCAATTTAACTGATAGAAAAACTTACAAAGAATAAGTAAAAACTATCCCTATTTATAGTTTAATCAGCCTTGCCCATCAAGCTAATCAACTTCTAAAAATTAGGCTTTATCTCAAATTCTTTTGAGATAATTTAAATCACAAAAGCTTATCTCAAATCCTTTTGAGATAAAGTTGAAAAACTACCTGATAAACTTATCCTTTAATTTACTAGATAATTACAAAATAGACCTCTAACTTTAATGAATGTCAAGATTGGTCCAACAATCACCTCCCCAATCTTGACCTTGAGTCTTCTTGTTATTTTCTTGAGTCTTCAATCTTCTTTACTCCCAACAGTTCTCTCATTTCAGCAAACTTAATCTTTGGTAGAGCCTTCGTAAGAATATCAGCTGGTTGTTGATCCCCACTAATGAAATCAACCTTGATTTGATTTTTCTCTACACACTCTCGTATATAGTTATAATGTATGTTGATATGTTTACTCCTTCTGTGAAAGACATGATTTTTCATCAGGTTGATTACTGACTTATTATCCACCTTTATGAGTACAAGTTCTTCTTTTCTTCCTGTAATTTCAGTCAATAAACCCCTTAGCCAAATTGCTTGACAGGCTGCTGAAGTTGCAGCCATAAACTCCGCCTCACAAGATGATAAAGCGACTGTTGGTTGCTTTTGAGAGCACCAGCTAATGGGTCCATCATCAAAGTAAAATATCAGCCCCGTAGTTCCTTTTCTATCATCTGGATCGGCTAAAAGGCTGCTGTCACTAAATCCCAGCAGTTTATTACTTCCATTCCTTCGGTAGTGAATGCCCAGGTCTGTAGTTCCTTTTACATACCTGAGAATCTGTTTTACAGCCTGATAGTGAGTCGTTTTAAGGGCTTGCATGTACCTACTTGCGTATCCAACTGAGTATGCAAGGTCTGGCCGCGTATGAGTCAAGTACCGAAGGCATCCGATTGTTTTTCGGTACTCTGTTGCATCGACACTGCTGCTGCCATCTTCCTTTGTTAATTTCAGTCCCGATTCCATTGGGTATTTAGTGGGATTACACTCCTACATTCCAGCTTGCTGTAGGATCTTTCTTGCATAGCTTGATTGCTTAATTTTTATTCCATCATTGCCTTGCATCACTTCTAGCCCGAGATAATAGGAGAGTGAACCTAAATCACTTATCTCGAACTTATCTTCCATTTGTCGTTTGAATTGCAGAATTTCTCCATGTTATTTCCAGTCACAATCAAATCATCCACATAGATCCCTACTAGCAATGAACCTTCATGGGTTCTTTTTGTGTAAACGGCTTGTTCAAGTTTGCACCTTTGGAATCCGTACTCCTTTAGAACCCCATCTAACTTTGTATTTCAAGTTGTTTCAAGCCATAAAGAGCTTTGGTTAATTTGTACACTTTTTGCTCCTTTCCTTTCTTGACAAAGCCTTCCGGTTGTGTTACAAACACTTCTTCCTTGAGTTCCCTATGTAGAAACGCCGTTTTGACATCAAGGTGGTGAACATTCCACCCCCTTTGTGCTGCTAATGCTAGAATGAGTCTAACCGTCTCAAGTCTAGCTACGGGCGCGAATACCTCGTCAAAGTCTACACCATGTTGTTGGATGTAACCTTTGGCGACTAATCGAGCCTTGTATCTTGTAATTACACCATTTGCATCCCTTTTAATTTTATAAAGCCATTTTAAACCAATGGCCGGTGTCCCGGGGGTAGGTCCATTAACTCCCAAGTGTTGCATCTTTCAATGGAAGTTATTTCATTTTCCATAGCTTGCTCCCATTCTTTATGCCCTGTAGCTTCCTTGAAGTTTGTTGGTTCCCCTTCAGTGAGGAGAAGATCAAAAACTTCATATGGATTTTTCATACCTTGTGGTGGTGTATCATCAAAAGTCTCATCTTCTACCATAGTTGGGTCTGATTCACCAATAGTGTCTGTTTGAAGCTGTGGTAACATTAGGCCATACCTTTTTACAGTTGATTCTGGACTGCTAAGTTCAGAATAGGCTAAGTCAGGTGTTTCAGCATGGGTTAATGGGTTGTTTCCTTGAAACGGGTTGCTAATCAGTGGACTTACAGGGTTGCCGGGTTCAGTAGACCCATGTCCACTATTTTGGGCTGCAGAATCAGCTTCATGCGAATCAGCTTCAAATGGCTCCATATGAATCACAAACTCAGCTTCTATGCTCGGTTGTTGGTGTTTATTCCATTCCCATTTGCGTGCCTCATCAAACACAACATCTCGACTGATTACTACCTTTTTTCCCTCAACATCGTACATGCGATAAGCCTTGGTCCATGGTTCTGTTCCCAAATGTACCATGGGAACACTTCTGTCATCAAGCTTCTTCACATGGTTTGAAGGTGTTTTTACATATCCAACACACCCAAACACCCGTAGATGATCAAGTCTTGGTCTCCATCCCTTTAAGGCTTCGTATGGTGTTTGGTTTTTCAGAATCTCCGTGGGCAGCCTATTTAACACATAAACTGCATGACGTACAGCTTCCGCCCAGAACACTTGTGGCATATTCATTGCACTAAGAATACTCCTTGTTGTGCTCAACACGGTTCGGTTTCTTCTTTCGACTATACCGTTCTGTTGCGGTGTATAGGGTGCAGTTAGTTGCCTTGTAATTCCAGCTTGTTCACAAAAGAGACTGAACTCCTTGGAGGTAAATTCTCCACCCCGATTAGTTCTAAGGACCTTTATTTTTTCCCCATATTGGTTCTCAACCAAAGCTTTAAATATCTTGAATCATTCAAGTGCTTCATTCTTGGTTTTTAACATGAATGGCCACATAAATCTGCTGTGATCATCAACAAACAGCAAAATATACCTATTTCCAGCTTCGGTGGTGGGTGTTATGGGCCCACACAGGTCTGCGTAAACCTGTTCCAGTGGTCTTGCAGCCCTAAAAGAGGTCTGGTCAGGGAAACTTTGTCGCGTATGCTTCCCTGCCAAACATGCTTTGCGTAGTTGTGAAAGGTGGTCAATAGCTGGTACTCCATGGACTAGCTCACTCGTCCCTAAGCACTTGATGGTGTCAAAGTTTACATGCCAAGGCGGGCATGCCACAACCAAGCTGCATCATGAATCTTGGTTATTAAGCACATCGGTGAACCGATTCTTAGGTTGATTTTATACAAGCGATTAGGAGATCTATGAGTCTTCATTAGAAAGGTCCCATCCGGTTCAAACATTGATAGAATTCCTTGTTTAATTGTTAATTCACACCCTCCTTCTTCAGCTTGCCCGATGCTAAAAATATTGCTCTTTAAATACGGGATGTAAAGAATATCGGTCAACAACCTTTGTTCCCCATTCTTACATTCGAGAAGAATAGAGCCCCTTCCTTCGATTTCCACACTTGAGTCGTCTCCGAATCTGACTTTGCCCCTATATTTGTATCAATTGCTGAAAATAAACTTTTATTTACCTGTCATATGGTTTGTTGCCCCGGTATCTAAATACCACATGTATTGCCCATCATCATGTGACCCGTATTTAGCTGGAAATACCTTTTCTTCATTCACATATATTAGTTCCTTCTTGTTTGATCGGCTACAACCATTAACAACGCAGGCTTGTCAGCATTAGCATGTGTTGCTCCAGCAGTGGTGGCTTGTGTTAGATGGGCCTTCTCATCATTCCTTCTGGTTGGACAGTCGGCTGAAAAATGTCCAAACGCATCGCATCTGAAACACTGCAGTTTAGACCGATCTTTCTTTGAGTTTTCTGAATTTTGGTTTCCATCTTGGGAGTTTTGAGCACGGTTTGCACCCCTTCCACGACCACCTGACCGCCCACGACCCCGGCCTCTTCCACGGGTGTCTTGGCCATTCCCTCGGCCTCGACCAAAGCCCTTTTCTTGCTTTCTTTTGGATTCCCATTCATTGTAGGATAATAGAAGTTGGTCATGGCTATTGTTATTGGTCTTGGAATTAGTTCTTTCTTCGTACGCCTTCAACCTTCCAACGATTTCTTGGAACTTGACTTTTTTTAGATCAACCAACTGTTCTATTGTTGCCACCATGTTTATGAAGCTGTCAGGTACACTGGTCAGAAGTTTTCTGACCAGGGCTGCTTCATCAATTGGGGATCCAAGGGTGGCTGATTTTGAAGCAATTCCGGAGAGTTTTCCCACAAAGTCATCCACTGTTGTGCCTTCCTTCATTCTGATTAGATCAAACTCGGTTTTTAGGGACTGCAATCGTGCCTCCATGACTCGTTCAACACCTAAGTGTCGAGTCTTGATTGATTCCCAAATGTCTTTCGCATGTTCACAGCTTGCAATCTGCAAAATGAGGTCTTCAGGTAGTGATTGATAGAGATAGGCTATGGCTGCATTGTCTTTTTTCTGATCCAGATTTGTCCCAGGTTCAGTCACCTCCCAAATTCCATAAGCTTTAAAACGCCTTGATTTTAAGTGACCAGATTGGGTAATTGGTTGGAGTTAGAACCATGCATTGAAACGGAAGATTGCCTGTTTTATCAACCTGCGCTAGCTGGTTGTTTGGTGCTGCAGCGTCCCCCATCGATCTCTCCTTTGATCGACGCTTGTACACCTGTTGTATTGGTTGTTTAAGTACTTGATCCACCACGTTGGATCAACTGAAAATCCCAGATCTCTTAACCAGAGCTCTGATACCAATTGAAGTAAATTGGTACTAGAACAAAACAAACAAAAACAACCAGAAAACACAGGAACAATTCTGGAACTCCTCCAATTTAATTGATAGAAAAACTTACAAAGAATAAGTAAAAACTATCCCTATTTATAGTTTAAACAGCCTTGCCCATCAAGCTAATCAACTCTTAAAAATTAGGCTTTATCTCAAATCCTTTTGAGATAATTTAAATCCTAAAAGCTTATCTCAAATCCTTTTGAGATAAAGCTGAAAAACTACCTGATAAACCTATCCTTTTATTTACCAGATAATTACAAAATAGACCTCTAACTTTAATGAATATCAAGATTGGTCCAACAGGAGCTTTATCTGTATAAACCAAATAACATGATCCTGACATGGAAATTCTAACGCTGAGTGAATGAAAACCTGAGCTCCGGAAAAAGCGACCCAATGTAAATTTAAACCTTCGCTATATCAGTGGGAAGCTAGAGTTACACCGGCATGAAATTTATAACTTTGAGCGGATGATATCCGAGGACCTAAAAAAGTGATCTTAGCTTGAAAAATCTTGGATCCGTCACTAAGCTTAATTCAAGGAGAAGTGAAAAAGGTTATCATTGCTTTATTAGTGGGAAAGATGTAAAATGAATCACTACTTTGGTTAATTAAATGTTTTTGGTGAAGATAACTTTTGATGGATACTAATCTATGAATGTAAGCTCGTTTATTTAAGGTACACTTGAACCACTAACTTATAGTGTGTGTTGGTACATCCATACTTGAACTTGTTTACATATTGTTTCAATCTATATGTTCTTCACAACATGTCTATTATAAAGAAGAAAGACTTTTAAAAAGTTCCTTGCAGTAAAAATAACCTATACACCTCCTAGGTTCTTACAACATTAAACTTCATTCAACAAAGATTTCATCATTAAGGTTTGCTAGCAGGCCAATTGAGAAGTGGTCATTATGTGGACAATCACTAACTGGAATCTAGGCTCGCCTCGCCACAATGTTAAGTTTTTGAAATTAGGTTAACAATGACATTGATTATTCGTAGTCCAAGATGAGGATGTGTATCTTGGCGTCGATGAAGTTATGTTGTGGTGGAGACGCGCTTAATAAAGGAGGGACGAGGATGTCACACGCAATCACAAATGATCCCGAAAAGTGATGATACATGAAAAGATATAGTCTGTACTTACTCATAAACATGGAATCCCCCTCCTCGGTGTTACTTCCATCATATACCCTAACTACCCATATCATAAAATACAACTTGTATTTAACCGTAATATACGCTACACAAAACATGCCAATACAATTTGTATCTTGTTATAACAGATATGCTATAATAATTATATATTATTACTTAAAGATGAATTATATTGGTTGGTTAAGTAATGAGTATAATTGCATGATTACTTCATCAATTATTCATGTTTCAATTACTCGAAAATTTCCTAATGTTTTCTTAGTCAACTTAATTTTAATTCTGGTATGAACAAAACACCCTTTAGGCTTCTCGAAAGGGAGAAAATAGGCGTGCAGAGCTTTGTGACATCGTGTTTTACTTTTATGCAATAAACTAAAATAAATATGAAATACATTAGTTTATAAAAACTTTGGAAACAATATGTATCCATTGATTTGATCCAAAGGTCATTTATTTGTTTAGCTAACGAATTGTTGAAGGATATAATTGTTACTTTATTGGATGCTATTTGTTTAAAACATATGTTAATTTAATTATTCAATTGAGATCATATATTTGGCTTTGGTTTTTTAAATAGTTACCTAAATAATCCTTCCAAGTCTATAGTTGTTATAAACGTTGACTTAGTCCTGTTGAATATTAAAATGTATTAAGTTTTACATGTATTATAGCTCTATGTAACATATATAAACATCATTTTTAAGTGTATAAAACCGTAAGTTTTATTATTTTATGTAGTGTGTAACTTAAGGAAACACACATCATTTAAAAAAAAAAAAACATTCTACCGAAGAATTCGCTAACCATTACATTCATGTACGTGCGCTACAAGTAGGACAAATAAGCACAATGATATACTTCAAAAATAAAATGTCAACGACAAGTTGATACATGATAAAAGTCAAAATTATGATATACCAACTTGTCAACTATCAAACTCCAAACATTAAATAACTTAAATCAATAAATCCAAATTCTTTCAAATTTTGATTTCATTGTTATTATTTTCCCAATCTTTTCTCACCTCATTATATAATGATAAATTGATAGTTGGTTCTGATAATAAAATCATTTGCGAGTTGTTCTATAAAATAACCTAATGATGACATAGACTTTAATGATTTTGTTTATATTTATATTTAATATATCAATATATCATATATATTAATTTTAATAACAAGTCATTGTTAATTTTGCTCAAAATTAAGCCTAGTATAACGACCAACCGTATACGACCTAACTGAACTTGTATACATTTGTTTCTGTCTTATTACACTCATATACGACCTTTTATATGTCCGGATATGAGTATTTATGCGTTTATATAATAACAGAGGTACATTAAGTAAATATGTACCTAGGAATATATTTAACAGAAATCTAATTAATAAAAGGTTTGAATTCATCCTAACAACCCCACGGTTGTAACACGACCCGATTAAAAAAAGAGATCACCACACGATTACACCTCATGTCGTCATAACAATAAATATGTTATAGTCACTAATAGAAGGGAAGAATGGAAATTGCATGACTTTTCGTGAGGGCCCACAACCCTCATATAAACATAAAAAGTAAAACCATAATTAGTCAACTGTGTATAAAAATCACGATACAACAATTTTGGTATCTAGTTCGGTATATTCTTTCTCTCCATTTCATCTTCTCCATTACATCACTAAATCTTCTCCTGCATATATTGATTCTCATGCCCGATTTGATAACATGAAAAATCCCTTCCTTGTGGCGAGTTCTAACTATAATCTGTTTTATAAGAATAGTTTTATTTCCAGCAAAACAGACGCCCAATCTCAATGTCCGTCCTGATTCCTGAAAGCATTATTAAGGAAAGATCCTTACTTCTTAAACATGACAATGATTTAACTAAACATATAATATTATAAAACTAGATTTATTAAACCCGTGCATTATACAGGTTTGAATAAATAAAATATTAAATTCAATAAAATTTTTAAACGATATTCTAAGATTAGATATGATTGCAATTACCTAGTAATAACTTTTTAAAATTTTATTCTTTTCTTCAAAAAAATAAAACTAAACATTTGGTTTCGAAAAAATGACATTTTTAAAAGCTTTCTTATTATAACTGCCGATATTAGTTATTTTTTGTTTATAAAAACTTTACTTTTTGAAAACACCAATTTTAAAATATTTCATATTTTTATAAGGTTTGATGTTTTACAAAATTCTTTATTTTATAAATAATTTTTTTTCTAAAATAAAATTAATAAAAAAAATATTTTTCTTATTTAATTAAACTATTTTAATCTAAAAAAATTAAATAATATTATTAGTAATTAATATGATTATTTAACAATAGAGAGAAACGAAAAAATTTTGGTGTGAATAAATTTGGTGATATCATGTGTTGCATTTAATCAACTTATTAGAGTATAAAATAATTTTAAACTCAGTTTGGCACCTTTTAAAACCAAATTTAATACTCTAATTACTTTAATATATCTCCTCAATCTAATCATCCAATATTATATAGAAATATAGAATCGTCATGTCATTATAATTTTATGATGTAAACATACAATAATGTTTAGTTAAATACCAGCAAAGTATACTTGTTCCTCATAAACCTCTTCACGACACACGCATGCATTCTACCATCTTCGAAACCCTAACTTCATAACACGATCACCGGTGACTACTTTCTACTCACATCAATTTCTACTTCATCTCGTGGTTTCTTCTTCTTCTTCGTAACAATTACGGTTTCAACGAAGATTCTCACCGGAATGCCACCGGAATCCTCGTCGGAACACGACGCCGATGATTCCGATGCTGAGTTCGTTGAGATCGATCCCTCTGGTCGTTATGGACGGGTTAGAAGCTTACAAAACTTCAAATTTTATGATTAGGCGATTTATTTGTTGATTTAGTTTTCGTATTTGTTGTTATTCGGATCACTGATTACTGTATTGGTATGATTTGCAGTACAAAGAAGTGTTAGGGAAGGGGGCCTGCAAAAAGGTGTATCCTTCTGATTATACGAATTACATGTCAGCTTCATAGTTTTTATATGATTTCTGCACATTTTACGACAAATATTGCAAAATAAGTTGAATTTGTACATATATTTAATTGGGAAATGGGAATTTACTAGCTGTGACATCCAAGACAATTAATAAATAAAGTCTGGGCTCGATAAAAATGCTCTGTGTTGAGGGAGGTTGGGATGCAGTCCAGACTCAGAAACGGATTGATGATAACATTTATCACTTGAAGTAGAGTCGTACATTTGTCGTTAAAAAAAAAGTTTTGAACCATTTGCACTTGGCTATTGTTACTAATTAGCCTTTTTTTAATGTAAAGATACCAAAAAGACATTATATTTTGCAAAATTAACAGCAATTTTGGATAAAGTGTAGAAATGTAAAAAATGAAGATAGCCATCATGCTAGATTTTGGGTCTAACATCGTTCACGTAGGGAAATTGTAATGTTTCTTTGGCATTTTTGTCAGAACATTGTTGGAACAGGATAGGAGGAGTATAGATTGATTGATAGTACTGTTGAATCCTTCATTACATATTGCATTTTTTAGATATAGAGCGTTTGATGAACTTGAAGGAATTGAAGTAGCATGGAATCAAATAAAATTTTCTGATTTTTTGAGTAACCCTGAGGAGTTGGAGCGTCTATACTCTGAGGTCCACTTGCTCAAAACACTTAAGCACAAGAACATTATCAAATTCTTCAACTCTTGGGTTGATACAAAGAATGGGAACATCAACTTTATCACTGAGATTTTCACATCTGGGACATTAAGACAGTATGTTAATTTACTTCTAACTGTCCATTGGTTACAAAGGGGGTGTTTGAATGTGTGTTTTGCATGTGCTATTGAATAACCAGTTGTAATATACAGATTATAGGAGATAATGTTTGGATCTGTTTGAAGTTATTATATCATGATGATCAGTTGTTTGAGTTTTTGGCAAAATCTGATCATGAAGAAAGTAATACACAAAATGACAAAAAAAAGCTGTTGGAAAAAAAGGAAAAAGGTCTTGTTAGATAGAAGTTGATATCTATCAGATTAGGTTGAAAGAATAGCTAATTAGGTAAATTTAAATCACCCTTTGATAATCAGTTTTGTTGCAGCTTGAATGAAATTAACCTCTAAATGATCAGATATCACAAATCCAAACACCTCCCAAGTCATTGATGAAATTCTGAACATGTACTTAAAGACCATGTTAGAGATTTTGGTAGGTACCGCAAGAAGCATAAGCATGTAAATTTGCGGGCATTGAAGAAATGGTCTAAACAAATCTTAGAGGGACTATTGTATCTTCATAGTCATGACCCTCCAATTATTCATCGTGACCTCAAATGTGACAATATTTTTGTTAATGGAAACCAAGGTGAGGTAAAGATTGGTGATCTTGGATTAGCAGCCATTCTTCGCCAAGCTCAGTCTGCTCATAGTGTTATTGGTGAGTGCAAGTTTTCTGTAATTTCATTTGGGCTGTGTTTTTATCTCAAGCGCGTCAAATGAGCTAAATTAAAGAAACTAGCAAGAATGGGAATGGGTGGAATAGGTCAAATGGGATGAAATTCACTCATAGTCTCATTTTACTACATACAACTTCCAATTAGTGCTGGCAATTCCCGACCTGTTTATGACACGATTAAAGCTGTTTAATAAAAATATATTTTTTTATTTTTTAACAATTTTTAAAATAACTAAAATAAGGAGGCTAGACTTCATTATTTCATATTTTTGGTTTGTAAAAACACATAAATTTATAGGCATAATATATTGATAGTTAAATAAGTCTTTTGCATGTTCATACGTGAGTTATGCGCGTCATTTCTAACCTGTTAAATACGATAAAACCTGTTTTGCTAGCCCTACTTCTAATATTGTTTTTATTCAAAGATTTGTTCATTATCATTTGACCCAATGTGGTCAGACTCTCCATCTGATCTGCCGTGACCTACCACCTCTACTAGTGATCCACGGTTGTTTTCTATATCTAGGAACCCCAGAGTTCATGGCACCAGAGCTTTATGAAGAGAATTATAATGAACTTGTAGATATATATGCCTTTGGGATGTGCCTACTTGAATTGGTGACATTTGAGTATCCATACATGGAATGTGCAAATGCTGCTCAAATATATAAGAAAGTGACATCAGTAAGTGATTTATGCCACCTGTTTATTCCATTCATCCTGTTTGTCACTTGCTTGGTTTCATCAATTTTGAGCTATTTCAACTTTGCAGAGCCTGAGAAATCTAGAATTGCTAATCATACTACTTATATATATATGTTTTTCTTGGTCCTATAAATTAGTAATTACCAGTGTTCTTCTTTCTGAGATCCTCAACCTTCATCTCATTTCACTTTTTCTATTTTGTTAGGGTGTCAAACCAGCTTCATTAGCAAAAGTAAATGATCCAGAAATCAAATCATTCATTGAAAAATGTATAGCCAATGTCTCAAATAGATTAAGTGCTCAGGATTTATTGATGGACCCTTTTCTCGACGAAAATGATGATGACGAAAACATTACTTTACAATCAATACCCAATCTCCATCATGGTAATATCTGCAAGACAGCTCTACGATTTTTATTTTATTTTATTTTATTTTCTATGAAATTTTCTGATGAATTTTACAGATGATGACATTGAGAATATTGATACTGCTCGGGATTTCACTGTCAAGGGTCAAATGGGAGATCCGAACACAGTATTCTTGAAATTACGTATGGAAGATGCAACAGGTTATCAGCTTACATCTTTTAGTTGTGAACTTACAGACATCAATTTCAACATTTTTACTTGAATATGGGTCGATTGGACTTTCAACAGGTCAAATTGGGTCAAGCAACAAGCAGGTTGAAAGTCACCCAAAAGTGTTATTCGAATGTTTTTAACCTCCTAAATCTAATTATTTGTACAAATCAGATATCAGTTTCAAAAAAGAGTTTTTTTGTAAAGCATTGAATACATTTAATAATTGTAAACATTTAATAATTAGACAAAGTGTTACAAGTTATAACGGGCCAAACACTCATTTTGCTACTTGTAATCTGTTTTGTCATCCAGGTCGTGCTCGAAGTATTCAATTCCCATTTGATATCAAACTTGATACACCCACTGCAGTTGCTAAAGAAATGGTCCAAGAGCTGGATTTAACAGATCAAGATATATCTGCAATCGCTGAAATGATTGAATCAGAAATTCAGTCATGTTTTCCTAATTGGTCATCAACAGATCATGAAGTCAATGAAGTTGACTCTGACTCCACCTCTGACCCTCAATCCGAATCTCCATCTCCATCAACAGACAAATCTGATTATTCTCCTGGATCTTTATCTCTTGAACGATTGCCTTCAGGTCGAAAATATTGGAATGATGCACCCAATAATGGTGGCTCTCCCGAGCCCATACTTTCTGATGGTGAGGACCAGGGTTCGAGCAATGGCGACCCAAGTGAAAAAATGGAAAAAATCTTAGAGCATGTTGATGATGTGGATATTATTGTGGAGAAACTTGAGCATTTAATGGTGGAGCAAAAGAAAGAGTTGGATGAACTTAAGAAACAACATGGATTGATAGTGCATGACATTTTGATGAAACTTCCTCCTGAAGCTCGAAAAGAAGTTGTTAGCACTTATAAAGTCGAGATCTTGAAAGCATGCATCTTGGATATGAACTATACAGATTTTGACCATATGTTTGACCCGTAAGTTTTCCTGTCATTTCTACTTCACAGACTCAAATGTCAAGATGGACGGGTTGGGTGGTTGGGTCATGGTCATAACGGGTCAGGTTCGGGCTCACAAAATTTACCTTGGTGCGGGTCTGCGTGGGTTAGGTGACCCAAACCACATTTCGTAGTTCTCATCCATTTTTTGTAAATACAAAACAATATTGTTATAATAGTAATTGATAATAATCTAATTCTTTGGATAACACAATTAGGATGTCGTGTGTGTTATATATAGACTTCATATGAGCTTTAAGTTTTAACCTGTTAGATCCGTTTGATATGTTCCTCTTTTAGATATTCATTTTCTCAAGCCCATTTGATCTGGTTGAAACGAAACACTACTCCAATTGACCCATTCATATATTATTGCTAAATGATTTTGAGTTGTTCCCAGAAAAGCCGAAGACACTCATGTTGTTGTGCATGATGAGGAGAAACAACCAGCAGCAGAAAACCGTAACCTTGGAAATATATTCAAGCACAAGTTCAAATCAGGGATCGATTATACAACACTAAACATGGGCATTGCTGTAATTTTGAAAAATGACGATGTGGGTTCATGACATTCAACAACATTTCAAGTCGTTTATTTCGTTGGAGTTTTGGAGAGGTGAAGTGAATACTTGTATATAAGAGTACAGTTTGATTATTTGTTAAGAATAACAGGTTACAGATTTAATTTATTGTTAGAATAGCTGAGTTTAGTAGTGAACTTTGAAGGAATTTGTAGACATTGGAATCTAAATTTCAAATTTCATTCTTATTGTGATTAATTTTTCAATATGTTTAGGTAATAAATTTGAATGATTCTTACAAATTGTGAAGGAATTCAATGGAATATCAGACCACTCATGGTCATCTCATCCAATCACTCTCACCACCACGAATGACCACCTCTTGCCGCTGCTGCCACGAACATGATCACAAGTTCGCAACCCCTGTTGGCTGTCAGCATAGCCTTTGCAGCCGGTGGTGGTGCGAGGTATTCCGTTATGATTGATTTTTCAACAAATGCATTACAAATTTTCAAATTCCTATAATATATTTCGATTCTATAGTCTAAATATTGTTTCCTCGTCTTTATAAAAAAATCACAATATCTTCTAACTCTTGGTACTTCAGAGGTTCCAACTTATGCTTTTCTAGAAACTAAGTTCTTCATAGCAAATTCTGGTGATTTTTGGCTGCGGGAGGGTCGGTTAACGGATTATTCAGTAACAGATTACAGAAACACTTGTTCACTATTGGTTTTTAACAGGTCGTCTTAGACGCTTGTAGGTTGAAAATGTAACAAACTAAAGTACAATTAAAAGAAACACATAAGATCAAATGTTTTTATTTGGCTTACACAAAAATATTACATGAATTAACAGAAAAAACCTCATACAAGCAAATTACAACACAAACTCCTTAAATATTAATCAAACCATAGATAAAAAAGAATCAGTTATATATAATAGTAGTAGTAGTAATGATAAGTTAATAACTATGGTAATCGGACCAGTAGCGCTTGATTCCCCATCTCGCGGATGCATGTTAAAACATACCCATTTTCATACTATCATGCACACATGCGCTCTCCAAGGCTCGTTGCAACGATCATAGCATTGACCCATCGTGCCACGAATGTAATTTTTCATACCTTTGGTTAAGTACTACTTCTTATGCCCTTCAAACACGTACATTTTGCTTGTAGGCTTATGTTATATGTGGTATATATAGTAGTATTCTATAGAGATATAATGTAAATATGTAACACACACACACACACTCATATACATGTGTATATGTACAGTATGTGTGTGTATACAGTTTATATATATTATATATTCCCGCATGCAAGTGCAAAAGTGAGCTTTCTATGCACGTTTCTAAGGGTGGTAGTGAAAGTGAAAAAGGAGAAAAAAAGAAAACACATAAAAAACACATACACACTCACTGAGGCAAAGGCATGGTGCCCTAAAGCTGTGACTCTTTCCTTTAAGGGTATCTTGTGGATGTGAATGTTCTTTTATTATTATATGTTATTATTTTATTATTATTATTTTTTTTGTTTTTAAATTAACTTGTGTTTTTTTTCTTGAAAAACCTATAACCTTGCCATCAATAAACTTTGAATTGATGGTTTATATGTAACTATAAAAACCAAACACTTTTCTGCTTTTTAAAAGATAGTTCTAACATATTGTATTGCAATTATGTCAGAATAAAGATCCGACTTTAATGTCTCTTAATTAGAGCTCCCGCAATGCAGGGTTTATCACCCCATGGACTTGTGGTGAGTGAAAGGCTACAGACGCGAAGAGGGAGAGAAGTAAAAGTTGTGGCTACGAACTATCATGAACGTAGACTGTGGAGGGAGATAGAGGGAAGAGAGGGGGCGGGGCGCTCGTACTCCTCTCGATTGCAGATGCTCTTATAAAACATGACAAGTGATAAAAGATAAAAATTTCTTATGAAGTAAAAGTTAATAGAATAATTTGTTAAAAAATTGTCTGGCATAAATATAAATTTTCATGACTTCACTATTAAAATTAAACAAATTTGTAACAAATAATTAAAAAAATTTCCTTTAGGACAAGGTTACTATTTGTTTAAAGTAGTACGTACTTGTCTTTTGGAGGCATTAAACTTTGAAAAAGGTTTTAGGATTGTTTATGTTTGTATAGGCAAAGGGATCTTTGGGTAGATCTCACTAAGAGTACTTAATCATCTTTTGGCATATAAGTCAACTAATTACTTTTACACATGTTCTTGTCCCGCATACTATTGCAATTAAACTATTTCATAATCCTTCTACATTTAAAATAAAAAAGTTTGATACAAAAAGACATGAGAAAAATTGAACATAAAAGCTGTAGAAACTGAAAGATAAGTCCGTCAAAAGAAAGATTAGATAAGTCCCCCGTTACATATCAAGCTATCAGACTCTATCTTCATGTGCAAACCGTTCTACGTAACATTCCTCTTTGTCACCATCCATATATCTAACACTACTTCGTTAAACAGATTTAGAAGACGAAAAAGCTGAATATCTTAAAAACTAACTTGTTTAACAAGTAAATATCACTAGTAATTAAACTTTAGTTCACTTACAATACCGTTGACATACTTTATCTTATGTTCTTTGGCATCGGCTTTGCTTTCCCTTAATGTGCTAACAGCTTAACACTCATGCACACATTCATGTTTTTTATACGTTAAAAAATGTAACACATATCCTTTAGAAAAAGAAGTTTATTTGATACATTCAAGTTCTTTTTGACTTCGAAAGTTTACTAAAGCACATTCATTTCCAAATATAATAGAAACTGGATTATATAAATGATAAACAAATTTAAATATCAAAAAAGTATATTATCTTTGACTCTAGCTTGGTCAACAAATTACTAACCCAATGAAATATTGCCACGTAGCATGAAAAGCACCACACATAGTCACGTATAGGGAAAACAGCACGCTTTGGGGACCTTGAAACTTTTGTGAATTGTGGGCCAAACGTCGCGTGAAAGACAATACAATGTGGGCCCAAAAAGACACAATGAGTGGCCCATTTCTACGTTGACTTGTCAACGTTATATTTCAAGCCAAGGATATAATAGTCACTTTAAAACTTTTTAAAAACCAAAAGTTTACTCAAAAGTTTTGCTAACAACATTCCTTAGCATTATGACTTCTAACCCTTTTAACAACTAATCACTCTCTTACCAATGAAACGATTATGATTGAATGATCGTTTAGTAATTCAATAATCACTTCATAATGATTACGCGAAGTTATCTTGGTAAATATAGTTTGTAGGGCTATAGTTATTGCATATCAAGGTGAAAGTGCACCGGTTGATGAGGAAAATGATTCATCCCGTATGTCATTCATGCGTTTGTGAAGAAAATAAAAATGATTACCATTTAAATGAGAAGAATAAGAAAAATAAAGAAACTATCGATATGACGTTGATATACGGCATCTAGAAAAACGAAGAAAACGAGATAACTACAAATGACCTTTATCAAGTTTTAACAAACGTATTCGTCATTACACAAATTCTCTCTCCAACAAAAAATAAAAACCAAAAAATGATCTTGAATATATTTATGAACAAAAGTATAAATGTCACTTTAATGAACTTGTGGTTTAACTTTTAAGCAACCCAAACTACAGCAACCGAACTAAAAACCGTAGCACAAGCAACAGCAACAACACTTCTTTCTCTAACCAAAACCTTCAACAAATGCATCGCCACATCTCCGGTGATCTTCCGCCCTTGCACCGCCAGCACACGGCGGCGTTTCCCTGCAATAGCCAGCATCACCACCACCGTGATCCACGTAACAATGGTGGTTCTCACCACAACCACCACCACACCTACAAACAACACGACCCCGAGAACCCGAATGACACACCACATGTTGTGGATTGACAACCACCATGATCCACCAATAATATTATTGATGTTGTTATAGGACATGAAGATGAACCATGAGAGACACATGATGAAGAAACATGATGCAATGGTTGTTGGTACTCTGATGGTGATCATATGGAGAGAATGTGATGAAGGTTTAATGGAAGAATGTTGGTTTAATTTGTTGATGATGAATCATGAATGATGGGATGATGGGGAGAATTTGAATGCATGTGCTTTAAGGTTTTCTGCACATGGACCCGTTGGCAATAACACCACCAACTTCATTTTTTATGAACTACTCTTACGCTGTGTTCCCGAGATTAATAAACGAAAGAAAAGAAAAGAAAAGAAGTGAAAGGAAATTAACGAGAGAAAAGAAAGAAGAGAAAGGAAATTAAGGAGAGAAAAGAAATGAAAAGAAAAGAAAAGACATTTTAAATTTTCGTGTTCCTGAGTTCGAAAGAAATGAAAAGAAATTAAGAAATTTATGTGTTTAATTTCTTTTCTTTCCATTTCCTTCCGTTTTGGAAGGAAAGTTAGAAGAGAAAATTATTGAAAATTTTCCTTTCGTTTCTTTCCATTTCCTTCCTTTAAAAAACTCGGGAACATAAAGTTTTTTTGTTTCCTTTCATTTCCCTCCTTAAAAAAACTCGGGAACACAATTATTTTTCACTTTCCATTCATTTCCTTTCATTTCTCTCCTTAAATGAGACTCGGGAACATAGCGTTAATCAAAATAATGAAAAAGAAAATCTTGACAACAAACTAATGTATACAATTATCATTGCATATTATTTGTATATAACGTTTCGACGTGAAATATTTTCTACGGTTTAGTTTTTTTTTTTTTTATTAAGTATCAAATAATTTTAACATTAATCGCGTCACACAAATTTTTTTTCAAATTTTTTTATATTAGATTTATGGATTCTAATTATTGATTGCGATATGCAAACATAACAATACTACATATTTGATCTATATATATATGTAGTTTATGATTATAAAAGTAAAAGAGATTAAATGGCGTATAAATACACTTAAAAAATAGTTATTGTTCCCTCGGTTTCTAGTGTATATATAATAACATTGCAAGTTGTGTCATTAGTGATGGGCAAGCTGTTTGAAGCAGCAAATTATAAGCTATGTATGCTATAGAATTATCAAATTCTTTATGTCAAGCAATTTTCAGTTTCAAGCATATAAAATAAACAATTAATTACATGTACATCGTTAAAGTGGTATGTTAATTTCTTGGATTACCTACGGTCAACACTTACGACGACTTTCTGAGAGTTTCTCCATTGGTAAAACATGTATTTTTTTAATAAAATATATATTTTTGAAGAAATATAATTTTATAATATATTAATACAAAAGTTGAATTTATAAATTAAAAAGATAACGTAATTCTGGAATTTAAAATAAATAAACGAATTGATACTTTTTAAGTCAGAGTTCAATGTAAACTCATTTTTGCCGTATCTCAGTTTAAGTTCAATCATATTAAATTGTCCACAACGCTCCGTCCTTAGCCCCACCCGTGCCGCCTTTCGAAAGGGCTGCGTTATGCAGACCCATCCGTCTTTCACCCGCCCTTTCCTAAGGGCGTTGCATGGATGCATTTTGTGGGACCCACGTCACAAAAATGTGTGTTGCGCGCTTTGTTTTTTTTATAGATTTTTAATGGTTGTTTGTGGGAAGGATGATGTTGAGGGTAAAAGTTGATTGTGAGAAGAATGGATAGAATTGAAGTTAGTAAAAAATATGGCATGCTGACTGGGACTGTTTGTGGGAATGATGCTCTTCAGCGTTGTGGATAGTCTTATTACTTTTAAAATGGCATATTTTAACTAATTGAATTTTACACAAAAACGTTTTGACTCGAATACATTTTAACCGAAATCTATTTTATTCACAGTTTATAACTGTTAAACTGTTAAGAAATAACTATCTTACCGTTTTAAGACTGACATATGCAACAACTTTACATATTAGTGGTTCAAACAGTTAATTTGATGTGACGCAGCATAAAAGTTTTGAATTGGATGAGGTAGCTTTTTTATGTAATATTAATTTTCACTTGAAAGTGTATATGCTGCCATTTGATGATGGGTCCTAATAATTAGACATCCAAAAATTTAAATCGACACCCGCCTATACGCCGCGTATGGGTCCATACGCGGCGTATAGGTCCCTCCAATTATTGCCAATTAATGCCAAGAATTCCACGTCACATCAGTGACCCTATACGCCGCGTATGGACCCATACGCGGCGTATACCCTTTTCAGAGACAAAGCTTTAAAGTCAAATCAGTCAGGACTATACGCCGCGTATGGACCTATACGCGGCGTATAGCACTCTGTCGTATAGGGTGGTACGCAACACCACCGACACCTATACGCGGCGTATGGGCCTGTACGCAGCGTATAGGTGTCGGTGTTGTTGCGTACCACCCTATACGACAGAGGGCTATACGCCGCGTATGGGTCCATACGCAGCGTATAGCTTCATCTGAAGCTTTGATTTGACTGATTTGACTAAAGGCTATACGTGGCGTATGGACCCATACGCTGCGTATATGCTTTTTTTCGGATTGTGGTGACGCGACTGAAGATTCTTTCGATTATATATAAACGCAACGAATGCGTTCATATTTCATTCATATCGTTCATTTTTCGTTCATTTTTCGTTCATATTTCGTTGTAGAAGATGGAAACTGTTGATATTAACTGAAGAAATTAGCGTTGTGTGGTTCAACATTTTCTTCTGTCGGATAATTACTCGGTAAACATTTGATTCTTATTTCGTTAAGTATTTGCATACATATATACATATATTTGAATTGCATACTTAAAAAATCGTTTCAACTAACTCGGGTTCCATCGATGCTAGTCGGTTACGGTAAACTTAAATAAATTTTAAGCTTTTTTATCATAGCCGACTAGTATCGTGGAACCCGAGTTAGTTGAAATGATTATTAAGTAATCAAGACATTTATGTGTACGTAAGTATGTATATAAAAGAAATAAGAGTTATAGTTTTAGAGAAAAATTATTATTTTGAAGAAATAGTTGAACCACAAAACTCTATTTTCTTAAAAAAATCTCATTTGTGTTATAGGGCTGCCAGGGAACGTTTAGCACGGTTGAATTTGAAGTGATCCAAGATTATTCTTTCGTTATGTCGTTTTGGGATAGTAACTATTTGTTTGGTGAATATTCAAGCGTTTCGTACGTGTCAGAAAGTAATCAAGATGATTCGTACGTTCAATCTGGTTACGAATTGCCAGATTTAAACCAACCTTATGTTCCCGATGATGAGATTGAGTTTTGCCGAGAATCAAGTTATGACCCGCAACAAAGTAATATAAACTATCTCTCGAGTGCTGAAAATCAAAACACGAAAATATCGTTTGAAACATGTCAAGAATTTTTATCACTCGATGAGCTAGTTTCTTGGGTTGTTAATAGGGGACGTGATAATGGTTATGTTATTATTACACGAAGATCGAAGAAAAAGGAAGGTCAGGTCGTAAAGGTGTGGCTTATTTGTGATCGTGGTGGTGAACACAAAAGTAAAGCAACAATTAGACGATCTGGTAGCAAAAAAATCGGATGTCCTTTTAAATTAGTGGGGATATACGACAACAAACGTCGTTCGTGGAAATTAGAGGTGAGAAATGACGAACATAACCATGATCCCGCCAAACATATGGAGGGGCATCCATTTGTAAGAAGGTTTTCTCAAAATGAATTCAATTTGGTGGAACAACTTACCGATCAGAACATGGAGCCTCGTAACATCTTATCAGCTTTGAAAAAGCAAAATCCAAATAACGCATCCATAACCAGAGACGTATACAACGCTCAATATAAGATAAGAAGTGAAAAGAAAGTCGGTGAAACACCAATGCAAGTTTTAGAAAACCTTTTATCTTCTAAAAGGTATGTTTATTACACCCGAGAAGATCCCGATACAAATACCGTAGAAGATATATTTTTTTGTCATCCAAAATCATACGACACTTGGCGTGCATTTCCGCACGTGCTGATGATAGACGCGACGTATAAAACAAACATGTACAAACTTTCGTTTGTTCAGATTGTTGGTGTGACCTCGACACACAAGACATTTTGTGTTGCTCATGCATTTATTAGTAAAGAACGAGAAGATAATTTTGAGTGGGTGCTTAATAGATTGAAAGATACGTTAAATAGGTGTATGGAGCCGCGAGTCATAATAACAGACAGAGATCTTGCTTTAATGAATGCATGTGGTAAAGTATTTCCAAATGCTTCAAAGTGTTTATGCAGGTGGCATATTAACGAGAATATCGCGAAACATTGTAAAGCAAGTTTTCCGAAAGATGACTGGCGAAAGTTTAAATATACATGGGCACGTTTGTGTGAGTCTCCCACGACGGAGATTTACGAGTATAACTATAACCTTCTTTACGAACAACTAGTTGAAGCGAACCGAGAAAGTAAGTTTTTCATTACATACATACATACATACAATACTATTAAATATAACAGTTAATTTGATTTTTTTTAATATATTTTCAGGAGTATTGTCATATATAAACAAAAACTGGTTAGAGAATTACAAGAAAATGTTTGTATCAGCCTGGACTAACTCAAACCGCAATTTTGGTCAACACACAACAAACAGAGTCGAGAGTCAACATTCAAATTTAAAGAGATATCTTAAATCAACAAATAGCTCACTGGATAGACTCGCGGCGTATAGGAGGCCATACGACACCCACATAGCTATACGCAGCAACCCTATACGCGGCGTATAGGGCTATACGCGGCGTATAGGAAACCCTAAATGCATTTTTAAAAATTTTTCGTTTTTCTTTTGCAGATATGTCTTCCGATTCTGACGTCGAGGTTGAGGTTGATTTTATTGCCACTCATCCATGGCTACAGTTTGAGCACGATAGTATTGAGCACACAAAGTGCTCAAAATTCATTCGTATGAAGATCGGTCATCAAAAGGCTGTGGATTGGGAGGTGATGACCGAGCTTGGGGAGCGCGATAGGCTCGTTGGGATTATTGGAGATGGTACGCCATGGAGTCGATTATTTGAGTTGGCGTTCTTACCTTCGTACCGAGAGCTTGCGGTGGAGTTTTTATCCACCTTTATTTATGTTCGTCCTGATGAGATGGTGGAGGACGATGAGCGATCTGAGATTTCGTTCCGACTATGTGGACGATTTCATCAGATGTCGATTGAGGAGTTTGCTGTTGTCTCGGGACTTTATCATGAGCCGGAGACCGTTACCCCTCTATTTACAGAGGGGATTACTGAGATGGAGGAGAACCGATTGAGAGATTGGTGGCCTCAAATTGCCGACGGTCCGTTTCAGAGGACTAAGGGCAGGGTCACTGGTATTAGAGATCCTCTTATCCGCTATTTGCATCGGATGATCGCCACATCCATCACGGCACGTGGCAAGATGTCACACCCCAACCTTGACGGCGGAAACGTCGAGATGTGAGGGTTAAGATTGTTCACAGCCACATAACGCTATTATTAAATCCAAATATATTATACATAAGTTTCAAAATTACATTACAAGCATAAGTCTCAATAAGTTTCAACATGAAATAACAAACATAATCATTTTGTTTATTATCTAGGTCCAAGTCCTAGAATATGCCAGCAACATAAGTTCACTTCAAAACTTGGGGGTTTTCCTGAAACATGATAAAAATAAAAGGTCAACTATAAATAGTTGGTGAGTTTCCAAGGTTTTCATACATAATATGAAAATGGTTACAAGTAGCAATTCATGTCATAGGTTATAAGCTAGTAAGGTTATAGAACACATATCGTTACAACCAAACCTCGACTTGATTACAAGTATAAAAGATTGGCTAAGTGTATTTGGTTCCCTAGTGCACAAGCGTACGGCCCCTAGGAGTCGGCAATACCTCGACTTTAGCACCAAATAGGCTTGTCAGGCCCAAAGATCTAAGACGTCGCCAGGCTAGCAATAGTTAATGATTGTAAACAAACTATGTATCTCATATAAACACTTACAAAACACAAATAACCATGACAAAATAATAAGTTGAATTGCATGTGATTTACAAGTCTCAAACGTGTATAAGTGTATCATGTATAAGCTATCACGTTTCACCCCAAAATAGTGTGAAATAAAGTAAAAAGGGGACAAGGAAAACTCACATGGATATATGCATTACAAGATGTTATACAAAGTCAAAAGATAATCCAGGATATCCATCACAAGGCACCTAAATATATATATTTTACAAGTTTAAGTTTAAATAATACGATTAACGTTTTAATGCGAACTAGGGTTTCAATTGGGATTTGGGAGTTTAAATAAAATAATGAATCATTTATGATTTGGTTTAATAATTATAAATCAATTAAGTCCAAGAATGATTAAAAAGGTCTCAACAATTTAAATTATTGATTTAATAGAAATTAAGTATAATATGTGAAAAGAAATAATTAATTTAATAATTAATTATTTGATAAAGAGAATTTATTAAACACTTATTTAAATTATTTAGAATCATTTTATAAAGTTTTGAACCCCTAAATGATTTATTATAAAGATCTTACAATACAAGATTTTAATAATAAAAATAAAGTATAATATATATTATTATATTAGTTCCAAGAAATTAATTAAATTAATTAACTATAACATGGTTAAATGATTAATAACTATTTGAATAGTTAATATTAAAATTAATAAGGTTTTGAAATAACTCTAATTTGAATCATAATATTTTTATAATATAAAATGACTAAATAAAATTTTTATAATCTTTTTATTCTTAAAAGAAAAATAAATTGGATATTATAAGTTTAACAATCTTTTAAAAAAAATAGCTTAACAATTTCAGAAATATTTTAGTTAACAAAATAATTTTTATTAATATTTATTAATTTAGTACAAATTTTCTGGATTAAAAATATATAAAATAAGAAAAAGCAATTAAAACAAAACATGGCAGAGGCAGGGTTCGAACCCCTGACCTCTCCCATGTGTATGTTTGTGGTTAACCGCCGGGCCAAAGCCCAGATCTTGTTTTGAACTACAATTTAATTATTATGAATCACTTTTCAAATTATCCCCAATCCATATGAACCCTAACTTAATTCGATTTCAAATTGAACATGAAATCGATCCCGATACTTAAATTAAACATAGGGCTTTTGTTTCCCATAGTAAATCGAGTACAATGATATAAGTAACTTACAGTATCGAATTCGAATTGTTAATCACGGGTTTAAGAACACGCCGCGACGGGTGGAGGTTGGTTTATGATGATAGAGTTGATCATAATCAAATTCCTTTCGTATGAAGCTTCAGAGAGTGCTTATGATTCAAAGCCCTCACTCAATTTTAAGTTTAAATGCCTCGAAGATGGTTGTCGACCAAGTTGCAGGTTGCGATGAAGTTGGTGTTCGAATTCGAAGATCGTGAGTTTCTCAGGTGAAATTGGAAGTAACCATAGAGTAAAGATAGATAGACGCTCGTTTGGGTTGATTTAATTTGATTATTATTACAATTTATTGTCCAAACGGTTTTGGGTTTAAGATGCTTCGGTTATGCTCACGATTGAGCTTTGTAACCGGTGTTTTATCATGATTAACAGGTGCATTCAAGTTCGAATCACGTTCTATAATGATTTGGGACGGTTTCCAAATCGAGTACTATTGAATTTTGATGATTTCGGGAGTGGCCGGAGGGTCTCCGGCGGGTTGCCGGTGAAACAGTCGACGGGGGAAATGTTTAGGTGTTTTGGGTTTTTGATTTTTACACATTTAGTCCCTGAACTTTAGATTTAAATGATTTATGCCTAAACTTTAATGTAAAGTTTTAAAACTAACAATTTAGCCCCCTAGTTTAGTTGTTTTAAGTTAAAAGTCACATGATTATTAATAATATTATTATTACTAATTTCATTATCAATATTATTATTATTACTATTATTATTATTATTATTATTATTAGCATTATTATTATCGATATTATTATTATCATTGTTATTATTATTATTATTATTATTATTATTATTATTATTATTATTATTATTATTATTTTAAGCAAATTAATTTATTAACTTCCCATTTAACTCAACATGCATAACAAGCCCTCAGAGTTTTATAACTGACATAAATGGACCTTATAAGAACTTAACAAGGTTAGCTTTTAATTAACAAAAATACAAGATGTTACAGTCTCCCCAACTTAAAAGAATTTCGTCCCGAAATTAAAAAAAATGAACCCAAATGAACAAGGAGTTATAATGAAAGGTAAATGTACAACGGTCAGCGATTTACGTTTGATTACGGATGAGATGTTTTCACTTTATGGAATCTTACAAGATTCTTAACATAACGAACGCGAGACGTTTTGAGATAAAACGTTGAAAAACGATAACGAGCTACCGTGGTACCTTAGATTCATAAGTCACAACTTCTAGAATGTAATTTCGTAGTAAATTGATGTCTAGAAATCAATAAAGGACCAACAATGATAAGAAAGGTTGACCGTCAGGGTTTAAGAATCCCTAACGTCACTATATGAAACGGTCTTAACGCATATCTTGTGAATATATATCACTTCTTTGACCAATCATCGGTCTAAGAATAATACGATATGCGAAGATCTTGAAATAAGATGGTTGGGAACATTATTAAAAGCAGAAAATGAATCGTTCATTCAAAATAACGATCGATGTTTTAACGCCATACCACGGTATACGAATTCTTGAGTTAGATACAAGTCAATTTATCGACCCATTATCTCACATAAGTCAATATGAGATTAGTCAATTGGTCTATAATGCACCAATTTTTATCATGACGGCTAAAATAAGAGACACTTAGTGAATGAAAAGTTAAACAGAAGATCCATAGGATCACGAATGTTAGGTCTTGTCATATATGAAGGTAAGACACTTGGATACATACCAAGTTACGTCTTTTCCTTTATGCCAAACCCATGACTACAAGTTACGAAGGTTTATGAACCTTTATATCCACGTCACAATGTATATAATAACGAGACTCGTTGATTGAAATCAAGATAGTGTTTTAAAGATTTCCAAGATTGGGGTTTAAAAGGGATTCAAGAAGTAACACAAACAATAAGACATGCATTTGCAAGGTAACTCCAAATATAGATTGCATACGTAATTCATCAAACCCATAAATACAGTCGAGGACATTCGTATGACTAGAAAGACATATCCACAAGTTGATAATGTCTTTATTTAGTAAAAAGATCGTTTAAGAATGCTACCATCATACAAACATGTGTAGATGATATCTCAAAATGAAAGTTGATAAGTAAGGAATAAATGGTTCGATATAGCTAGATCATATCAAAACATAAGGATAAAGGGAAAGAAATCAATTTAAGAATCTAAATGCTCCAAGCTCGGAATCAAAATCAACCTAGAGCGTTCGGGTCTCCTTTCAAGTTCAGAAATCATGTTTTGGCTTGTTAGGTCCAAACACTAATATTGGTTCACCCTTCAAGTTACTACATGTTCCTTGTCACTTGATTAAAACCTTGGTAAGTTGGAGATCAAGAAATAAGAATAGTCATTAAGGTGCGGTTTTCACTCCTAACTTGATGGTGTATTCCCAAGGTATGACCGCTAACTTACCAATTAAAAAGTTCGATCCCAACTCCTTGTTGAGGATCCACAGAAATAAGACGAGGTAACTCACCATTAAGGTAAGGGAAATCACTCCTATCTTAACGGTGAAATTTTACAAAAACAAAATTTAACAAGATGAACTTCTTCATCAAAATCCAGAAATCACTCCTACTTTGATGAAGTCGTCTCATTTGAGCAAATACAATTCATAAAGATGATATTATCATCAAGGTATGGAATTCACGCCTATCTTGATGATTGAATTTCATCATAGCAAGAAAACAATCGAAGATTGACATTTGTCACCAAAGTACGGGTTTCAATCCTATTTTGGTGAGATCATGTCATTTGTGAAATGCCATTCCAAAGAAAATAATTGAAGTCAATCCTCGAGATAAGGAAATCACCCCGATCCAGAGGATGAAATTTTATAAATCACAATTGGAAACCATTTATCGAAACGAATAGAGAATCATCAAAGTAAAGGAATCACCCCTGTTTTGATGAGTTAGAATCATTTAGGAGATACGGGTGTTCTTAGTCATAGGTTGACTTTCAAACACTTGCATCTCTCACGGTGCAGTCGGTACGGAGTTTGACTTAACGATGAAAGGAAAATAATATCAATTAGAAATTCGGAAAATTTCAAGTTACATCGATGTAACAAAAGGAAAAAAATCATGCTTACAAGCTTGAGATCAAAGTTCAAGATAACAGAAGTTGTTGTGGTGTTCAAATCTTGGATGGTTTCAATCGGGAAGACGAAATCAAGGGCAGGAAATTATTCAACACCACAATGAGATGTGAACATTCGATTCACAATCGAAAGAAATACATGGACTTCTCAAGATATGAGGTCAACCATAGCTTTAATGAAGACTCGCGTGCTTATAAGTGATCATTCATCTCAAGGGTTTCGAGTCGTGTAAATGAATTCAATGATCAAGTCAAATCACCATTTACACTTTGCCTAGACAAAGTATCTCGAGATGTAGGAATTCCTCCTATAGCATTGCATGTTCTTAGTTATGGGACACGCACTTAAGAAGCCTTGAGAACCATAAGTAACGGTTTAAAGTTTTGAAGACCATTCGTTTTAGATTCCCAATATCATTGGATATATTAAGAGTCATGTTCACGTTGGTCAAGATATAGAAATAGTTACATAATACGCTCGACGTGTAACGGTGTTTAAAAGTTGAAATGTAAGATGGGTTCAATTTTAACAGGAACATTATGTATGATAAGAACGAGAAGATATTAAAACTTTGGTAATAAACCAGATCAAAGAATCAAGGACTTTTAAGACACAAAGAGGATGGTTCCATTTGGTAACGTATTACCATTTGGAATCGTTGACACGTCAAGGTAAATTGACCCATTTGCCTTAGAGACTTGTGTATGTTGACCATAGTTTATCACTCATCCCAGAAATCCCCAGGTAAGCATAACTGGTCTCACAATGAGATTTATACGATATGCTTGCCTTAGCCCGAAGGCCTTTTGCCAGGAAATCCAGAATACAGGTGTCTATGTGCCACACAAGTTTCTTTGGTTTATGAAATCAAAACCTTGATGAGATTTTCATAGATTAGACATAGAGTCTAAGGAACTAAACCCACGATGATAAGTGTAGATTCCACATCTCGTTAAGAATAAGTTTAGGAAGTTCATTTGTCGGGGAGGGTCAAAGAGTCAAAGTTAAGTTTAGGGAGACAAGTAACTAAGTTTAAGCATACATAAGGCAATCCTATGCTAAGGCATCAAGTTGCACAAAAGGCATAGCATTATGTAGCATGCAAACAACATATAAGCACTAAGGTATAAGAATCTTTCTATGAGGTTCATGCAACTATAGTCTAGGTCACCATTTCTAATAACCTAAATCCCTATAGTTATGGGCTCTGATACCAATCTGTCACACCCCAACCTTGACGGCGGAAACGTCGAGATGTGAGGGTTAAGATTGTTCACAGCCACATATCGCTATTATTAAATCCAAATATATTATACATAAGTTTCAAAATTACATTACAAGCATAAGTCTCAATAAGTTTCAACATGAAATAACAAACATAATCATTTTGTTTATTATCTAGGTCCAAGTCCTAGAATATGCCAGCAACATAAGTTCACTTCAAAACTTGGGGGTTTTCCTGAAACATGATAAAAATAAAAGGTCAACTATAAATAGTTGGTGAGTTTCCAAGGTTTTCATACATAATATGAAAATGGTTACAAGTAGCAATTCATGTCATAGGTTATAAGCTAGTAAGGTTATAGAACACATATCGTTACAACCAAACCTCGACTTGATTACAAGTATAAAAGATTGGCTAAGTGTATTTGGTTCCCTAGTGCACAAGCGTACGGCCCCTAGGAGTCGGCAATACCTCGACTTTAGCACCAAATAGGCTTGTCAGGCCCAAAGATCTAAGACGTCGCCAGGCTAGCAATAGTTAATGATTGTAAACAAACTATGTATCTCATATAAACACTTACAAAACACAAATAACCATGACAAAATAATAAGTTGAATTGCATGTGATTTACAAGTCTCAAACGTGTATAAGTGTATCATGTATAAGCTATCACGTTTCACCCCAAAATAGTGTGAAATAAAGTAAAAAGGGGACAAGGAAAACTCACATGGATATATGCATTACAAGATGTTATACAAAGTCAAAAGATAATCCAGGATATCCATCACAAGGCACCTAAATATATATATTTTACAAGTTTAAGTTTAAATAATACGATTAACGTTTTAATGCGAACTAGGGTTTCAATTGGGATTTGGGAGTTTAAATAAAATAATGAATCGTTTATGATTTGGTTTAATAATTATAAATCAATTAAGTCCAAGAATGATTAAAAAGGTCTCAACAATTTAAATTATTGATTTAATAGAAATTAAGTATAATATGTGAAAAGAAATAATTAATTTAATAATTAATTATTTGATAAAGAGAATTTATTAAACACTTATTTAAATTATTTAGAATCATTTTATAAAGTTTTGAACCCCTAAATGATTTATTATAAAGATCTTACAATACAAGATTTTAATAATAAAAATAAAGTATAATATATATTATTATATTAGTTCCAAGAAATTAATTAAATTAATTAACTATAACATGGTTAAATGATTAATAACTATTTGAATAGTTAATATTAAAATTAATAAGGTTTTGAAATAACTCTAATTTGAATCATAATATTTTTATAATATAAAATGACTAAATAAAATTTTTATAATCTTTTTATTCTTAAAAGAAAAATAAATTGGATATTATAAGTTTAACAATCTTTTAAAAAAAATAGCTTAACAATTTCAGAAATATTTTAGTTAACAAAATAATTTTTATTAATATTTATTAATTTAGTACAAATT
This sequence comes from Flaveria ramosissima, assembly GCA_025215565.1. NCBI lineage: Eukaryota > Viridiplantae > Streptophyta > Magnoliopsida > Asterales > Asteraceae > Flaveria > Flaveria ramosissima. Next base: position 69,633,966 of record CM046029.1, on the reverse strand, counting down.
TTCTGGATTAAAAATATATAAAATAAGAAAAAGCAATTAAAACAAAACATGGCAGAGGCAGGGTTCGAACCCCTGACCTCTCCCATGTGTATGTTTGTGGTTAACCGCCGGGCCAAAGCCCAGATCTTGTTTTGAACTACAATTTAATTATTATGAATCACTTTTCAAATTATCCCCAATCCATATGAACCCTAACTTAATTCGATTTCAAATTGAACATGAAATCGATCCCGATACTTAAATTAAACATAGGGCTTTTGTTTCCCATAGTAAATCGAGTACAATGATATAAGTAACTTACAGTATCGAATTCGAATTGTTAATCACGGGTTTAAGAACACGCCGCGACGGGTGGAGGTTGGTTTATGATGATAGAGTTGATCATAATCAAATTCCTTTCGTATGAAGCTTCAGAGAGTGCTTATGATTCAAAGCCCTCACTCAATTTTAAGTTTAAATGCCTCGAAGATGGTTGTCGACCAAGTTGCAGGTTGCGATGAAGTTGGTGTTCGAATTCGAAGATCGTGAGTTTCTCAGGTGAAATTGGAAGTAACCATAGAGTAAAGATAGATAGACGCTCGTTTGGGTTGATTTAATTTGATTATTATTACAATTTATTGTCCAAACGGTTTTGGGTTTAAGATGCTTCGGTTATGCTCACGATTGAGCTTTGTAACCGGTGTTTTATCATGATTAACAGGTGCATTCAAGTTCGAATCACGTTCTATAATGATTTGGGACGGTTTCCAAATCGAGTACTATTGAATTTTGATGATTTCGGGAGTGGCCGGAGGGTCTCCGGCGGGTTGCCGGTGAAACAGTCAACGGGGGAAATGTTTAGGTGTTTTGGGTTTTTGATTTTTACACATTTAGTCCCTGAACTTTAGATTTAAATGATTTATGCCTAAACTTTAATGTAAAGTTTTAAAACTAACAATTTAGCCCCCTAGTTTAGTTGTTTTAAGTTAAAAGTCACATGATTATTAATAATATTATTATTACTAATTTCATTATCAATATTATTATTATTACTATTATTATTATTATTATTATTATTAGCATTATTATTATCGATATTATTATTATCATTGTTATTATTATTATTATTATTATTATTATTATTATTATTATTATTATTATTATTTTAAGCAAATTAATTTATTAACTTCCCATTTAACTCAACATGCATAACAAGCCCTCAGAGTTTTATAACTGACATAAATGGACCTTATAAGAACTTAACAAGGTTAGCTTTTAATTAACAAAAATACAAGATGTTACAGTCTCCCCAACTTAAAAGAATTTCGTCCCGAAATTAAAAAAAATGAACCCAAATGAACAAGGAGTTATAATGAAAGGTAAATGTACAACGGTCAGCGATTTACGTTTGATTACGGATGAGATGTTTTCACTTTATGGAATCTTACAAGATTCTTAACATAACGAACGCGAGACGTTTTGAGATAAAACGTTGAAAAACGATAACGAGCTACCGTGGTACCTTAGATTCATAAGTCACAACTTCTAGAATGTAATTTCGTAGTAAATTGATGTCTAGAAATCAATAAAGGACCAACAATGATAAGAAAGGTTGACCGTCAGGGTTTAAGAATCCCTAACGTCACTATATGAAACGGTCTTAACGCATATCTTGTGAATATATATCACTTCTTTGACCAATCATCGGTCTAAGAATAATACGATATGCGAAGATCTTGAAATAAGATGGTTGGGAACATTATTAAAAGCAGAAAATGAATCGTTCATTCAAAATAACGATCGATGTTTTAACGCCATACCACGGTATACGAATTCTTGAGTTAGATACAAGTCAATTTATCGACCCATTATCTCACATAAGTCAATATGAGATTAGTCAATTGGTCTATAATGCACCAATTTTTATCATGACGGCTAAAATAAGAGACACTTAGTGAATGAAAAGTTAAACAGAAGATCCATAGGATCACGAATGTTAGGTCTTGTCATATATGAAGGTAAGACACTTGGATACATACCAAGTTACGTCTTTTCCTTTATGCCAAACCCATGACTACAAGTTACGAAGGTTTATGAACCTTTATATCCACGTCACAATGTATATAATAACGAGACTCGTTGATTGAAATCAAGATAGTGTTTTAAAGATTTCCAAGATTGGGGTTTAAAAGGGATTCAAGAAGTAACACAAACAATAAGACATGCATTTGCAAGGTAACTCCAAATATAGATTGCATACGTAATTCATCAAACCCATAAGTACAGTCGAGGACATTCGTATGACTAGAAAGACATATCCACAAGTTGATAATGTCTTTATTTAGTAAAAAGATCGTTTAAGAATGCTACCATCACACAAACATGTGTAGATGATATCTCAAAATGAAAGTTGATAAGTAAGGAATAAATGGTTCGATATAGCTAGATCATATCAAAACATAAGGATAAAGGGAAAGAAATCAATTTAAGAATCTAAATGCTCCAAGCTCGGAATCAAAATCAACCTAGAGCGTTCGGGTCTCCTTTCAAGTTCAGAAATCATGTTTTGGCTTGTTAGGTCCAAACACTAATATTGGTTCACCCTTCAAGTTACTACATGTTCCTTGTCACTTGATTAAAACCTTGGTAAGTTGGAGATCAAGAAATGAGAATAGTCATTAAGGTGCGGTTTTCACTCCTAACTTGATGGTGTATTCCCAAGGTATGACCGCTAACTTACCAATTAAAAAGTTCGATCCCAACTCCTTGTTGAGGATCCACAGAAATAAGACGAGGTAACTCACCATTAAGGTAAGGGAAATCACTCCTATCTTAACGGTGAAATTTTACAAAAACAAAATTTAACAAGATGAACTTCTTCATCAAAATCCAGAAATCACTCCTACTTTGATGAAGTCGTCTCATTTGAGCAAATACAATTCATAAAGATGATATTATCATCAAGGTATGGAATTCACGCCTATCTTGATGATTGAATTTCATCATAGCAAGAAAACAATCGAAGATTGACATTTGTCACCAAAGTACGGGTTTCAATCCTATTTTGGTGAGATCATGTCATTTGTGAAATGCCATTCCAAAGAAAATAATTGAAGTCAATCCTCGAGATAAGGAAATCACCCCGATCCAGAGGATGAAATTTTATAAATCACAATTGGAAACCATTTATCGAAACGAATAGAGAATCATCAAAGTAAAGGAATCACCCCTGTTTTGATGAGTTAGAATCATTTAGGAGATACGGGTGTTCTTAGTCATAGGTTGACTTTCAAACACTTGCATCTCTCACGGTGCAGTCGGTACGGAGTTTGACTTAACGATGAAAGGAAAATAATATCAATTAGAAATTCGGAAAATTTCAAGTTACATCGATGTAACAAAAGGAAAAAAATCATGCTTACAAGCTTGAGATCAAAGTTCAAGATAACAGAAGTTGTTGTGGTGTTCAAATCTTGGATGGTTTCAATCGGGAAGACGAAATCAAGGGCAGGAAATTATTCAACACCACAATGAGATGTGAACATTCGATTCACAATCGAAAGAAATACATGGACTTCTCAAGATATGAGGTCAACCATAGCTTTAATGAAGACTCGCGTGCTTATAAGTGATCATTCATCTCAAGGGTTTCGAGTCGTGTAAATGAATTCAATGATCAAGTCAAATCACCATTTACACTTTGCCTAGACAAAGTATCTCGAGATGTAGGAATTCCTCCTATAGCATTGCATGTTCTTAGTTATGGGACACGCACTTAAGAAGCCTTGAGAACCATAAGTAACGGTTTAAAGTTTTGAAGACCATTCGTTTTAGATTCCCAATATCATTGGATATATTAAGAGTCATGTTCACGTTGGTCAAGATATAGAAATAGTTACATAATACGCTCGACGTGTAACGGTGTTTAAAAGTTGAAATGTAAGATGGGTTCAATTTTAACAGGAACATTATGTATGATAAGAACGAGAAGATATTAAAACTTTGGTAATAAACCAGATCAAAGAATCAAGGACTTTTAAGACACAAAGAGGATGGTTCCATTTGGTAACGTATTACCATTTGGAATCGTTGACACGTCAAGGTAAATTGACCCATTTGCCTTAGAGACTTGTGTATGTTGACCATAGTTTATCACTCATCCCAGAAATCCCCAGGTAAGCATAACTGGTCTCACAATGAGATTTATACGATATGCTTGCCTTAGCCCGAAGGCCTTTTGCCAGGAAATCCAGAATACAGGTGTCTATGTGCCACACAAGTTTCTTTGGTTTATGAAATCAAAACCTTGATGAGATTTTCATAGATTAGACATAGAGTCTAAGGAACTAAACCCACGATGATAAGTGTAGATTCCACATCTCGTTAAGAATAAGTTTAGGAAGTTCATTTGTCGGGGAGGGTCAAAGAGTCAAAGTTAAGTTTAGGGAGACAAGTAACTAAGTTTAAGCATACATAAGGCAATCCTATGCTAAGGCATCAAGTTGCACAAAAGGCATAGCATTATGTAGCATGCAAACAACATATAAGCACTAAGGTATAAGAATCTTTCTATGAGGTTCATGCAACTATAGTCTAGGTCACCATTTCTAATAACCTAAATCCCTATAGTTATGGGCTCTGATACCAATCTGTCACACCCCAACCTTGACGGCGGAAACGTCGAGATGTGAGGGTTAAGATTGTTCACAGCCACATATCGCTATTATTAAATCCAAATATATTATACATAAGTTTCAAAATTACATTACAAGCATAAGTCTCAATAAGTTTCAACATGAAATAACAAACATAATCATTTTGTTTATTATCTAGGTCCAAGTCCTAGAATATGCCAGCAACATAAGTTCACTTCAAAACTTGGGGGTTTTCCTGAAACATGATAAAAATAAAAGGTCAACTATAAATAGTTGGTGAGTTTCCAAGGTTTTCATACATAATATGAAAATGGTTACAAGTAGCAATTCATGTCATAGGTTATAAGCTAGTAAGGTTATAGAACACATATCGTTACAACCAAACCTCGACTTGATTACAAGTATAAAAGATTGGCTAAGTGTATTTGGTTCCCTAGTGCACAAGCGTACGGCCCCTAGGAGTCGGCAATACCTCGACTTTAGCACCAAATAGGCTTGTCAGGCCCAAAGATCTAAGACGTCGCCAGGCTAGCAATAGTTAATGATTGTAAACAAACTATGTATCTCATATAAACACTTACAAAACACAAATAACCATGACAAAATAATAAGTTGAATTGCATGTGATTTACAAGTCTCAAACGTGTATAAGTGTATCATGTATAAGCTATCACGTTTCACCCCAAAATAGTGTGAAATAAAGTAAAAAGGGGACAAGGAAAACTCACATGGATATATGCATTACAAGATGTTATACAAAGTCAAAAGATAATCCAGGATATCCATCACAAGGCACCTAAATATATATATTTTACAAGTTTAAGTTTAAATAATACGATTAACGTTTTAATGCGAACTAGGGTTTCAATTGGGATTTGGGAGTTTAAATAAAATAATGAATCGTTTATGATTTGGTTTAATAATTATAAATCAATTAAGTCCAAGAATGATTAAAAAGGTCTCAACAATTTAAATTATTGATTTAATAGAAATTAAGTATAATATGTGAAAAGAAATAATTAATTTAATAATTAATTATTTGATAAAGAGAATTTATTAAACACTTATTTAAATTATTTAGAATCATTTTATAAAGTTTTGAACCCCTAAATGATTTATTATAAAGATCTTACAATACAAGATTTTAATAATAAAAATAAAGTATAATATATATTATTATATTAGTTCCAAGAAATTAATTAAATTAATTAACTATAACATGGTTAAATGATTAATAACTATTTGAATAGTTAATATTAAAATTAATAAGGTTTTGAAATAACTCTAATTTGAATCATAATATTTTTATAATATAAAATGACTAAATAAAATTTTTATAATCTTTTTATTCTTAAAAGAAAAATAAATTGGATATTATAAGTTTAACAATCTTTTAAAAAAAATAGCTTAACAATTTCAGAAATATTTTAGTTAACAAAATAATTTTTATTAATATTTATTAATTTAGTACAAATTTTCTGGATTAAAAATATATAAAATAAGAAAAAGCAATTAAAACAAAACATGGCAGAGGCAGGGTTCGAACCCCTGACCTCTCCCATGTGTATGTTTGTGGTTAACCGCCGGGCCAAAGCCCAGATCTTGTTTTGAACTACCATTTAATTATTATGAATCACTTTTCAAATTATCCCCAATCCATATGAACCCTAACTTAATTCGATTTCAAATTGAACATGAAATCGATCCCGATACTTAAATTAAACATAGGGCTTTTGTTTCCCATAGTAAATCGAGTACAATGATATAAGTAACTTACAGTATCGAATTCGAATTGTTAATCACGTGTTTAAGAACACGCCGCGACGGGTGGAGGTTGGTTTATGATGATAGAGTTGATCATAATCAAATTCCTTTCGTATGAAGCTTCAGAGAGTGCTTATGATTCAAAGCCCTCACTCAATTTTAAGTTTAAATGCCTCGAAGATGGTTGTCGACCAAGTTGCAGGTTGCGATGAAGTTGGTGTTCGAATTCGAAGATCGTGAGTTTCTCAGGTGAAATTGGAAGTAACCATAGAGTAAAGATAGATAGACGCTCGTTTGGGTTGATTTAATTTGATTATTATTACAATTTATTGTCCAAACGGTTTTGGGTTTAAGATGCTTCGGTTATGCTCACGATTGAGCTTTGTAACCGGTGTTTTATCATGATTAACAGGTGCATTCAAGTTCGAATCACGTTCTATAATGATTTGGGACGGTTTCCAAATCGAGTACTATTGAATTTTGATGATTTCGGGAATGGCCGGAGGGTCTCCGGCGGGTTGCCGGTGAAACAGTCGACGGGGGAAATGTTTAGGTGTTTTGGGTTTTTGATTTTTACACATTTAGTCCCTGAACTTTAGATTTAAATGATTTATGCCTAAACTTTAATGTAAAGTTTTAAAACTAACAATTTAGCCCCCTAGTTTAGTTGTTTTAAGTTAAAAGTCACATGATTATTAATAATATTATTATTACTAATTTCATTATCAATATTATTATTATTACTATTATTATTATTATTATTATTATTATTAGCATTATTATTATCGATATTATTATTATCATTGTTATTATTATTATTATTATTATTATTATTATTATTATTATTATTATTATTATTATTATTATTATTATTTTAAGCAAATTAATTTATTAACTTCCCATTTAACTCAACATGCATAACAAGCCCTCAGAGTTTTATAACTGACATAAATGGACCTTATAAGAACTTAACAAGGTTAGCTTTTAATTAACAAAAATACAAGATGTTACACAAGAGTCGGGAGTGGTGTACCATTCCCGACTTATTTTACCTTTATTGTTTGATTACGGGGACGAGGTGCAACCTGGCGAGATGTTTAGCTGAGTATTATGCTTCATATTATCATCGCCAGGAGCGAGGAGTCGTGTATGGCGGCGCGTACATTACGATGATTGCGCGTTGTCTTGGTTATTTTCCTGCCCATACTGCTGACGTATCCCCTCCGATCGAGCCGGAGAGATTAGATCGTCGTACATTATACGGCATGCGTATTATACGCCAGTTTCCGGGTGGCATACGGTTCTCTCTTCGACCCGGTGAGATCTGGCATCCTGCACCTGTTCAGCAGGTCGGCGATGACCATCCACAGCAGCAGCAGCAGCAGCATATTCCGCATGCCCAGCCGCCGCACGACCAGCCGCCTCCTCAGCCACAGTTCCCTAGACATATTTATAGAGATGTGAGGGTGCCTGCACGTATTGAGACATTTATGCAGGAGATTACAACAAGATTACGTGATCAGGGTCGTCGCCTCGATCGAGTTGAGGATCTTATGGATTGGCACGTTCAGCTTGAGATTGCACGAGCCCGTGCTGCTGGTATTGATCCTCCAGACTTGCCACCGCGTCGACATTACCCAGATTCACCGTAGTTTTATTTTGTATTGTACTTTTATTTTGTTATGTATTTAAAAATTTCGTTATTTAATGTACTTCGTTATTTAATGTTTGTTATGTTTTATATGTTTTATTTGTTAACGAATATTAAAAATTATCGATTAATATGTTAGAAAATATAACTTATACACAAATAGTCAACCAAATTTAACACACAAATTAAAGACGACAAAAATAACCCATACGCAATATACTCATTCACAAATACATAGAAATATTGCAAAAAAAATGGTTTGACCCAATACGCCGCGTATGGACCCATACGCGGCGTATAGCCTCCTGTGACACGCGTCTTGTCAGTGTCTTATCAGAATATACCCTATACGCCGCGTATGGGTCCATACGCGGCGTATAGGGAATATTTCGCAACCCTATACGCCTCGTATGGACCCATACGAGGCGTATAGGGTCAAAGGGGTGTTGATTTAAATTTTTGGGGTGTCCAAATAAAATCACCCTTGATGATATATGCTTGGTATTGTATGCTCACAAAGCACTTGCTGTGGAGGAAGAACAGCTTTATCAGTATGCCCAATTAAAGCAAAACCTAAATTCAAGTGATATATGGATATTCATTAGTCGAAATTAACTTAAACAAAACCTATTAATTTCTAGAATAGCTTTAACTCCTTAAATAGCTTTACTATTTCAATTTAAAAAATAAAGGAGATTTACATGTGACAAATTTAATGTTTTGTTATATTTTAGATGGTAAATGTACTTGTTTAGCCCATTAAAAAGTTATGAAAATGTTTACGTGCATGCTTTGCATTTTACTATAGTTCCATATATGAAAAAATATATGAAAAAGTTGTTTCTTTATAAATATTAATAGAACGTGGTTACTTAATAAAAACAAGGATTCTATTAATTTCTAGAAGTTGTTATCTTTTAAATTCCGAAAACATACAATTATTTGCCACATAATAAATCCACCTCAGAGCATATATTGTTTCGAAAAACGAATCACATGGTCGTGCGATACGGCCCACAAAATCACGATGGCAATACAATATCATCGACATTATTGACAATTGGTTAGGGAAGAAGCAAACGATCTGTTTATTTTCTCTCAATTTATGAAACTGACGAATGATTCGAAGGTTTGATTTAACGGATTCTATGAAGATTCGAAGTTTGGACATACAAGCAGCTGCTATGGATGAGATTAGTACCGTATTAGTATCGGTACCGAATATACAGATACCAAATTTGAGGGGAAGTAAGTACCGAATACTGTATCACATTTAACGGTTCGGTATCAGTATGGTACAGATTTTTCAGTACTTTACTGCTTAGGTACCGCTTTTGTTTTCCTAATTTCTTTGGCTTTAATATCGTATCAAGTTGATACGTAATCTTGAACAAAAAACATTCAAAAATGTCTCAAATTTATATAACAGGTTTTGTGTCATTAACAGGTCGACACGACAAAAATCGTGTCTTAACAGATCAAACACCTGTTAACTTGTTAACGCACCTGTTTAAACCTACTTATATTTTAGCTTATTAAAATAAATAAATATATATTTATGATATATGTCATTATTGTTCACGTTCAATTTAAAAACATTATCCTTTACCCAACCGTTTCAATCGAATACGACTACCACAGTACCACTGACCAAGTCTCCGATCTCCGCCTAGGCCTCTTCGACTCCGTCTTTTCCTCTTTAAACTATGTTATCAGTTAAAATATAATGTTTTATGGACTTTTGTTTCAAATATGTCAAAGATTATCATGTTAAAGATTATATTATTCAGGACTTTGATGGACTTAATTAATTTTTGTTTCACTAAACGTGTGATTTTTATCGTTATCGTGTCTCTTAACAGGTCTTATCGTGTAACCTGTTTATAAACAGATGCGTGTTCGTGTCTGGAAAAAAATGACACAATTAGTTATCGTGTTGTGTTCGTGTCAGCACGTATCGTGTTCGTATCTTATCGTATTCGTGTCTTATCATGTCGTGTCTGATCTGTTATGGCAGCCTTAAAAAATATTCGTAATCTTGAACATGAAATAAAACATATTCAAAATGCCTCAAAGTTGTAGAAAAACGGTAAACGAAAGTATTTTCGGCAATCGGTACCAAATCGATACTTTTTGGTTATTACTAATACTAATACCGCTATTAAAATTAGGCAAAATCAAAGACTAGTACTAGTACCGTTTTTGTTGGATGGATACCAGTTTGATACAGTACCAATAATGTATAGGTATCAGTTCCGTTACTCGGTACATAGTGTTCATCCCTACAACCAATAGCTTAAATTAATTTTTTTCTTATCCAATAGGCATGTGTATATATGAATCACATTAATAAACTACATTTTATCATTAACAAAAAATATAATAAACACAATGGACTTTTAAAAAGAAGAACCGATTCAAAACCCCGTTGGTAGTTCTGGCCAATCCTACCGACTAGTTAGTTTGATTGTTGCTTTTTAAACTATAGTTAATTAATAATTAATTAATGGTTGGCGTTAAACTTTCATCAAAACTTCTAACCAAACCAACACTAGCTTGTTACAGCTAAAACATCCAAATTAGAAAATAGTTAAATAACATTCTGCAACAAATATCCACATACAACTTAATTTTCAAGTTGACATGAACATGCATAACACAAACCACTTCGGAAGTAACTTAATCGTAGTTGTGGATTGAGGGATGGGTCTACTTCTGTTGTGTTCTCTCCACCTCCTAGATATCTGCCAATGGTCCCGCAATACTGGTCAACCATGAGGTGCTATGGCTAGTACGACTAAAATAACATGACTTGACACAAAGTTAAACATGTTACTATATATTTGAGGTACATGAGTCCAGGCCTTTATATGTCATACGATTAAAACATGTTTAAATAGCCCACCTGCTTAAACTGTTTTAGTTCTTTAAATTTAACAATTGGTTTCAATTGTTTTTATTGTGAATATATTGTTCTCATTCTAAAAGGTGCCAACATCTTCCATATGTTGTAATCGTAATGGTACAATATACAAAGGCTATTACCAAATGAAAGATCGTAGCAGTCAAGAACTAAATCAATAGAAAATTTTAAGAATCAGAACTTTGTATTGTTACTCGGCTATTGCTCTTTTCGAGAAGAGAAATTGTTTGTTTACGACTATGTGGCTAACATAAGTTTTGATCACTAACCAAGAACCCAAACCAGAGACATGGAAATGTTTTATGGATGCGAGGTGGAGCACACGCTAGTTGCTTCTATTTGCTATACTGTTGTCATAAGGACGTAGCCGGAAATTTGGTTATGCTTTCTCGTAGAAACCAAATTTTATGCCAAATCAATCAATTTTAAAACAAATACAGATTGAGTCAATTAAAATCAAAACCAGACCAGCCAAAAAACGATTTGAATTAAAAACCATATTATAAGGGGAAAAAATGGATCAAATTAGTTTTGAAAGTTAAAACTTAGGGTATGTTTGGGATTGCTTATTTTACCTTAACTTTTGAGAAGTTAATAAATCAAAAAAATGTTTGACAATTTTAAAGGTAAATTTTAAACTGATTTTTCATATATGATAAAATTTTTTTTGAAAAATAAGAATGTAGTTACCTATTAACTTTTATTCTTTCAAAAACCACTATTAATATAATTTCTAATTATACCTCTCTACTACCTTCTATTAAATCTTCTTATTTTTAAAATATATTTTTTAATCATTATACAACTAATCTAATCCAAACATTTAAAAAAAAAAACTCATTTTGAATAACGAAAGTAAGCAATCCTTTAGAACACACCCCTGGATCTCAAACAAGATGTTGCAGTTTCCGGCGTTCATGACGCAGTTTCCGACGTCGACGACGGTCATTCCGACGTCGCTCCTCCTTCCTTCGCAGTGGCCCAAGCCACAAAGTGAAGAATTACTCCTTGCTTTCGAGGAGTCTGAACTCGAAGAAAAGGTCCGTACATCTCAACTGTTTATGTGTGTAATTTCTGAAATTCATCTGTTCATGCATATCTCCGTGTTGAATCTGTTGGTTTTATGAAGCTTAGAGATGAATCGGATGTCGTGTAGTTTAATTTCTGTTCGGACGTTTTCGATTTCTCGGTGAGCTGTATCGTGACGATTCAGTTTCATGTGTGAAAACCTAATTGCGTTTTGAACGCATAATTGAACACAAAAGGATGGAGCATATTGAATTTCTATTTCAGCGAGTGTTTATACCTAATTGTGTATTTTGATTTTGAATGACTATTGGCAAATTTGAGCTCCAGATTTAGTAACAGGTTTCTATTGAATTTACTATTTGATACATGTATTTTTAGTTAGGTTTGAAAACATGAACAAGTAGTATAAGATTTGGTATCCAGGTAAGGATATTGATGAGGTTCAGATTGTCATGTGTGATGTGTTAGGTTTTGGAATCCTGATAGCTGATAATCGAGTTGAATCTTAATGTGTTTTGAGAGATGGAGTAGTCTGTAAAACAAGTTAAGTAACTCCTAACCTATTACGAGTTCACAATTCATCAAGATGACAACTTTAGGTGGCTTAAATTGGTTTTGTGTTTAGATCAATTCACAGGTCTATTATTAGTTAGGCTGCAGAGAAAATGAAGTAGGGTTAGCCCTTTGGTTCTAGGTTTTCTGAGATATTTTAAAACTAGGATCAGTCATGTGCTGGCTACAATGATTCACAACGATCAAGAACTATCGAGCTTGGAAGATTTATTTTTGAATGTAATTAGCTTCTAAGCGAAACTGAGTATTTCAGCTCAGGTGTGCAACCAACCTAAAGTGGCAACCATCAAAAATTCATAGAGTTTGCACTTAGGTAACAAACATAGAGACACTTCATTAGATTGACTGTAGAGGTCACAAAATGGTCGGGTCAGGTTGGGTTGTGTAAATGGTACATTTTAAAAAAACATTTAAATGGGTCAGGTCAGGTCTATCTGTTTCTTATATCCTGAATTTGTTTTCAGATTTACTAAACTACTAATATGTACTCATGTGGCCACAAGGATTTGTGAAAAAGCATCACTTTACGTTGGATTTCACATCTATAAAAATGCAACTTATCTTTTTCTTTTTTTTTTAGTATGAATATTATTATTAAAAACAAATCACAGTTATTGACCGAGTGAATCGGAACTGGTCACAGGTCAAAACAGATCATTATATAGATACTTCATTTATTTTCTGTAGCCTTTTTCTTTATGAAAAAATCTGTGACGATATATTTTTGCAGTACAATGAGATCAGGAAGATGAATAGCAACCTTATTGTGATTGGGAAGACATCGGTTGAGAATGACAAAGAAGACTTTGATGATGAGGCTGATGATGATGATGCTGATAATGCAGAAGAGTCTGAAGGGGATGAATTCGAGCAGGAAACTAGTTAACTTTTGTACCCTTCTTTTTCACTCCAAAAAATTTAAGTGAGCATCTTTAAGAGTTTCCTGTACCAGGTAAAACTTTTGTCTAATACTAAAAGATCATGGTCCAATCACAAAACTTTTATCGTCGTTTTTTGCTAATATTGTTTTGGATATAGTTCATCTATAGGGATGTCAATGGAAAAATAATAACAACCTCCATGGCCACCATTATCGCCACTAGCTGTCATAAAAGTAAATATGGCGGGTGAACTCATTCTAATACATTTTTTGTTTTTCTAAAGCGATCCAGTTCAACCAGAGCCAGTTAGAGGAGGTGTTCGTAAAGTAAATGTATTATAAAGTTTAACATTAGGGTGCTGCAACAGTGTCATTCTAACTCTATGTCTTTCATACAATAACCAATTAATCATGAGGTGATATGTAAACGGATCGTTGGGTTCTTATATAAATTATACTGGTTGGTTCATGACCTTCAAAGAAAATGTTACACCAACCCTTTGAAACAATAAAAAGCAAACCGGTTCAGTAACTCTATATATAACAAGATCAATTATATACGTTAACGACACACCCAAGCGTATTATAGATTCTCCATGCCCATCGACGAGTCATATTTAGCTTTCTTGATGTCAAGCACAATATACAAGGACCTCATTAGTCATTACTAGTTGGAAAATGAAAATATACGTCTGTCACTCTTTTTGAATGTTCCTCTTACTCTATCAGTATGGTTGAACTTGTGATCGTCAGTCATGAACTCTTATCAATTAGCGACCAATGCTTTTATATTCTACAGAAGATTTCAAAACCAAAAATATATTGAAAACTATGAGAATTGCGTAATGTACATGTATTTTTCGTTTTAACCGTGGTAGATAAGACGACAATACAATTGCGAACCTACAAATCTTTAAATCAACATTGCTCTAAGTCATGTAATTTATACGGTTTATATAGCGCTTAACATATCCTGTATGTATATTATGTATGTAGGATAAGTTTAGAATACAAAAGGGTTTTTGTGTGCCAAGCGCACAATGTGGAAATGGAATTATCATACAAGAAGTAATAATCAAGCAAGAAAAAAAACACATAGATGGAATTATCACACAAAAATATTTCATGTGTGATAATTCATCTTTGCGTGATAAATATAATTTATCTCTTCATTAGTGATTCTAACACTTGCGTTATAGTTTCGCCCGTAAAGTTTATTCTTGTGTAATTATTTTGTAGACTTCACACGCAAAAATCACTTTGTATTTCAACCTTCCCCTATGTGTATAAATTAAAATTATACATTATTTTAAGTTTTATATAATAAAATTTAGTTGACACAAAAAGTTTTAAAAGTGCTACATGCGAAAAAATCGTAGATATTACTTATATTTACTTAATTACAAAACAGTTATAGTTAAAGTAAATCCAAATGATATGAACTAAAGCTGTATTTTGGAGAAAAGAATACACAACTACACAAGATGACAAATGGGCCTAAACAATTACAAGCTGGAGAGCTCCTACAATATGGGCCAGAAAGTCCAACAGCATACAAGAAACTTCAGGGTTATCATAGTCCATACTCCATACCTATAACTATAGCAGAACCCACGAACTCATTATGGCAGGCAAAGCTATTGAAGGGGGTGGAGGGAGGGTGTGATGTATATAAATATTACCTCTATCTCGGCGGATAGATAGGTTGCTTCCAGGCTCGAGCGATACCCCCGACAAACATTAGACATAGACTAATTCACTATTCACTCGTACGGTCGCCTTTTGTTGCTTGCTGAGCCACCAATAATCTCTTGCTACAACATCATATGTTTAGTGATTTATATAAAGAAAAATTAATTATATGGCCCATTTAATATCTATTAGATGTTAACTTAGGTTTGTGAGACACACGTACCATAGCTATCCACATTATTTTTTTTAAGGGTGTTCAAGATCAGATATTCGAAAACTTCGGATATTAGAAATCACTATCCATATCCATATCTGAAATTTCGAATACGGATATCCGAAAAATCATTTTTTATTTTTTTTATTTTTTAGTCTTTTTACAATAATTAGACTTTGTTATTATAAAAATAATATAAAAACCAACTCATATTATAAAAGTTTCAATATACACTAAAATATCCCAATCTAAAACAAAAATATGATTAAAATTTAAAAAAAAGTAAAAAATACTTTTTAGTTTTCGAATAATCAGATATCCGTCCGAAACCTTTGAAATCATTATCCGAATCTTTGGATATCCGAAAATTCGGATACGGATTCAGATATTTTTAAACACCTTCTAATTTTCTTTGCCTGCGGTACCACCTTGTACTTTTCTTTATGCCATCTTCCTTAACTTTCCATGTCAGACGCTTCTTGCGGTTTATTTACATGTGATCCTCCACTATGCTACTCTAAAATAATTTATTCTTAAATAACCGTTCCAGAAGTGTTCACTAATCTAATAAATTCTTGAATCCAAATTTATACATCATACTCTATTAACAAGTAAAGTGAATGAACAATAGTTGTACGACTTGTAAAGCTTGGTGTACAAGGTGTGATGCGTGCACAATGTCCAAAAAGTGTGTGAGTTTCATTTGTATCTCTACAAAGGAAGACCACTTCTCCGGCGTGTGGCGGTGGCCGGTCTGCATCTCTGCCGCCTTGCTAGTTGTCTTCGTCTTTTCTAATATCTCTAGTGTAGCTATGGCGCTGGAGGAGTCGATGAGACACGTAGTTTGTGGTGTAGCGGTTGTCATTATCCACCTAAGAAAGAGGGAGATGGGAACAACCATCAGGGCACCGTTTCCACCCTCAATTTGCGATTCGACTGTCGGATGTGCCTTGGCTCTTGGCCTCCTAGCTTTCGTTGTCGCTAAGGATGGCCTCGATGTTGATGCTAGTATGGTCAGTTGTATGTCGGCGTCCTATCTTATGTTGCGCAACTCACAACGGGGTACAAATCCTAGTTTTCTTTTACTTGTTTAAAGAACCCCTTCAAAAGTTTGAAAATGTTCTTGAATAATAATTTGATACAACAAAATATAGATTTTAGAAATAAAGTTTTTTATCAATCAAATAAATTATATGATTTTATTTAATTTACAATAATATATATATATATATATATATATATATATATATATATATATATATATATATATATATATATATATATATATGTTGATGGATATATTTACTTACAACAGTGTTATATGACAAAGTCATTTGAAGTTACAGTGATGATTTTTCCCTTGAGGTCAAGGGTTCAAGCTTTGTCTATGACATGATTTTAATTATTTGTGATGTAGATTTAGGAGTAAATTTAGAGTATGTATGAGTTGGTTTTTCTAAGCATTTTTGTTTATCATTATTCAACAGTTTTTTTACCATTGGCAACGCATGGATCACAATTCCATTAAAAAAACTAAACGCAAAAGAGACTCGTGACAATGCGCGTTCTCAAATTCTAGTTATACCAATAGTTGAACATATATAGTCATTTGTCTTTTTATTTTCAAAATCAAACTACTAATAGCATCTACCATAGGTTGGCACGTTGAATCCATGCATACATGTTGGATGGCTAATAGAAACCATACTCATATGTTAGAATGGGACGTAGCAACTCCAAAACTACCAATCAGAACGTGATACGCGACCTATTTTTCTTGTATGGGGCATAACAACTTTTAGGATTGCTCCCTTTCAAGCAAATTTAATTACGAAGTTCTCATATCATGTAAAGAATTTACTTCTAGCACACGGAGGTGATATTTGACGCGAAATATTTTTTATCATCCAATATCTCTTCTATGGATAAAACATACAATAAAGATATGAGATTTGTCTAAATGTGTCACAAACATCCAACTTTGGACTCATTAGCCCTAATGAGGTTGGCCCTATCATCATAACAAAACAGAAGATGAATGACTTTGATATCATATGTAAGATCTGACCTCTCATATTAAGCAATATTGTTTGCTTAGCCCACAAGGAGTCTACGAATTTGTTTTGATCGCCTTAATGAAAACTTCTCAAAAGATTATCTATTCTAGATTGTTCCTACTCAAACACACTTAACTATGTGGATCCACAACTAAAAAATGCTTCCAAAACACGTTGATGATATTTGAGGAGAGGCATTTACTATAGTCTAGCATCTTTCATGTGGACATAATAGAATAGAACTAGATTGGATTCGCTAAAGTGTCACAACATTTGAATGCTATTACCAAAAACTAATGGAACTCCCACATACGGTGTCGTAGAAAAGTTTTTACGTGGATAAAACAATATCGGATCTTGAAAGTATATGTTGGTGGTAAAAATATGTTGCATTCTTAATAAAAAGTGTTTTTAAGCATGTGTTGAATATGTATCTATCTATTGAGGTTGACACAAATTAAGTTCAGAATAAAACTCACATAGAAACGCAAGAAAAATAATATTATGCAACAATATTTTCAAAAAGTGTCATAAAATATTAAATTTGTAAAAAATAATCAAACTTTATTGTATTTTTGGAAACGTGTTTAGGATAACTTTCATTGAACGCTTGATCGGGGGATATGAAATGCTCAACATGATTACCTAGAAATGGCGAGACATTCGTCTCAAGGTAGGAATGTTTTCGGCAATCTACAAAAACAACTCGACATGGCGAACAAGAAAAACGATAAAATCGACAGCAATGTTTTTTATAATTTTTGTGACCAATACAACAATGATATGGTCGGGCTCCGCATTCACTCTTGTCATTTTCGTCGAGGCAGTTGGTGTTGGGGTGGGATCATCGTCTTCCTCATTGTTTTGATCATCGTCGGGCTTGTTGGCATTGACCAGTTTCTCATTGTAATCCTCATCGTCATTGGATTGCGACGCTTGATGTGGTATTGTTGTGCTTTCATGAACAAGTGGTTAGATTAGCATTTGGGTCACTGGCGGAGCATAGTTAAGACCGGGGGGGGGGGGGGGGGAGGGGCTCTTTTTTTCGTCGGTAGTTTTAAACTTTAGTCCGGCAGTGTAAATTTTTGGCCCGGTAGTGTAATTTTTTATATAAAACTCGAGTTCGCTCCCCCTACAAATCCCTTTTACAATGGTTTTAATTGTCACATTTAATTCTTTTGTTGTGGTATTGTGTATCATCTGATAGTTATAAATATTTCTTATACAATTTATCAAGAAAGATATTACTTTTTTAGGTATTGGCTTCAAGCTGGTTTTTAACTTATTTAAAAATATCTCTTAGGATAAATATACAATTAAATAAAGATTTGAATAAACTAAAAATTACCAATAGAATACATATGACGTCAGTTGACTTGCGTATGAATTGTGTATCGTGAAGAATCGAGAATAATATCGATTAGATATGATCCTTTATTTGTTTTCTTTAACATTGGTCAATTGATATGTTATATTAATTAATGGAATGCTAAGTGACAAAAAATAAAAAAATAGTAATTCTAAAAAAAAAAGAAGAAATGCGAATAATTACTGTTGACCTCCTATAACTTTGTTTATTATTATTATTAAATAAATGCATTTGCAAATTCCAACCTTACATATTCTGGTCAATGTGTGGAACATTGTATAAAGATATATTGATATAGATTCGTTGGCTTTGTTGATGATTTTATTTATATTTAAATTCCTTTTTACTAATGATATTCTGTTACTTTACATTACTTGTAAAATATTTATGATATGCAACAAAATACGTCCTTACATTTTTCCTAGTATAGTAAATAGATCGATCAAATACATCATTAGGCTATATATTTATAATTTAAAAAAGTGGGATTAACACTACATATATGTAAACGTGTGTGAGAAATAAACTTATGTCATACTTGATCATAATTTAAATGTGAAAAATTAGAAATAGTTTGTTGCCACATTTCTTAGTATTTGCTCATAATTATACACTTATAAATAAGTGAATTAACCTAACTATGCGTATAAATTATTAATTTGCTATGATATTAGAGTGTGTACAATTGTAATATATGGACTCGTTATATAGAGGTTTTAGTTAAATGAATGAGCTGAGTTTGAGTCTAAATTTTATAAGTGTAATAAATTAGGCTTGCAAGTATAAATATTTTATATATGGGAAATTGAAAAATATATATTGTTTATTTGTGTAAAGTGTACATAGTTATATAACGCAAAGATGAATGTTTTGGATGTAATTATCACGCAAGAATAGAAATTAGTCATGCATAGATGAAATTATCACGTCGAAAGGTATTATTGCGAGATAATTTCGCATAAGTCTAATTAATTTTGTGTGATGATTACTCTTTCTTATGTACATAATTCCACACATGCACTTTGTATTTTTAGATTCTAAACTTTTATATTTCATATAATCTTATACTATATTACATACGTAACTACGATATAAAAACTAAATAATATGTATCAGTTTATCTGAATAAATCAAAGTTATTATGACTATAGATAAAATAAAATAATATATAATACACCCATGTACAAAATAATAAATTAGCAAAGGTTGAGGCAAACACAAACTTATATATCATCAAAAAACCAACGTTAAGCTTTAGATATAGGACTCAAAACGAGTCAAGACAAAACTCTAGACATATATAGACTTGAACGCTTAGAGCACATATTATACATAGGGTTTGAAACAGAATGAACCAAAGAATAGGCATAAAGTTAGAAGTGAACTTTAAATATAGGACTCGAAATATCAAACTCAAGCTTTAGATATAAAACTAAAAATAAACATAAGACATGGATCCAAAATAAACCGGCTTGACTTTAATTGAACTCGATTTATTTACATATTTTGTGTTTTGAAATTAAAGAGAGTTGTCTGTCACAAGATTATTTCTAAATATTTACTTGGTTATGTATGTTCTACAGGAAAAATTGTTAAAATTAAGAACTAAGAAACCCTATGTAATTGTAAGTATTTCTATGCATTTTTCTAACAATTATATGTATTACAATCTGCTTTCCATAGATAGTACTATACAACTCTTCATACATAAAAAGTGAATAGTAAACTGCAACTCTTAATACATTAAAGTAAATGCATCAAACCATTGTCTTATTTTAATTAGAGTAAATTACGCTTTTAGTCCCTGTGGTTTGGTGGTTATAACGCTTTTCATCCAATAGTTTAAAAACGTCCGGTTTAACCACTGTGGTTTAAAATATGTATCAATCAAGTCCAAGACACTAACTCTCATCTAACTTTTCTGTTAAGTGTATGCAAAAAATCAAAAATACCCTTAAACTTAAATTGTTACTTACAAACACTCACTCTTTCCTTTCATCCTCTTCACAAACCCTTTATTCCCCCTCCATCACCACCATGCCCTGTGAATCATCACCACCACCATCAATGGTGCTTCCGCAAATCATCACCAAATCTACCGTCTTTCCCACCGCCCAAATCCACCATACCAGACCTCCAACTCTCCACCTCCGACCTCCCTATGTTATCTTGCCACTACATCCAAAAAGGCAACCTTTTTCTCCCACCACCGCCTCCAGCCACCACCATCTCCGACCTCCGGCGAGTCCTCTCAACCGCCCTCACCCATTTTGTTAATATAAAATCCGTGAACTTTACCGTTTAATCATATGGATCCGAACCATGTTCCTCCGGCGATTATCTTCCGTCAACCTTCATCCTCAACCACCATTCGAACTCACAAAATCCATCATCTTCACCAAATTCACAACCCACAACCACATTAAACCTAACCCACGATGTCGAATGGAACCCCGGCTCGATTTCATACTCTAAACTCTTATCTCAATGCTGCAAGACTCACTCACTCAACCCCGGCTACAGATTCACACCCATTTGATCAAACTTGGTTGGAACATGACTTCAAATGCCAGGAACCATTTGGTCAATTTGTACTCTAAATGTGGAGAGTTTTGGGTGTGCACGTAAGGTGCTCGACGAAAGTCCTGAACCAGATTTGGTTAGTTGGTCTGCTTTGATATCTGGGTATGTTCTCAATGGGCTTGGTGAAGAGGCTCTTTTGGGTTTTAAAGAGATGCATTCGTTGAAGAAGGATATGGTTGGTGGGAAACATATACATGGAGTTGTGGTGAGTTTTTGGATTCAATGAGGCTTTTTAATCAGATTTTGGAGAGGAATATAGTTTCTTGGAATGCTTTGTTTTCTTGTTACACACAGGGTGATTTCTTTGAAGAAGCTGTTGCTTTGTTTCATGATATGGTTGGTAGTGGATTGAGGCCAGATGAGTTTAGTTTATTGACTATAATTAATGCGTGCACATGTTTACGTGATGTGAATCAAGGAAGAAAGATTCATGGGTGTTTGGTGAAGCATGGGTACTGTTCTGATCCGAGGGTTGGTAGTGGTGGTCGCCCGGGGGGAGGTCGTGATGTGGTCTGGTCAAAGAGGTAGAATGTGGTTAGTAGTTGAATAGGTGAGGTTAAGGTAGGTTCAAATCTGAGCGAGTGAGTGGTGGTTGTTGGCGAGTTGTAGGTGGTGGTTGTGTGGTAGCCAGCGAGTGACGATGGCGATGTAGTCATAGGTGGTGGTTGCCGGCGGGTGGTGGCTGTTGAGGTTTAGGGTTAGGTTCAATGTGGAGTTAATGTTTGGTTAGTGGTGTGAGGGTGGGACCCATATTTTATTTATGTAATATGATAACACTTTTAATCCAAGGGTATTTTTGACATTTTTAAAAAAGTTAACAGTGTAATTGGATGGAGTTAACGGTTTGGACTTAATTGTAACAAATTTTAAACCATAATGGTTAAATCGAGCATTTGTAAACTATTGGATGAAAATGGTTATAACCACCAAACCACAGGGACGAAAAGCGTAATTTACTCTTATAATTAATTGGGACCATATTTTATTTTCCGATATAAAGTTTTATATAATTTCAGATACAATGTTATGGTGTATTTATTTTTTTGTATGTTTCAACATAAATTTTATTTAAAACCGATACAAATCAAATGAAATATGTTTTTGATTTTCAATTATTAGATATAACTTTGTTTTCCTTTTATAGCTTTGACATGTAATGTTTTATGAAATTCCGACTACATCATTGCAATGTGTTTGTTTTTATTTACGCTTTAAAAACAAGCCTCTAGTGACGTTTTTATCTTTATTCAACTTTGTTTC
>CM046029.1:69510065-69601370 GCA_025215565.1 Flaveria ramosissima | reverse complement strand
AAAGACCAAAGAGAAAATAAGAAGAAGTAGAGAGACAATTTAAAAATACTTACGACCAATATCGATCATTTAACGGATTGGTAATGTGAATTGGTTGAAATATTTAGAAAGATTGTTAGGGGAAAATATGAAAATTAGTAATTCTGTTTTCATTGTAATTTTATTAGTTAATTATGCCCTTAAGAAATTCGAATAATATTATTCTTTAATTTATGGCTTGTTTTTATTAATTATTTATTGTTTAAAATTTTCAATATATAACTTTTTAAAAAAAGTTTTAACTCTCAACTACACTTACTAGGTGTATTCCTCTTTAGTGGGTGAGTGAGTTTTGTACTACTTCTGTGACATCTACGCGATACAACTTACTACTCACACCCACTAATTAAGTATATATACTCTTAATTAGAACGTTGACGACTCTAATTGATAACAATACATAATGCTCAATGTATTGAAAAGCTTCATGGAAAGGTTTGCTTCCAAAATGTTAATGCCTTTTCTTCCAACAAGCGTTCATATCAACAATCGAGTCAATCTCTACTTGTGTTGATGTCCAATTAAGAGATGATTACTCGTATCTTCTAGCATTTTCATAATATACATTCTCCTTGTAGTCATTTCTTGCTTTTAACTTTGCAAGAGTGCCTCCTAATGAGATCTTATGTTGAAAAGGTAAAATAATATATAATTCATCATTATATATAAAAAATATGAAAAGAAAATATAAAAATAGTTAGTGAACCACCTCGACTCATACTTACAAAATATATTATAGTTGATAAAACCGTAATATTTTTCTTTAAACTAGTAATTTACTCTTATTAATCATATACATTTATATCATATAAAATTTAAACACTCAATCTTTTACATAAATAGATATACATCAGAGGCTTACATCCATAACATTCCCTGATAGAACAGTTTTTCTTAATTAAATTAATCTGTAAAAAAGAATTGGATTTCAATACTTTTTAATGTAAATAGTAGAAAAAAGAAATGTTAGCAATGATTGGTTATGGTCTTCAGAGGAATGTCCATGTGAAGCTACCCATTTTTAGTGAAAATATATTATCTATTTGCATACTAAATTTTTATTTACTTTTTATTATTATAAATGGATAGAAAAGGATTCTTTTGACCTAACAAGAGGGTCTACGCCTTCATAATTTCTCCGTCACCCACTATAATATTCTCACGTTTCATATGTATTTTTCTTTTACTTTAAATATATTTTATAAAAACTATATAGTATCCGATATATTGATTTGATTCGATTTTAACTTTTAACTCTTAAAATGAAAACGCTGACTATGTCATTCACTACAACGTTTTACTTCTTCTAGATACATACATTTATATGTAAATCTCATGTATATAGAATTGTATATATGTTTATAGGGATGAAACATGCAAACAAATTTTACTTATATGACAATTCCCGATCTGCTTGTGACACGATTAAACCTGTTTAATAAAAATATATATATATTTTTTATTTTTTTACATTTTAAAAATAATTAAAATCAGAAGGCTAGACTCATTTATTTCACATTTTTTGTTCATAAAAACATATAAAAAATTATAGGCATAATATATAAGTAGTTAAACAGTCTTTTGCGAGTTCTGCGCGTTATCTCTAACCTGTTAAACACGATAAGACCTGTTTTGCCGGTCCTACTTATATATCTGATTTTCTAAGTTGAATTATTTTAGTTAAATATAATAGTTTTACCACTTTTTTATTAATTATTCTTACATGAATTTTTTATACGTACCACGTAAGATTAAAATTTGTATATGTTTATAGTGATGAAACATGTAGAAAAAAATTTCAATTTTATATTTATTTTCTAGATTGAATTATTTTACTTAAATATAATAGTTGACCCACTTTTAATTTATTAGTTATACATAAATTTTTAATATGTCATGTACATGAAGTTTCTGTTGAATACTCAAGAATTTAAATTTTTATAAAAAAAAATTTGAACGGCAATTTTTTAAAACTTGTACTGAATTGTTCAAGTTTGTGTATTCTAAAGCATTTAGTAATGTTTTTTTTTTAACTTCAAAGTCGGTGAACCATAGCACACACAACTTTTGTTAGTACCTAATGTGTACAATTAACTTTGAGCCAAAAATCTTGACTGTGTAGGTGATAAAGTAGTCATTTATTTATTGCATCAATCCAAGTTCAAAACTTGGGGAACCCCTTTCCCAACTTGATTCTTACACCTATTTGTGTCTATATTTTTTCTATGCCTTAGTACAACTTATATATTTATTCTTAATAGATGGATTTTAGTTGTGGTGTGCCATCTAAGTTCGAGTCTAGCAGATGATATTTGTGTTTTACTTTGGCGATTTTTGATTTTGTTAATAAGTTTGGTTTTATTACCTTTCGCTTTAAATCTTAGTTAGAAAAAATAGACCAGTCTCAGCACATGAAGGTTATACGTTTCTAATAATTTGTGAAACCGATACATATAAGTGTCTAATGATTGGAAGCACAATACCTATCAATTTTTATACATTTAGACCCCAACCAAACAAACACTTTAACAAAATCTTTTAAACCTTTCAAGATTCCCATTTATATCCATATCCAGGTTAAATAAATCAAATCAAAAGATTTAATTTGTTTAATTATTCAATGATTAAACAAGTGCCTAATGATTGGAAGCTCGAATCTTTTAAAAGGTGTGTGTTTGGAAAGGGTATTGATCGAGTTGAAGGGGACGGCTGCTAAAGGCTAAAGCAAAACAAGAAGAATATTGGGCTAATTTGGTTTTAATGATTAAATAAAGTCCATATATTGATTACAATTAGATCGTATCTAGCTAATTACATGTTCGTCACACAATTCAATGAATACAAATTTGAAGGCATGATTAAATCTTAGTGCCAAATCATGCTTTTCAAGCACTACTTTCCACCAACAAATTTGTATTAGTCTCGTAGTATAGTACAAATTGATTATGTTTTAATTTAATGTATTTTATTCTAAGATACGATAGACTACATTTTGAAAGTTATAAGTTAAGGCCTTTTATATAGACTAAAAAGAGAGTTTAACTAAAAATGAAGGACGTGAACAAATGGTAGGTTCTACAATTCGGATGACCTAAATAGCACTTTTAAATCGTTTACAAATCACTTCTGAATTAAAGTAATTTTAATGTTACTCCAAATATTGATCGGATGAGACAAAAAGCACAGAAGAACTAGTAAGAAATTCTATTGTGAATGTGACCAGAATCTTATTTAAATTGATCATCCTCTCTAGTGATCGTCTTTGTACACGCGGGAAACTAACAAAACAATTTGTTGAAATGTTGAAATTGTTTGTGATATAGTACGACACTTGACGGTTATAACTATAAATGCTTATTCGTCTACATTGGTAGTATGTAACCTTGTCGTTGTTGATGATTAAGTTTCCATGCTAGAGATCAATGCTTATAGTACAAATTGTTATGTTTTAATTTAATGTATTTTATTCTAAGATACGATAGGCTACATTTTGAAAGTTATAACTTAAGATCTTTTATATAGACTAAAAAGGGAGTTTAACTAAAAATGAACGACGTGAACGAATTGTAGGTTCTATCGTTCGGATGACCTATGTAACAATTTTAAATTGTGTACGAATCACTTTCGAATTAAAGTAATTTTAATGTTACTTCAAATATTGATCGGATGAGACAAAAAGCACTGAAGAACTAGTAAGAAATTCTATTATGAATGGGACCAGAATCTTATTTAAATTTATCATCCTCTCTAGTGATTGTCTTTGTACATGTGAAAAACTAAAAAACAATTTGTTGAAACGTTGAAACTGTTTGTGATATAGTACGACACTAGACGCTTATAACTATCAATGCTTTTCGTTTAAATTGGTAGTATGCAACCTTGTCGTTGTTGATGATTAAGTTTCCACTTGCTAGCGGTCACTGCTATCCGAAGTTACCTTGATGCATAAATTGCTACTTATAGTCAAGGTGTTACAAATCAAATGTTGTTGATCGATCTCACTTGCCATTGATGGACCACTTGTCACTTATAGTCAACTTGTTACAAACATTGATGTATTATGTGTATTACATATACCTATTAAAAACTTATGTCGATTTCTACAGTGATTATAACAGTTTTTTATTTGAAAATTTTTTGCTATATACATTCTAAAGCTTTTAAAAACACTAAATGTAATTCAGGACAACTGGTAAGGCACTACATATATATTTTTGATTACCTGGGTTCGAGCCACTACCCGACTGCTTTCTTTCTAAGGATTTTAATTTTTTTTTTTGTATATTTTCTTTAAAATGACGCTGTGAACTTTGGGGTTCGGGAGTAGTGTTTGCTGTGACTTTGGTAATAGTTGCTTGGCTATATTTACTTTTAATGTTTCGTTTAATTTTTTAAGTTTAATTAGTTTTTATTTTTATTTTATTTTTTGTGAGCTATTCTTTTGTTTTTAATTTGTTTTTATATGTCACCAATTATGTTGTTTGATTTCTTTCTATGTAATAATTCTTTTAATAATCTTTATTGTGCTTTTGCTTAAATGTATTCTTATAAAATTTTCAACTAAGCAATGTAATGTTCTCTTAAGTTTCGAAAATACCCGTGTGACATTTTTTTCCTACGTTTTCACGTATTTTATTCGAAGCCAACCTGCCGCGTAGCGTAGGTAATTACTCGCAATGTGTTTCTTATACCTACGATACAAATTTATCTTTAATTTTAGTTACGTGAATTACTCGAACCCGCCGCATCGCGCGGGAGCTAATTCTAGTTTATATATAAAAGTGTAATTATTATAACAATGTTGCTATTATATTATACTGGGATATTATTATATTATAACGTTGTGAAATTATATGTATGCCCATGCGTTATTATATAAGTATCTAGTGTAACTATTTACATAAGAATTTCGTACGTTTTGCACGCTTATAATATTGGTATAAAAAATTATAGTATCTTATAGGAAAAGCAAATTTTTCTTTCTTCACATGAAAATGAGACAGTGGTTTAACTCCCCTTTTGTTTGTTAATTTTTCATATATACTCAGTAGGAATCATAATGTTTGGAGCTAGCTCTTTCTCCTATCATTTTGTTTGTTTTTTTATTCTTAATTTCAAGCTTTTTATTAATAACACTAATGTTTACAAAATGTAGTCCGATGGTTCTAACGACCCAAGTCACGAGTTCAAACTGAGCAATTTAGAGCTACATCATACATCTTTGATATACATACATATGTATGTATGTACTTGTGTGGGAGAGATTGAATTATTGCAATTATTATAGAATTGTTTGTTCAATGTATATTAACAATCATACTTGAATAACAAAGTACTATTAAATTTACATACATGATTTTGTAGACCCCTTGGAGTTTTGTAGTTTTGCTTCAAAATAGAATATTGATAGCCGAAAGTAGCCTTTTAGTAGGTCAATTCAATGATTATTATGACCATGATCCCACAAACCCATTAGCATCATGATATTATTACTTAATCTTGATGATCATGGGGTCTAATAAATATCAAACTTAGAATTTTATGTAAAATCATTTTCGTATGAAAGTAGAGTGAAAACTTAGTAGTAAAGAAGTTTAATATTCGGATCTGAATAGGGGGAAACGGTATCTATATTTATAATTTTTACTATTGGGTATGCGCGCATCGATTTGATTTAAAAAAATTATATTAAAATGTAAGAAAAATAAGAATGTAGCAACAACATATCAAAATTTTTATAATTGATTATACACCTTAATATATAAAAGAAAACTACATATTGATTCGACTAATTTAAATAAAAATCAGGCAAAATTTGATTTTAATAGTCAAACTCAATTTAACCAACTCAATTTAACCAAAGACTCTTCAAGCTTTTAAGTTTTGTCGCGAATAACAATCCCATTAGCATAATTGTTATAAATTGATTCAAACTCAATTTACATATATATATATATATATATATATATATATATATATATAATATATATATATATATATATGTATATATATATAGGTATATATATATGTATATATATGTATATGTATATATATATATGTTATATATATATATGTATATATATATGTATATGTATGTATATCTCTATATATATATATATATCTCTATATATCTCTGTATCTGTATATGTATATGTCTGTCTCTGTCTATGTCTGTATATCTATATCTCTATATATCTCTATCTCTCTATATATCTCTCTATCTCTCTATCTATATATGTATATATATGTATATGTATATATATCTGTATATGTATATGTATATCCTTCACACATGAAGCCTATAGGGATGACTTTTAGTTGGATAAGATTTCACTCCCTACAGTGACGTTGACACTCTCGTCGTCACCATATGGTTGATGTAGTGTCAAGGCTCAACGCATAAATTCCGCAACCAACAAATTTTGGGTTGATGATCTCATCTGATATCAACATTGCCACCTTTTATTTGCTAGTTACTAGTACTCGATCCACACATATGAATCGTCACCAACAAATAATAAATTGATCAAACCTATTGGTTTCATATATAAAGTAAAACATATGTGCACATATATTATACTATAGGCGTAGCATATGTAGACTGATGGATTTCCCTGCTAAAATCCCACAAAACATTATGTAGCCTATATATGTATTATTCAAAGTTTGTGCAAAAATAGATACCGTTACAAAAAAAAATGGACATTTAAAATTAATCTTCAAATAATATAAAATGAAGATTTGAATAGTTGAATTGTGTTGCTACTTCAGTAATGTATTTATGCGTATGAACTTGCTTCGGAAAAAATGAAAAATAGAAAACAAATTAAGAAGAAGAATGGAAAGGTGTAATGATTAAGTTTGTTTCAGCAAATATATCAACAAAACTGTTATTATTACATTATACTTATTAATGACTACAACTTGAATTTGTTGGTAATCAGACAAAAATTGGAGAACAAACAAGGATATTGAATTGATAAACTTGCTATTGAATATTGATTGTTTTGCACAAAATTAATAGATACAAAAATGATAATTTGTTCTAGAAATGGACATTTTAGATATGCATTTTCATTCTACATACTGACCTTAGGTTTTCTAAATGAGGAAAGTCTACAATACTATAATCTTAAATCTCAACACTATCTTCAATACAAAGATCCAACCAATATAACAATTTAATTAATTAATTAATGCATTATACATACGGAGAAAGATTATATGAGAACTCTTATTGTTTTATTTTTTATAAAAACTCTGAGAACTCTTTTTCTACATATATTTACAAATATATAATCATGTGTAAAAATAGATATGAGGGATGATAGTGACACGGTGACCCTAAATATAAGAGATTATTGTATTTTTTTCTAAAGCTATAAGAGATGAAGATGATAACACTGGGGTAAACTATATAGTTTTTCAAGCATCATTTTTTATGGAACACTTATCAACTTAAAATAAAAAAATAAAATAAAGTATAATAAAATTAAAAAAAAAACAACAGCTCTCCATTCCAGTTCGTTGGGTATGGAGCAATGTCGGTCATTCGACAAGTGTGTTTGCTTGAGGCAATTACTCCCCAAGGAGCCGTGAATATCAGATACTTTTTATGAAACACTTTTCAACTTAATTAGTTTTTAATTACATGTAAATTGTAATACAAAGCTAACTAACAAGATAATATGAATATAAACATAACTACAAAACCCTCATATTTATTTTCATGATTTGTTTCTAAAATCAACTTTTATCACCGTAGTACCCAATATCCTTCTTGTTCGAGATTTGTACTAAATCATGTGAACACAAAACATATATTTGTTTTACAATAAAAACATACATCATCATGAATACAAACACACGTCTAAATTGATAATTGATAAACCGTAATCATCAATTACACAACACCTGAAATACAATAAACCAACTACTAGCACACAATGTATGATTCTAACAAAAAAATTCATAACTAGGAGAAATCATACAAAATCTTGACTCAAACCTCACGAACAGGGTTTTTGAGTCGAACTGGATCGGTTTAGAAACCGGTTTAAATAGACTAATGCTAGTCAAAACCAAAATGAGCCAAACCAGATTAAAAACTCCAACAGAAAAAAAAATCAGATTGAATTGAACGTGGTTTAAACCTAGATCGAATCTGTTTTAACCAGTTTCAAACCGTTTTCAACAGATTGGGTCTCAAGCTGATTTCAAACCAACACGTTTACGGTTTCCAAATTCGTTTCGGATCATAATCCGGTTCTAATGTGGGCTCTAAACTCCCAAATATGGGCTTGTTCTGGGCCTTTGGGTATTTATTGATGGCCCATCTTTTATGTCCTACACAATGCGGAGCACGGCGGAACCACGGCCCATAATTTTCCGACTACGACGGCGGATGGCGGAGGAGAAAAGGGGGAATTACGAATGGTGGGAAACATTTTGTTAAATAAACACCAGGGGGTTATTTAAGAGTATATTATGTGAATTAGATTAGCTCTTGGTAGTTAGTTAAAGAAGTTGATTAAGTGGTTGAGTTGTTAGTTTATTACTTATTAGTTGGTTGTAGGAACTAGTGTAAATGCATAGTTTTTCTTTTTCAGCGTAAATGTACGACCTCGATTTGGATGATAGATGTTATCTTAAACCATACTTTACGTATATGTACATATGTATTAACATGCGTACAACTTTGTGTTACGTACATGGAACTTATAAAAGTTACATATACGTAACTCGTTTCGCTATCATTTCGTTTCTTTGGGGATTAAATAAAAATATGTAATGATATAAAAAAAATGAGGCTGAAGTTTACTCAAATATATTATAAACAATTAAAAAATTATAAATCTTTGTTGTCACTTTTTACCCCTTAAATTGTCACCTAAACTCTCTTGAGTTTCTAAAGCCTCGGGTTAACCTTTATTAAAAAAACCAATTTCTTATGTCTTTATTTTTATCTATGTGTCATGAACTTTTAGGGTTTCAACTTTGGCCACTAAAACTGGTGTAAGTTCGAGTTATTCTACATTTTGGCGTAAATTTACTATGAAAACGACTCGGGTCAGTTGTAGTTTGTACTTTATAACTATGCCAACTAAAGCCGGTTTAAATTCAAGTTACTCTATATTGTGGCGTAAGTTTAGTTTGGAAACGAGTCGGGTCTATTTTAGCCTACACTTTATAGCTTTGGCCACTAAAGATGGTGTAAATTCGAGTTACTCTAAGTTTTCAAGTAAATTTAGTCTACAAAGGAGTCGTGTCGATTCGTGTCCGATGTGGCTAAAAATTAGTTTATTATACGATACACTTTGGGCGACAATCATCTCACCTTCATTTTAGCTAAGTCTTTAAAATCTACCCGCTTGGTGAGTTTGGAATATAGCCATAAACAGGTAGAAACGATCACCTCTACCCATGGATTATGTCTTTTGTGTGCCTAAATCTACATTCTACAAAATACAACATATACCAACTTTCTAAAGTTGTATCTAGTTTAACAAAAATTACCTTCTCAGTTAAGGAAAGTTCCTTTCCTGATCCAATTTATTCAACATGAACTCCTCCAATTTTTTGGTTTAATATGCTAACTTGACTTGATATAAATGGATTGAATTAATTGAATGATGTAAGTAGATTGGAGGGGAAACTCCGTATATACGAGTGAGAAACCTATAGACCCAAGAAACCCAAGAGAAATCTATCTTGGGCCCGTGGGTGCAAACACAACTAAATCCTAATTACTATCACTATGTACTTGCATTCAGCTGTAAGTCCATGATATTATTTGATATACTTGTGGCCATAAACTGCATGTATGATATTTCTTTTTGATTTTATGCTATCTTATGATATTTATCATAAGGTTCATGCATATAGAGACAAAGCTGCCGAGAGAAGAACTCTGCATGGCAGCTTTGGTATGGGTCTCGAACAAAAGAAATTAACAGATGAATTGAAGCTGATTCATCTTACTCATCTTAGCAGAAAATTGTTAATTGGATTGAACAGTTTAGAAGTCTATGAAAGTATGTCGTAAATTTTTACAACATCCTAAATTGTTTTGTAGTCAAATTAAAAAAGTAGACAACAAATGTCTTGGCGAGCAGGATGAACCTTTTCCATGCCCTACGAACATACATGTTTGACCCAAACCTCTCTGACATCTCATCCAACATTCTTGATTTTAATTCTTACCCAACCATTTTGCTACCTTTACAAACAAACATACCCAGAATAATCGCATATATAGTAGAGCTATTCGCAGGGTCTGGGACAGTGTGATGGGGTCAAGCCTACTCGAGAAACCTTCTTTTCTTTCATGTAAAGTATAGTATAGAAATTATTGAATATGTTAATGCTTTACATTTAGTAATCTAAACTTTAAATAATGAGGTTTAAGAGGCTTTTAACCTGCTCTATATTATTTTACTTATCTCGATGGAAGAT
Source organism: Flaveria ramosissima (assembly GCA_025215565.1). Classification (NCBI taxonomy): domain Eukaryota; kingdom Viridiplantae; phylum Streptophyta; class Magnoliopsida; order Asterales; family Asteraceae; genus Flaveria; species Flaveria ramosissima. The sequence continues at coordinate 69,590,876 of CM046029.1, read as the reverse complement.
TGCTCATCTGTTTGTACTCACGTAGGGAGAGGCACTTGGAAACAACATGAAGGGTATAACTGAGTCATTCAAACAGTTAGAAACAAAGGATTTTGGGTTTAGGATGGAATCAGAACACTAATCAGAACCGCATTTTAAAAATGTATATGGAAAATGACCATTGTCTAGTGTATATAAGACATGTTATTGTCAATTTTTTGAAGTTTTGATTATCTATAACCAAAACTGAAACCAAACCAATATAAATTGCAATTATGTGTTACCTATCCTTATTGATTAGTGAGGCATTGGTGAAGCTCGTGAGTTTTTCCGGTGACAGGTTGTCATAATTAAAAGAACTAACAATCAGAGATATGAATTGGATGAACAAGATAGAATGTTTGATAGATAAAAATTATCCTTGCATGTGGGTGTGCATTGGGCTTCACAGTCGTCACCACCAATCAATGATTCCAACCGTACTTCGTCGAGCTCCGGGTTGTTAGGTGCAGCTCCTTCTCAACGGCTTAGCTTACCCGTACCGATTCCGGTTCGTCGTCTAACAAGCATGGAGGCACGGGAGCGTCTCGAAAAAGGTCTTTGTTACTATTGTGACGATCGTTATACGCCGGGGCACAAGTGTAGTACGCCACAACTATTTATGATTAGTGAGGTACAAGAGGTTGCCAACGTCGTTCACGCAGACGAAATTTCCAATGTGACGGAGGGTCCTATTCGAGCAGAAATTTCATTTTTGGCAACCTTAGGTGCCATTCTTTCCCAAACCTTAAGATTGACAGGGAAGATCAAAACAAACGATGTCGTGGTGTTGGTGGATGGGGGAAGCACCCATAATTTCATATCTCGAGCGTTGGTCGAGGAGTTGGGACTTACGGTGGATTATGATGTCAAATTTGAGGTGGTGGTAGCCAACAGTGACACACTATTTTGTGTCGGGCGGGTTCGGGACCTCACTATTATGCTTTCTGGTTATACCATCACTACAGATTTTTTTGTTTTACCGGTTGCCGCCTGTCCGATCGTCTTGAGGATTCAATGGTTGAAGACCTTAGGACCGGTTGAGATTGATTTTAAGAACCTTACTTTTGGTTTTTTCAGGCCGTCGGTTCGTTACACAAGTTGCAGGGGTTGAAATGCTCCGGTCCGGATGAGTTGCAAGAGATTCGAGTCACAAGAGTGAAAGCGAAAAAGTCTTACCCGGTGTTCCGCCTTGCGGACAAGGCGTGTTTAAGGGGGGTGGATTGTTACGTGTCTACACCCTCATTTACCATGCAGGAGCCCATGACCAAGTCCATGCAAGTTTTGGAGTAATGGGTCTTAGGCTCATGCAGATTTGTCAAGCTTTGCAAATGGCAACATATTTATTTTATTAAGTATTTGAGTTTGTTAGTGGTGGTGTGCTACGAATAAGGAGTATGGGGATGCCCACGTTCCAATTATTTATCTAATTAGTTAGGGAGTTAATTTGAATTATTCTTGTAGTTTCCTTTATAAGGAAACCTTTGGGTTTTGATAATGTTATGCAGAAAATTAGTCTCATTATTCTTCTCTAAATTTCTTCAAGCTTCTTATCTATTTTCTTAGTCCATTCTATTTCCAATCGAACCACATCAGATTGAACACCACAAGGCAATGGTCACTACTGTCTTTTTTTTATCGATTTGAATTTGTGCTTCCCAAATCAATGATTGCAACAACGGACCGTCGCCTACTTTCTTTCTTCTGCAATCGATCGATTGCATAAAATCAACAAAGTTACTTCCCTCTTCATTTCTTGCTTTCAATCGATCAATTATACACGAACAGGAAGAACGTTTCTACTTCCCTTCTTCTGTTGGATCGATTAACAAGTGGTTTGATACCAGATTATTGGTAAATCAGAGATATGAATTGGATGAACAGATAGAATGTTTGATAGAACTTGTAGAGATTTGATAATACTTGCTTTCATACAATCAAATTGTTCATACTACATCGACACATACATATGGGGTATATATATATCGCTAGAACCAACCACTAGATTTCCTACTAACACATACTTGACCCTTATATATTTACATATTCACATACTAGACCTAAACTATAGACTTTCTAATATATACATATAGACCCAAACTAATATTTAGTTTAACATTTCAATATCTTTGAGCAGGTCACAAGTTTAATGTATCGTTTGGAATGCTACAAAGGGTGTATCTAGTGTTTAATTTAGTTCTTGTTTTGCCCACGGTAGGGGCTAGATCTCTTCGTGATCAGATTCACACGACCTTACGCTACACTTTATACAGAAGGCTGTTTCTCATGCCTTAAACCTATGACATCCAGGTCACAAAACAAAAATATTATCATTCAATAAATTATGAAAATTCTTAACCTCACCGACCAAATTTTATTCAATAAAACAACCAGAAATCAAACTAATAATCAGTTTTAAGGGTTTAAATAGTTTCAAACCAAATGATAAACACCCTTATTAATAAGTATATATTCTAAGCTTTATTATATAATATACAATTACAAACTACTCTTCATGTTGATCGTCTTTTAGTGAATCCAGAGGCCAATTACATATCTCCAAGACACTGATCACTTGATTTCTTTTGTTGTCATGTGTGTTCTTTTAGAGTTCACGTGTTTTCTATTCTTCTATGTCCATTCTTCCCCTGCACTCAACGTGATACAGATATTTCCTCAACACCCATTTTGTGGAGTTCAAAGGGTTACATACAACACCGCAAGTTGCGCCTCAATGGTATTAGACAAAGACTTACACCCAAACCACATCGCTGGATCGCAGATGTTAGAAGAGAGAGAGAGAGAGAGAGAGAGGACCTCATTGGAAAGCCGATGAAAATCTCTGATGGTGGAAGTAAGGAAAGATAGAAAGAAAAACGTAAGGAAATATGAGAGGCATGCATTAAAAACGTGTAACAGACACGTAGTAAACATGATGGCCAAGATGAAGAGAGATGTATCTTGCACATAAAGTTTCAAGCAGCTAAAAAGGAACAATTAAAGTCAATACATCCATTCACATTGTATACCAAAAGTATAAAACTTGAATATGAAATCTAAATAACAAATAGAAATTACTAAGAAAATCAAATGAAATATGACATTGTTTAACATGACATTGTTTGAACGAATTGCAACAATGTCACAGATTTTACATATCACTTACAATCTATGACATTGTTGCAATTCGTTCAAACAATGTCACGTTTTATTTGTTTTTTTACTAATTTCTTATTGTTGTGCATTATAGGTAACTACTTTTGTTTTCCGTAAAGTAAAGCTTAAACATTACGTTAGTGGAGTGCTATTTGGATCATATAATAAGTGTAAATTATGCAAATGAACCAATTAAATGAATACAAAGCATAACACACACAATAGAAGATTCAAATCAATTGAAAATGCCATTTTACAATAACTTTAAAACCATAACCTAGATGTTAAATTAGGAGCAAACTCACAAAATTGAAGGCTATTGCATAAATTCAAGATGCTTTTAAACTCAAGCATAAATTCACAAAACTGTAGGTTATCTCAAAAATTCACCATCGTTAACTACTTTTAGTTGGAACCTATAAAGTACACAAATTAATTTCTCAACTAAGCATAAATTCAAGCATAAATTGTAGGTTATCTCATAAATTCACCATCTTTAACTACTTTTAGTTAAAACCTACAAAATACACAAATTCATTTCTCAACTAAGCATACATATAAGCATAAATAATAGCTTATCTCATAAACTAAGCATAACCTCAAGAATACCAAGCAAACATAATAACCTAGATGTCAAAATTGAGGCAAAACATTATAACCTTAATGGCAAAATTAGGAAAAATTGAAAGGAAATTGAATTAAGTACCTCAACAGTTTATGGCCACGACGATGGTGGTAGGGACGATGGTTATAAGTGGAAGAGGTGATGGTTTCGTTGGTGGTAGGGGCGACGACGATGGTGAAAGACCGTGTTTGATCCGGCTTGAAAGTGACCAAGAGAGAGAAAGCAAGGTGTGTGAGACGTTAAGAATGGCAGCCTTAACATTCTGGAGGGAAGTAACCTCGGTTTTTTTACGACTAACATCGGTGACATGTCTACACTAAAGGTGTAGCTGTTCTTGATGTTGCCGCAAATACCCCTTGTCGCCGCTAAAGGTGTTGCCTCCAATGTAGACATTTCTTGGAGTGATTATACAATTATAAGTTAGGTAAGAGTTCAAATAAAAATGATATTAAAATTGAAAAATACAAGAATTAATCTCACCCATCAATCTTCTTCATCAACTGTTGATATCAAATTATAATGAAAAAGTTTGTTTATAGAGGTATTTTTAACATGACGACTTTTGTTGACTTTTTCAAGTTTTTCAACTTTTTTTAAACGTTCATAACTTTTATATACGATATTATTCTTTTATAAAAATTATACCATAACAAAAGCTTTTTTTAACTTTCAAACAAGTATATAGTATCATTATATAAAAAATAAAATTCTTTAGTTCCTATGATTTATGCTTGTAATTGTATCTGTAATGTAGTTTATTGTGTCTTTTTGTCTATTATTATGTTTTTCTGAACACTATTGTATTTTTTTAAAATGATGAATTTTAGAAAATGTATAATAGTGTAAATAATATTATTGTGTATTTCTAGTATGTAAAAAACAATAATAAAATAACAACTAATTAGTCTAATACATTAAAAAGAGATACAAAATAACAAAAAGGATATAAAACATAAACACAATGATAAATGTCTCATTGTTTTTTCTACTTATCATTGTATTTGCTTGAACGCTATTAATTCTGAAAAATACATTGATGACAAATAATATTATTGTATACTTGTAATTATAAAACACTATGATAAAATAATAATAAATTTATATAATACATAGAAAACAGTGAAAAAATAACACGAAATGATCTAAAATATAAAATACAATGATAAATACATATAATAATTGATGAAAAATATATGTCACATTGTCCTGATATTTGATAGAATAACTTGACGTATTAAATACAATGATCTGATATATTTTACAATGACTAAGATATCATTCCCTTTAAAAACAATAGAATAAAACATGTTATATACAATATTTTTCTTATATCTTTTAAAGTAAATATTATTTTTACTATAAACCTACTATATAAAATTATTACATATATATGAAAGATATATTTACCAAACTCTTTTATCTTTCCTTAGTTTCTTCAACTAAGGAGAATGAATGATTGATTATATCTCATTTTCCAACTCAAGTGTACAAAAAGTTAATATTTCATTTTCTTATTTACCTTTTCTTTTGTTTCTTTCATTTAAAATTAGAGAGCGCAGCACACGCTTCTTGATAGAAGTTAAATATTGTGCCCTCTTTTATGTTTTTATATAAACTAAATATAAACTTTTCATTATCATCCGACTCGGCTATATTAAATATATTGGCTTTAAATAATGCAAGTTGATGAATGTTTTAAATGATCTTATTATGAATATTTCTAACCTGCCTCGAACTATAAGACAAATTACTATATAATGTTTTAAATAAAGAATTATTAGATTTTAATAATCATAACTTTCATTTATTGGTCAGGTATTAATCTCAAGTCAGGAAATATTTACAGTCACTCCTAACAGTTTTAAATCTATTTTCCTTCAATGATCCATTACTAACTGAGAGTTAACACTCGTTAGTTTTTTTTTATGAAATGAGGCCAACTGTGAGTCATTTTTCAACCCCGGCACCGCCTAGTATCAATTAGGTCCGTTTTTTATTGTTTAACCTTCATCATCACCTGAAATCTACCTACAACTAGTTAGGTGGTTCAAATCAAGAGGTGGAGATTGACGGGCTTTTGGGTTCGCAAGTTTCAATTTGACGGACTTGATGATAGATTTTAACTTTTTGTTTAGTGTTTTGGTCACAAAAGCATTCCACGTCATCAAAAAACTAATAGGGTTAACTCTAAGTTAGTACGATATATCATACTAACTTTGAGATTATTTACCGATTGGGATTAATCCCGACAAATAAATAAAATTTGAGATTATTAAAATTTAATAAACCCTTAAATAAATCCAAATCTTTAGATTTTGCTAAAAAAAGTGTAGGTGCAAACATACGAGGTTTGCTTAAATTGGATTACTTTATATCGTGTCAGTTAGAGCCTTAGAGGGAACCTAAAAAGTGAAAATGAAATGTTTCAACTATCTTAAAATCATATTAAATCAAATCAAATTATAATTTGATTTTACGGGTAATATTTGATTTAGAAGTCACGTATTATATAAGAATGTGATTAAACAATTTGTACCATTAGATCATATAATTCATCACTCAAATTAATAATGATATTATTGTAAATATAACAGAATCTATGCCTAATAATTGTTATATTGTAATTTACTACAATTAGATCATATGTTTAATCACTCGATCGAATTAATAATGATATTATTGTAATTTACTACAATTAGATCATATGATTAATCACTCAAACTTATTTTAAATTTTGTTCCATGCATATGTACATATATATCTAGGGCTGCAAACGAACCGAACGAACACGAACAATGCCTTGTTCGTGTTCGTTCGTTAAATATAAACTTGTTCATGAACTGTTCACGAACACTTACCGAATGAGATTTCGTGTTCGTGTTCGTTCATTAAGAAAATAAACATGTTCATGAACTATTCACGAATACTTACCGAATGCAAATAAACACAAACAAAAGCAAACGTACACAAACAACTGTTCATGAACATGCCAAACATAAAAAAAGTTCATAAACACAAACGAATACAAATTATTATAAATTTATTTTAGAATAAATTTATATTTTTTTACAAAGATTACACAAAATTAATCAAAAATAAATAAGTAGTTAACATAAACATATTGATATAATAGTCATAAAAAATAACTAACACAATAATTAAGAATATACACGAACACCTTAACGAACATAAACGAACACTTTATCGAACGTACACGAACGAACACTAACGATCATAAACGAACACATTATCGAACGTTCACGAACATAAATCAACGAACACGGCTTGTGTTCATGAATTTTCTTGTTAGTGTTCGTTCATTTACTAAACGAACGAACATAAACAAACTTTCTGCCGAACGGTTCACGAATTGTTCGCTGAAAGTTCATTTCGTTTGCAGCCCTATATATATCGTCAGTTTTGTTACTTACACACCTACACTACAGATGTGTGTATCATATGTTTTTTTAGATACTTGTAAACATCTATTTTCTGTACATAATAGAAAAATATTATACTTTTGCATTCTATGTACATGTCCATGTACGTAAAAGTTACATCTCAAGATTTTGTCCAACTTTACTACATGTGTCCATGTCGCCTAAATTAAGTATTATCTTTCTTTAAATAACTTGACATGCAAATGTACTAGTCATTGAAAAATGATTTTAAAACTTAGGGGCTAAATGAGGTAAGTTGCGAAAGATGGTATCTTCCCCATATGCCTAGCACCCCCCCTCCTCGTGTCTCTTGTTTTTTTACTAGGTTAGAGCTCATGTATTACATGTGTGGAATAAATAAAATATATCAAAATTATTAATTTTATGGATATTTTACATTCTAGATATTATTAGCCATCGGTGAAATAAAAATACAATGAATATTTAAAAATTATAACAAATAATAAAATTAAAATTTATTACTTTATATTTAAAGATAAAATATGTCTAAAATCATATAATTTAGTATGTATTAATAAAATTTTAAAATAAGAATATTTATATTTTAGATGTTTAATTGTTTAGTTTACTCATTTAAAATAATTATCATTTAATATGAGAGAGACAATAAAAACAAATATAGATATATTTTTTAAACATATTTTAGTAAAAAGGGAAAGTCAGATTGATTGTTTTTATAATTTACGTATTTATTATGAGAGAGAGCCAGGAAAATGATTTTTTTGATATGCTAAAATGATAACACGTGTCCTTTAATATGCTAGAATGATGACACGTGTCTAAAAAATATTCTTTTATTATATATTATAGATTATAGATGCCTATTGATTATTTGATTTTATAGAAGTTCTAGAGAGAGTAGAGAGAGAAAATACAAGAAAGGCATTACATTTTTCATCACCATTGTTTGGATTGTAAAGAGAAAGCATAGGTTGGATGGCACCAAGGAGATGAAAATCAGTGGTGAAAAGCTCTATATATTATCATTATTTGAAGCTTGGAGTTTGAACCAAAAGGGTAAAGATGTTTTATGCTAAATCTTGCATGTTAACTTAGATATACGCATATAAAAAGTATAGAGAATGTAAATTAAAAGTTGTAATCTTAATGGAAAAACGTCAAAAAAAACTAGAGTTTTATGAGCGCGATGAAACATTCACTTAACCAGAAAAATTTGAAAGTTGGACAACAAGTTTCACAAAAAGAGGGATAAAAGTATAAGTTTCAGTCGAAAGTTTTGGTATGAAACTATTTAGTTTTAGACGAAACTATTGGAATAGAACTAATAGGTTTGATATGAAAATATTAAGATGAAACGGATAAGTTTCGCATGAAAGTAGTAGGTGAAAGTATTGGACGAAACCATCATAGTTTCAGATGAAAGGGAAATGTTTTTTCATGTATTGACCTAGTTTACATGTGAACCTTTATATAGATAGTTAGATGTCCTATGAGAGTTAAAGTCTTTCCAATTACCATACACTAGCAAAGATTAATGAGTTCTAGATGCCCTTATCTTAACTGTTTAGGGATGATGTATGTGTTTAGACGAAAAGCCTTATAAACAGATGTAATTGATAGTTAGGCATAAGTTAAATTGTTTGCTAATTAAAATGTTTTGTTATGATTATGCCTAATATACTATTTTTTCATAATAGGTTGACTATAAAGAACATTGTAAAATAAATGTATAAAGTATATATGCAGTAGTAAACATATAAAGTACAAATATGATAGTAGCAATTTAATTACGAATGTGATGGTAACATATAAAGTGTGATGTAATAGTAATGTAATGTATAAGTTCAGATAAAAATATGATAGGAATGTTACATATAAAGTATGAACAAAGTTATATATCGCATAAAAAACTCTTGCATTCATTGCATGACTGGGATAAAGAAGTCTTGGACTAGCCTAAGCAACGGATAAGTGAGTGTATAAAAAAATAGATAAAAGAAGTCTTGTACTTGGTACAAGCAAAAAAGAATAAAGAAGTCATGTACAAGAAATGATAAAAGAGTCTTGTATGTGTTGCAAGTATGAATAAACAAGTCTTGCACTAGTACAAGCCTATATAATAAGATGTTGTTACATATAAAATGATGTAGGGTATAAAGTGATGATATGTGAATGAATATGTATTGTGTTTTAAATATTACTATTAATATCATTAATTTAAAGTATTGTTTTACCATGATAAAGAAAACTAGAACTCACTCAGCAAGATTATTAACTTCTTAACATACATGTAAGGTGAACTTTAAAAAAATGGTAGATAGTAATAAAAGGATGCTGAATGGGCAAGGATAAGCGGCCTACTGACATGAAGACTGACATTACCAAGTACTAAGTTTTATGTTTATGAATAATGTTTTCTTTGTTTATGGGTTTGTTAAATCTAAATACATTATGTATGAATGTTTTTGCGATTGTAATGAAATTTCAATGTTAAATCTATGTATGTGATGTGTAAATTTGATCGTTAAGACTCCCTGACTTTTGGGCATTTTAAAATCATGATAATTTAATTTATGATTTGAACCACCTAATAGGGTACATTCGCTATAATATGTTGAGAACCTGAAAAACTATATAATGCATTTAAACTAGTGCATAAAAATAACCAAAACTAGTGAGAAAGAGAAATGGAATTAGTTACATTGCCATCATATGTATCATATTCAAAGTAATAGATACAAGTATATTAAGTAGTTCTTGTCATTCTTAACATATTAGTGGTTTTGAAGTAAAAAAAACCCCTATATATAATATAATACAAGGTAAATTGAGATGAGAGTTTGAGAATTGTAATAAATTATTTTATTCACCAATATATGTTTGTGAATACTTAGCATATTGTTCAGTGCATTCCTATCCATGAATACACTAAAGATTCACAAATAATGTATTGGGGGTGTGTGTATTGATGGGGATAGTACACACGATACTTAACATACATAGATGAAAGTAATTAAATGAACATAAAGGTTTAACATGGTTATGTCACGGTATGATCTACATCCACGGTGGCAACTAAGTTATTATTATTATGAATTGTTAAACATTACAATTACAAATGATCAATATATAGAGAATACATAAGTTAAACAAAATAAGCGAACTGGGCTTTAAGACTGACTACTCATTTTTCTCCACGTCTTTTTTTTCCCGCGTTTTTGGCACAAGGCCTACACACCCAACAATCTCCAACTCAAAGGCTTTAGATCATTCGTTTGGACTTATGATCGTACTTTTTGTAGTTTGTCAATGGAACTCAATACACCACCTCTGTTTGCCATCGCCTTATCATCAATCAACATGGAGGCTTATTGAATCTCCCATCGAGCTTCAACTCGTCAACCACCACGAGTGACTCATTCTCTGTCCTTATCGACTCCCACTTAAATGAACAACCAAATGTTAAAATACTATGAGAACAAAGCAGATAAGCCCATCGAGAGACTTTGACAATTGAAAATAGTTTATTTAACCTGATGTGTAGTAAATTTGATTGGAGTTTTGACTGGCTTACTACTAGTGCTACCGAACACCCCTGATTGGTTTCCTTAAACCTTTCCTAGTACATTCAACATGAGTTATGTACCTTTAGTTTTGTCATTTGCAAAACAAACCTTATTCTTCCTATGAGGCTCTTTGAACCAGATTTTGTTTGTATTCTAAATTACCTTTCCATCTAACAGTAAACTGAACAAATATAACGAATCTTGTTTCTTTCCTTAAGCCCTGACTATATTACCCTTTACCACATCCCATTGCTTGCCCTCAAACTTCATACCACGCCGCTAATCCAAATGGCCCACAAAATTCAAACTTGCCTTAAAACTTGGAATGACTCATTCATCCTTCAAAGTGCATGAAACGGCCGAAGTGTTTAGATACTTGTCATCCATTGCCGTCAATCAAGAACTTTAATGTTCTCGAGTCTTACCTTGCTAAAATAACTCTCTTTCATATTTCTATGATGCTTCACTACTATGGGTGGCATGGTGTAACATCCGGTTCTTTATTTATTTTGAAGCCGACGAATGAAGAAAAAAGAAATAAAGTTTAAAGTCGAGGGACCAAACTCGCCACCGAGAGAAAGTCGAGTGTGTGGTGGTATTTAAAGGGAGATGGCAGCCCTTACCCTCTTCCCACACCCATTTTTCAGCCAAACAAAAGAGGAGAAGAGAGAAAGGGAGAAAAGAGGAAGAAAAGTTGGTTTGGGTTGGTTCGAGAGAGCAAAATCGTTGAGGAGCGAGTCAAATCGAAGTTCTTCTCATTGTGGTCACTTGTGTGAGTTATAGGACCCAACTTTTACTTGTTTTCAAACGATTTTGGGGCTGGAAAGCATAGAAAACTCGTTTTTGTATGTGTGTGTGTATGACCCATTTGGGTGTGTTGCGTGTGATGCGTTTGAAGTTTGTTTCCAGGCTTGTGTGTGCTTGAATGGTATTGTGGTATGCATTTCTAAGGTTTAGGATGGTTGATTTAGGCTTAGAAAGGGTTTGGATAAGCTTGGAGGCCGAAATGGCAGATTGGGTTCGGGATGAACTCCTTTCTGCATCAGCTAGGGCTAGACGACCGACTGGAGGCCATACGGCCGACTGAGGTGCGATTGGGGTTCACTCGCACGATTGAGGTTCATTCGCATGATTGAGGGTTCATTCGCACGATTGAGGGTTCATTCGCACGATTAATGTTTCATTCGTAGAATTGGGGGTCCAGTCGCATGGGGAGTTATACGACTAAGGTCCCAGTCGCATAGGTACTCATTCGTATTAGTTCCATCCGCATAAGGTCATTCGCATGGGTGTTCATTCGCTTGGGTGTCCATCCACATGAGTTTCATTCGCACGACTGGGTGTCCATTCGCATAGATGTTCATCCGCATGAGTCCAATCGCATGATGTTCAGTCGCCTGGAGGCCATGCGACTGAGTGGTGTCCATACGCCCAAGTAGGGCTGATGCGCCCGAGGAAAATGTGTAGTTTAATTACTGACTTTCGGGGACAGTGTAGATATAGGTTTTGATATGGAAATTCCCGTAAGTTCATGTAAGATGACTGTTGAGGCCTTAGAAGAGTAAGTTGGGCTTGATGATGATGATGTTGCATATTTATGTATGATGTATGTTATGTATGCATGATCAATGTTGCCTGGTATGATGTTGATGATTGTGTTAGTTGATGTTCCTGATTATGATGAATGTTTATCTTTCTTGTGGCTTTACGTGTTATGTTAATGAATGAATTGAAAGTATTATGTAACGTAAAGTGAAAGATGATAAAAAGGGGAACATGAATTGAATGCATGCATAAATGAACGAAAGTAATGAAAGTCTTGCAAGCATTTGATAACGGGACATGCCAATTATAAGGTGTTAGCCCAACGGTTTGCGGATTCGCTACCCCGGGAGGATGCACATTGGGGTCCGTCTTTGTTACCAATCATTTGTATAGAACCTCTACCGCTTATCCCGGTACTGCGGCACATGCTCAGCTGTCCATTTATAGACTTCGGCCCAGTAGCCATACAGTTTGGGGTGTAGCACATGGTATTGGTACGGAATATATCAAATGCGCAAGTAAAGATGTAATAATGAATGAATGAATAAAGAAGATAATAATGATATTATCTATGTGTACGTATGATGTGTGATCATGTAAAAGTAACGAACGGTTTTAATGAAAGTAAAGTATATTTTACTATAAAACTAGAACTCACTCAACAACGCTGACTTTTATGTGTTTCTAGTTGGTAGGTAATGTTGCTGAGGATGGCGCTGCGAGGCTACTCAACTCTTTTTGATGGCATCCATTTATATAGGGCTTTTGTGATGTAATGCAACAATATATTTTGTAACTGACTAAAGATGTATTATTTGGCAAAAGCTTTTATAATGTAATGAGATGTCTATTTTGATAATTCCGCTGCAATATTTTATGAAAGTTAAATGTAATTATTTGTTTTATGTGCGATGAATGACCAACTGTAGGCGTCCCGGGAACGGGGCCTTACAAGTTTGTATCAGAGACAACATTTAAGTGAAACGGGTAAATTTTCAAAATAAACCTTAACTTAAACTGAAAATGGGACGGAATGGGAATGGGATGCCAATCTGAGTAGCTGCGTGCCATCAGGTATTTTCTTAATGATAACCGGTATTATGTGCGCATGTTATATGGTTTATGTGTTGTATGTAGATTTTGATACTGATATAGTCAGGATAGGTAATGCTCGGGGTATGAAGAATGTAGATTTTGATACTGATGTAGTCAGGATAGGTAATGCTCGGGGTATGAAGAGTAAAGTAAGTGGCTAATCAAAACTGGCTACTGTAATTAGGGACTTACTATACTTGACATGAACTGAGCTGTTCCCTTGAATGACCGTGTTGGTGTTTGAATCTTTCAGTGTGATAGAGGATGGCCGGTGGTAGATCTTCTAAAGCTTCTAGGGGTGGAGGCCGTGGTGGGCCTGATGCTGAGCCGCGACCCAAAAGAGAAAGGCCAAGAGTTGAAAAGGTGGTTCCTGAAGAACCTGAGACCCCTCATCCGGAGGTTGGGGATGAGAGTGCTAACTTGAGGGCCTCGGTAAAGGAGGCTGTAGTTGAAGAAGTACATCAGGTCATGCAGACAATCTTACCGTTTGTGGTGACCGAAGTTATCAAGGCAGTAAAGGAAGGAGAAAGAAAGGAGAGAAACAGGGCCTCGGGGGAACGGGAGCAACCGGAGCCTGAAACGATTTTCTCTGATAATGAGGAGGAGGAAGAAGATGAGCTCGTGCAAGAGGTGGTACGAGGCTGTAACTATGGGGCGTTTATGAGATGCAAGCCCCCTACTTTCGACGGAAACGGCACTGCTGCTGCTGCTCACCGGTGGGTGAGGGAAATGGAGGCTGTCCTTGATATCAGCGAGTGTCGGGAGGACCAGAAAGTGAAGTTTGCTACCCACTCGTTTGTGGACTCGGCTCTTTGTTGGTGGGACAACATTGTCCAAGCCGAGGGTAACCGGGCGATAGGAAGGATGAGGTGGGAGGAGTTGAAGAAGATGGTGATCGAGGAGTTCTGTCCTCAGAGGGAGATGGATAAGATCGAGAGAGAGTTCCTGCAACTGGAGGCGGGGACCATGACACACCAGCAGTACACCACCAGATTCAAGGAAATGGCAGGGCTGGTGCTGGATCTGGTGACGCCTCTGTCTCGAAAGATCAAGAGGTACGTTTAGGGTTTGCCGGTGGATGTTCGCAGGCATATGATCGTCGGCCGGCCAGGCACGTTTAGGTCGGCGGTTGATTTGGTAGGGAGACTATATGATGAGCGAGAGGTGGTGGTGACTGAAACGAACAAGAAGGGTGGTGGTGATCGGAACGGGAACGGAAAAAGGTTTGGTCGGGGTGATGCCTCGACGGGTAACAAAAAGGCACGAGTGGATGACCGCCGTGTGGCCACATCGGGAGCGGGATCGAAGAGGTGTAGCAAGTGTGGAAAGGAGCATGCGGGGGAATGTAGGTTGGGTTTGAACGTGTGCTTCAAGTGTGGGAAGGTTGGGCATATGGCAAGGGATTGCCTTGCGGGCAGATGTTTCAACTGTGGGGAAAACGGACATCTGAGTAAAGACTGTAAAAAGCCGAGGGCTGTGGGTTCTGGGGTGAAGAAGTCCAGGGGTGAAGGAACGAGGGCGAGCGCCAGGGCATTCACCATGACACAGGAGGAGGCTAGGACGGACCCTGACGTTGTGTCCGATACGTTTCTAGTGAACCAAACTTTAGCTACTGTGTTGTTTGATTCTGGTGCTAGTAAAAGTTTTATTTCTGCTGCTTTTGTGCTAAGCTGCCTGTTAGTAGTAGACGTGTCGATGCGCCCTTTGATGTAGAAACTGCCATAGGTAAGTCTACCTGGATTTCTGAGATGATAGAGGGATGTGACGTGGAGCTAGAAGGTCATAAGTTTCCCGTTAGATCGTTCGTGATGACCTTAGGTGGGTTCGATTTGGTTCTTGGGATGGATTGGCTAGCGGACTACGAGACGAACATTATGTGTCGCAAGAAGATGATTCGGTTGACAGCGCCTGACGGGAGTTGGTGACGGTTTATGGTGATCGGGTCATGACGATTCCGAAAGTAATTTCGATGGCGGTGGCGGGAAAATGTATGAGGCGTGGATGTAGTGCCTACTTGGCCTATGTAAAGGATGTGGATACGCCAACACCACAACTAGCCGATGTACCGTTGTGTGTGACTTTCCAGACGTGTTCCCAGAAGACTTATCAGGAGTGCCACGTGACCGAGAGATCGAGTTTCAGATTGATCTGATACCGGGTGCCCAACCTGTTGCCAAAGCACCGTATCGGCTGGCTCCGACAGAGATGAAAGAGTTGATGGAGCAGTTGCAAGAGCTGCTTGATAAGGGGTTCATTAGACCGAGTATCTCTCCTTGGGGTGCTTCGATCATGTTTGTGAAAAAGAAAGACGGTAGTATGAGGATGTGTATTGACTACCGTGAGCTGAAAAGTTGACAATAAAGAACCGATACCCCTACCGAGAATCGATGATTTGTTTGATCAGCTTCAAGGTGCCAGTTGGTTTTCAAGGATAGATCTTCGATCGGGCTACCATCAGTTGAAGGTGAAAGAGCAAGATATCCCTAAAACAGTTTTCCGCAGCGATATGGTCACTACGAGTTCCTTGTCATGTCTTTTGGTTTGACCAATGCGCCAGCTGCTTTTATGGATTTAATGAATCGAGTGTGTCGGCCGATGTTGGATAAATCAGTGATCGTGTTTATTGATGATATCCTGATTTACTCGAGGAGCGAGACAGAGCATGCCGGTCACATTCGGGAAGTTCTAGAGACGTTGAGAAGGGAGAAGTTGTACGCCAAGTTCTCCAAGTACGCGTTCTGGTTGCGCGAAGTTCAATTCTTGGGTCATGTGGTGAATCCTGACGGGATTATGGTGGACCCGGCAAAGGTGGAGGCGGTTATGCAATGGAAGTCACCAAAGACGCCATCCGAGATTCGTAGCTTCTTGGGTTTGGCGGGCTACTACAGAAGATTCATCCAAGACTTTTCTAAGATCGCTTCTCCACTAACTAAGTTGACCCGAAAAGATGTGAAGTTCGTATGGGGTCAAGCTCAAGAGAAGGCGTTCGAGGAACTGAAGGCGAGGTTGACTCAAGCTCCAGTTCTGTCATTACTCGATGGAAGTGAAGATCTGGTGGTTTATTCTGATGCTTCCTACTCGGGGTTGGGATGCGTGTTAATGCAGAGAGGAAAGGTCATAGCCTATGCATCCCGACAGTTGAAGGTTCATGAGGTCAATTATCCTACTCATGACTTGGAGCTAGCAGTTGTGGTCTTTGCGTTAAAGATTTGAAGGCACTATCTTTACGGGACGAAGTGCACCATCTTCACTGACCACAAGAGCTTGAAGTACTTCTTCGAGTAGAAGGACCTGAATTGAGGCAGAGACGATGGTTGGAGCTTATAAAGGATTACGATTGCGAGATCCATTACCATCCGGGCAAAGCCAGCGTGGTGGCGGATGCCCTTAGCCGAAAAAAGAGACCCAAGCCGATTCGGGTGAAAGCATACCAGTTGATCATGACCTCGGATGTGATGAAGCAAGTCAAAGAGTTTCAAGATGAGGCATTGAAAGAAGATCGTCTTAACTCTGCAAGAATGAGAGGCCTGGTCGCGGAATTGGGGGAAAACACGCTCGGTGTAGAACCCGATTCGGTCGTGTGTGGATTCCTCGTTTTGGGTATCTACGCATGAAGATCATGGATGAAGCTCACAAGACTCGATACTCTATTCATCCCGGTGCTACGAAAATGTACCACGACATGAAGAAAGATTATTGGTGGCCGGGTATGAAGCGTGACGTAGTGGAGTATGTATGTGCCTTACTTGCTTGCAAGTGAAGGCCGAGCATCAGAAGCCGTATGGGAAGATCCAACCTTTGGATATACCGGAATAGAAGTGGGAGCATATCACCATGGATTTCATTACGAAGCTGCCACGTACCCCGAAAGGGTATGATGCCATACGGATGATAGTTGACCATTTAACGAAGAGTGCTCACTTTCTACCGATCCGCGAGACATATTCATATGAGAGGTTGGCTGATCTGTTCATCAAGGAAATTGTAACTCGTCATGGTGTGTCGGTTTCTATTGTGTCTGATCGTGACACCCGGTTTACATCCAAATTCTGGAAGAAGTTCCACGATGCTATGGGGACGAGGTTACATATTAGCACGCCTTATCATCCCCAGACTGATGGTCAGTCCGAGAGGACCATACAGACCTTGGAGGACATGCTTCGGGCATGTGTTATCGATTTTGGAGGAAGTTGGGATGACACTTACCGTTAGCTGAATTCTCGTACAATAACAGTTATCATGCCAGCATTGGTATGCCCCCATATGAGATGCTATACGGTAGGATATGCAGAACACCCGTTTGTTGGGGTGATATTGGTCAGAAGGAATTAGGGAGCGTCGAGGTGATTGAGGCTAAAACTGAGAAGCTTGAAAAGATCAAAGCCTTGATGAAGGCAGCCAAAGATAGACAGAAGTCATATGCTGATAAACAACGCAGACCGATTGAATTCCAGGTGGGTGACCGGGTTATGTTGAAGGTCTCACCTTGGAAGGGTATCATTCGTTTTCGAAAGCGAGGCAAGTTGAGCCCGAGGTACATAGGCCCTTTCCGAATAATTGTTCGAGTAGGAGAGGTGGCCTATAGACTGGAGTTACCGGATGAGTTGAGTGGAATTCACCCGACGTTCCATGTATCTCATCTAAGGAAGTGCTTGGCAGATGAAGATATGATTGTTCCACTAGAAGATATCGAAGTAGACGAGCGGCTCAATTATGTGGAGCAACCAGTGGCAATCATCGATCGAAAAGAGAAAAAGCTGAGGAATAAAAAGGTTCCTCTTGTGCGTGTTCAGTGGAAGCACAGGAAAGGATCCGAGTCTACGTGGGAGACTAAAGAAGAGAAGATGCAGCATTACCTATGTTTGTTCGAGGAATAACAGGTTTCGGGGACGAAACCTATTTAATGGGGGTGGACTTGTAACACCCGATTCTTTATTTATTTTGAAGCCGACGAATGAAGAAAAAAGAAATAAAGTCCAAAGTCGAGGGACCAAACTCGCGACTGAGAGAAAGTCGAGTGTGTGGTGGTATTTAAAGGAGAGGGCAGCCCTTACCCTCTCCCCACACCCATTTTTCAGCCAAACAAAAGAGGAGAAGAGAGAAAGGGAGAAAAGAGGAAGAAAAGTTGGTTAGGGTTGGTTCGAGTGAGCAAAATCAGCGAGTCAAATCGAAGCTCTTCTCGTTGTGGTCGCTTGTGTGAGTTCTAGGACCCCACTTTTACTTGTTTTCAAACGATTTTGGGGCTGGAAAGCATAGAAAACCCGTTTTTGTATGTGTGTGTCTATGACCCATTTGGGTGTGTTGCGTGTGATGCGTTTGAAGTTTGTTTCCGGGCTTGTGTGTGCTTAATTGGTATTGTGGTATGCATTTCTAAGGTTTCGGATGGTTGATTTAGGCTTAGAATGGGTTTGGATGAGCTTGGAGGCCGAAATGGCAGATTGAGTTCGCGATGAACTCCTTTCTGCATCAGCTAGGGCTAGACGACCGACTGGAGGCCATATGGCCGACTGAGGTGCGATTGGGGTTCACTCGCACGATTGAGGTTCATTCGCACGATTGAGGGTTCATTCTCACGATTAAGGTTTCATTCGTACGATTGGGGGTCCAGTCGCATGGGGAGTCATACGACTAAGGTCCCAGTCGCATAGGTACTCATTCGCATTAGTTCCATCCGCATAAGGTCATTCGCATTGGTGTTCATTCGCTTGGGTGTCCATCCGCATGAGGTTCATTCACATGACTGGGTGTCCATTCGCATAGATGTTCATCCGCATGAGTCCAATCGCGTGATGTTTAGTCGCCTGAAGGCCATGCGACTGAGGGGTGTCCATACGCCCAAGTAGGGCTGCTGTGCCCGGGGAAAATGTGTAGTTTAATTACTAACTTTCGGGGAAAGTGTAGATGTAGGTTTTGACATGGAAATTCCCGTAAGTTCATGTAAGATGACTGTTGAGGCCTTAGAGAGTAAGTTGGGCTTGATGATGATGATGTTGCATATTTATGTATGATGTATGTTATGTATGCATGATGTTGCCTGGTATGATGTTGATGATTGTCTTGGTTGATGTTCCTGATTATGATGAATGTTTATCTTTCTTGTGGCTTTACGTGTTATGTTAATGAATGAATTGAAAGTATTATGTAACGTAAAGTGAAAGATGATAAAAAGGGGAACATGAATTGAATGCATGCATAAATGAACGAAAGTAATGAAAGTCTTGCAAGCATTTGATAACGGGACACGCCAATTATAAGGTGTTAGCCCAACGGTGTGCGGGTTCGCTACCCCGGGAGGATGCACATTGGGGTCCGTCTTTATGACCGACCATTTGTATAGAACCTCTACCGCTTACCCCGGTACTGCGGCACATGCTCAGTTGTCCATTTATAGACTTCGGCCCAGTAGCCATATAGTTTGGGGTGTAGCACATGGTATTGGTACGGAAGATATCAAATGCGCAAGTAAAGATGTAATAATGAATGAATGAATGAAGAAGATAATAATGATATTATCTATGTGTACGTATGATGTGTGATCATGCAAAAGTAACGAACGGTTTTAATGAAAGTAAAGTATATTTTACTATAAAACTAGAACTCACTCAGCAACACTGACTTTTTATGTGTTTCCAGTTGGCAGGTAATGTTGCTGAGGATGGCACTGCGAGGCTACTCAGCTCTTTTGATGGCATCCATTTATATAGGGCTTTTTTGATGTAATGCAACAATATATTTTGTAACTGATTAACGATGTATTATTTGACAAAAGCTTTTATAATGTAATGAGATGTCTATTTTGATAATTCCGCTGCAATATTTTATGAAAGTTGAATGTAATTATTTGTTTTATGTGCGATGAATGACCAACTGTAGGCGTCCCGGGAACGGGACCTTACACATGGAATGAAAAATAAGAATCCATAAACCAGGAATCCATACTATTCTCAATGTTACAGATCTGAAAATCAACGTCTATGTAGTGTCCTATAGTGTTAACTTACTTCCTAGAATTCAAAGAGTGATTATTAAAATGTCCTACTTTCTTCCAATTCCAACCTATCACATCCTTCAGAGCCTTAAACTCACTCATTTTCCACTGACCTTTGCACTCAACGAAGAACTTGAAGATTAACCTAAATCTTTTCATCGTACATCCTCTCCCAAGATAAAGATCATGAATCTTATCAAATGTACGCTTAATAATTTCTAATGAGGTGTTAACTATAGTTATGATTCCAGACCAACTATTAGGCAATGAGGATAATAACATTAGCGCTTGGACCCCACCATCAAACTTAATATCCTCGGACACTAAATGAGACAAGATCGATTTGAAGTTATTGATATGAAGTGTTACTATCCTCTTTCATCCTAGTGTTCACAAGCACTTATATAAGATAAACCTTATTTGTTGTAAAAGGGCTTCTCATGCATGTTTGACATTGCTTTCATCCCGCTAGTTAAGGTTTCCTAGTAGATGCAACAGGTAATATTCTTCGAGAGAGCATTATTAGTGCCCAAACTTTTTTATCCATCTTTTTCTCGATCTTCTTGTTACATTTTTTTGGCTTTTTTTCCCTCTAGCACTACATCTAATTTTTTTTGACAAAAACATAGCTTTAATATTGTGACATCTTGTAATTTTGGTTAGTCAAAAGTTAACGCCGTTAATTCTTTTAAGGGCTATTAATGTTTTTCATGAAACTTTTGGGCTATTTGTGTTGATCTCTTAGTTAGTCTCTAACTCTTTAATGCAAAAAGATTATTGTTTATCTATTAAATTGAATATTATAATAATAACAATAATAACTTTTATAAGAGAAATAATTATGTTATTATTAATACTAATAATAATAGCAAGTTATAATAATGATAATTATAATAATAATAATAGTAATTGTAACAAAAACAAATTTATTAGGTTTAGTAAACTTAAATTAGTTGAAACTTAAAAAGACATAAAGTTTAAGGGGGTTTATTGTTAAATTATAAACTTTAATATAAAGGTTTGGGCATAAAATAATAACAAGTTAAACTACAAGGGCCGAATCGTAACTTTGAAAGTTACAATCCAACCCCCCCGCCCACTTTCAAACTTCGTTTTTCCGGCCAACCGTCCGGCGGAGCTCCGGCGAGCTCCGGCGACGGCCAAAGCACCCCAAAACGTTACTATTTTGGCACCCAAAACCGACCAAATCATTCGTATTGATGTTTCGAACCTGTTTCCACGCGTTAATTTGAGTTTCAACACGGTTTAAGATTCTTTGATCTTGAAACCGATCGCACATAATGATTCACGACGGTTTTTCATGAAAATCATAAGGAAACAACTCAATCAAACGACTGGAAACGTTCCATTAATTGCCACAAACTAAATGCGATGATTGATTTCACCTGTAACAACAATTACACGATTTAATTCAATCTGAAACATTCGGTTCGAACGTTGCAACTGTTGAGCACCTTAGCAAACAAATTGAATCTATTTAACAGAGGGAAATAATCCCATTTCTTCCCTTTAATCTCCCTAAACACTCAATTTTATAACACACTCAACGCAAGATCGAATCGACCTCCTGTTTCTTCGTGTGGGATCCGAGACGAACACGAGCCTAAACACATCATTTGGGTTGTAATCGGGTAAGTATAATACGTCGTTGTACTCGATTAAGCTTGAGGATCAAAAGCCCTAAGCTTAATCGAGTTGAATCACTCGAATCGGTGTTCGATTTGAACCTAATCCATTCTAGGGTTCATGCGGATTTGGGGCTTTTTAGAAATTGTATATTTAAATTATGGAAACCATCCTCTAACACGGCTGTACGCCTGGTTCACTGGTTCCCCAATCACATTCCGAATCAGAGGTCCCGGGTTCGAACCCGGCGACCTCCAACCTTTTTTTTTTTTTTTTTTTTTTTTTTTTTTTTTGGCTTTTTCAGCCTTTAAAAAAATATAGAAAACTTCTAAAAATTTATAAAAATTAACCTTGTAAACTTAAATTATTCTGATGTCACTTAACCAATTTCTAAAAAAAATTATGTTCTTATAATACTTGTATACTTTTATAAAACAAATGAAATAATTAGTTAAATTTCTTATAAAAAATAAATTTTAATGTTGACTAACTCATTAAAACCATTATTGGTTCAAATAATATATTTAAATTATTTCTTATAAGTTTTAATCTACTAAATAGTTGTTTGTTCAAATAATGTATATAAACTATTTTAGACATTAAAAATTGTTATTGGCTCACACTTATTTATAATTTTTACAAATATAAAAAGATATCTACACTTTATATTTTGTTTTTGTCAACCATATTAAACGATTCAAGTTTATGACTTCATGACAAATTATTAATTAATGTAATTCTTTTGTTAAAAATATATATATATATATATATATCAAGGAATCCCAAAATTTTCTCTTAAAACCCTAAATCATGTTTAAACGTTAATCTAAAACTTAAATCTTGTGGATATATTTACTTAGGTTCGTTGTGAAGAACTACGTTGGAACGTTGCTTATTATATTTCTTATTAATCGTCATTTTCATACTTTTGATCATGTGAGTATTCCATACCCCCTTTTCATTTTATTTCACATTTTGGGGTGAAACATGTTAACCTATACTTTGCATTGTAAACTTATTTGAGACTTGTAAACTTTATGGCAATTCATCATGTTAAGTTGTGGTTAGTTGAATTTATGTGGTTACCATGTTATGGCGTTATATGTACAATCATTAACTATTGCTAGCCCAGCGAAGTCATAGATCTATGGGTAAGACAAGCCTGCTTGGTTGATCCAAGTACACTTAGCTGATCGTATATACTTTTAACGTTTGAGACTTGTAAAACATTGTCAAGGTTTGATTGTTGCATTGTTCATAGCATCCCTAATCACTATATATTCACTAACTTATGACTTGAATTGCCATCTTTTATATGTACTTATGTATTAAAAACTATGGAATGCTCACCAACATTATTGTTGACCCTTTATTTTTAACATGTTTCAGGAAATGCCCAAGTTTGATTATCTACACTTTGAAGCTTGCATCTAGGAATGGACCTAGACTAATAAATAAGATGGAATGATTTATTGCATTCTATGTTATGTTTGTTTCCTTTGGAACTTATGATTGTAATGTGACAATTTAAAACTTATGTTTAAACTTTATTTGGTTTATTAATAGCGTTATGTGGCTATGAACGATCTTAACTCTCACTCCTCGACGTTTCCGCCGTCAAGGTTGGGGTGTGACAGATTGGTATCAGAGCCCATAACTATAGGGATCTAGGTTATTAGAAATGGTGACCTAGGCTATAGTATGCATGAACCTTATAGAATTATATTTCTATCTTGTAAATTATATACTTTTCATGCTACATAATGCTATGCCTCTTATGTGCAATTTGATGCCTTAGCATAGGATTGCCTAAACATTGTTACTTGTCTCCCTAAACTTAACTTTGACTCTTTGACTCTCCCCGAACATGAACTCTCTTAATCTTATTCTCGTCGACACGTGGAATCTTATGCTTATGTTATGACTTGGATCTTTAGACGTTATGTCTAATCTATATAAATCTCATCAAGGTTTTGATTCTATGAACCTAAGAAATATTGTGTGACACATAGACACCTGTATCCTGGTTTTCCTGGCAAAAGGCCCTCGGGCTAAGGCAAGCATATCGCATAAATCCTACGGGACTAGTTATGCTTACCTGGGGATTTCTGGGATGA
Source organism: Flaveria ramosissima (assembly GCA_025215565.1). NCBI lineage: Eukaryota > Viridiplantae > Streptophyta > Magnoliopsida > Asterales > Asteraceae > Flaveria > Flaveria ramosissima. The sequence continues at coordinate 69,566,697 of CM046029.1, read as the reverse complement.
GTGATAAACTATGGTCAACATACACAAGTTTCTAAGGTAAATGGGTCAATTCACCTTGACGTGTCAACGTTTTCAAATGGTAATGCGTTACCAAATGGAAACATCCCGTGTACCTTATAACCCTTAGCTTATCTTTGTTAAACTACTATCCTTTGTTATCCCCGCTCCTATACTAACTCATTTTTGTATATCCAGCATGTCTCGTCACCATGGAAAGCGTGGAAGTTCCGACCGTAAGCTGGCTGCCATGATTGCCCGACAAATGGCTGCCGTTCTCCGACTATGGTTGCTGAACTCAATAGCACACTAATGGCTAATAGCAACAACAACAACACCAATGGGAACAATGGTGGTGCTAATGGAGACAATAGCAACAATCAAAATGGGAACAATCAACAAGGGAATGACCGTACTTGCACCTTCAAACACTTCAACTCGTGCAAACCCACTAGCTTTAGTGGAAAAGAAGGAGCCACTGGACTTCTCGAGTGGTTTGAAAGCATGGAGAACACGTTCATTGTTAGTGAGTGCCCCAACGAGTTCAAGGTTCGCTATGCCACAAGTGTTCTCCAACAACGAGCACTCACATGGTGGAATAGTGAAAAAAGAAACCGTGGAACCGAGATTGCTTTGGCCTTACCTTGGGAGGAATTTAAGGAGATCATGATCCAAAAGTTTTGTCCGAGGAGCGAGTTGCAAAAGCTAGAGGAGGAATTCTGGAACCTCAAACAGGATGGTGGGAATCACTTGGCTTATTCCACCCGGCATCATGAGTTGAGTATGCTTCTACCACACATGGTGGACACCGTGCCCCGTAACATCGAGAAATTTATCAAGGGGGTGCCACCTCAAATTCAAGATGCCGTGGTGGGTAGTAGGCCCACAACTTTGGAGGAAGCAATTACCATTACTGCACAGCTCACCGAGAATCATATAAGAGCTGGCACTATGTCGGCAAAGGGTTCCAAGTCTGTTACGAAGGTGACACCCGAGGCAACAAAGGAGGTAAGGGCCGAGTCATCTTCTCAAAACAAGAAGCGTAAGTTCATCCCGACACGCAACTACGCCGTGACCGCTCCTAATGCTCCTCAAAAACAAATGGTGGTTGCGAATCAAGCTCCCATGGCTAAGGTTTACGTTGGCCCACATCCTATGTGTAACACGTGCAAGTACCATCATGCAAACAACATTCCATGCCGAGTCTGCTCGCTGTGCGGAAAGTATGGTCATTTGGTGACTACCTGTCTTCGTGCACCAAATAACACTGCCATGCTTACCAATCGAACCTGCTACAACTGTGGCGAGGCTGGCCATATTCGCCCTCAATGTCCTCGCAATGTGGGAACCGTGCCACCGGCTCGTGGAAGGGCTTTCAACATCAATGTCAACCAAGCACAAGCCAACAACGACGTGGTGAATGGTACGCCGTTGAACTTCTTTTAGTCTTTTCTTGTCTTGTGAAATTTCCTATCTATGTTCATCATACCAATAATAGGTTGTTACCAAACAGGTATGTATCTTGTAAATAAACGTTATGCATCTGTATTGTTTGATTCGGGTGCCGATAGGAGTTTCGTGTCCCTGGAATTCGAGTCTTTACTTTCTAAACCGCGCGTCAATCTAGAAAGATCTTTCACTGTCGAAATCGCCGATGGAAAATCTATTGTTGTGGAGGTCGTAATACGTGACTGCACTTTAAGCCTTAACGAACACGAGTTCTTCATCGACCTTATTCCTATGCAATTGGGAAGCTTTGATGTTATCATTGGTATGGATTGGTTAGCCAAACATCGTGCGGAAATTCTATGTTTCGAGAAGTGTATCCGAATTCCTTTACCGTCTGGGGATACTTTGAAGGTCTTTGGGGAGAAATCATCCCAAAGACTCAAACTCATGTCTTGCATCAAGGCTCGCAAGTGCTTAAGTAAGAACTACATGGCTTTCATGGCATATGTAGTTAATACGAAAGCCAAGGGTAAGGAGTTGAAAGACATCCCTGTTGTGCGAGACTTTCCCGAGGTTTTTCCCGAGGATCTTAAAGGGTTACCTCCCGTGCGAGAAGTTGAGTTCAAGATTGACTTAATTCCTGGCGCAAACCCTGTGGCTAAATCACCTTATCGTCTTGCACCGTCTGAAATGCAAGAATTAGCTAGTCAATTGCAAGAGTTGACCGATAAGGGTTTCATTCGCCCTAGCTCATCACCGTGGGGTGCACCTGTACTGTTTGTGAAGAAGAAGGATGGTTCATTTCGTATGTGCATCGACTACCGGGAACTCAACAAGCTTACTATCAAAAACCGATACCCTCTGCCTCGAATCGATGATCTCTTCGACCAACTTCAAGGAGCAACTCAATTCTCAAAGATCGATCTACGTTCTGGGTATCATCAACTACGTGTTCACGATGATGACATTCCAAAGACCGCTTTTCGTACTCGATATGGACACTACGAGTTCATGGTTATGCCTTTTGGCTTGACCAATGCGCCTGCCGTGTTCATGGATCTCATGAATCGAGTATGTAAACCGTATTTGGATAAGTTCGTAATCGTGTTCATTGATGACATTCTTATCTACTCCAAGACGAAGGTCGATCACGAGACACACTTGCGACAAGTTCTTGAACTTTTGAAGAAGGAGAAATTGTACGCTAAGTTTTCCAAGTGTGAATTTTGGTTGGAAGAAGTTCAATTTCTAGGACATGTGGTAAATAGCCAAGGAATTCACGTTGATCCCGCTAAAATTGAAGCCGTGAAGAATTGGTGTGCTCCCACAACCCCAACCGAGGTTCGTTCTTTTCTGGGTTTAGCGGGATATTACCGTAGGTTCATAGCAAATTTCTCGAAGATTGCTAAACCATTAACGGCGCTAACCCAAAAGAATCGACTTTTTGAATGGGGACCCGAACAAGAAGAGGCTTTCGAGACATTGAAACGCAAGTTGTGTAACGCTCCTATTCTCACACTTCCCGATGGAAACGACGACTTTACCGTATATTGCGATGCCTCTAATCAAGGTCTTGGTTGTGTTCTCATGCAACGAGGCAAAGTTATAGCGTACGCGTCGAGGCAATTAAAGGTTCATGAAGTGAACTACACAACTCATGATCTTGAACTTGGTGCTGTGGTTTTCGCATTGAAGATTTGGCGACACTATTTATATGGGACGCAATGCATAGTCTACACCGATCATAAGAGTCTCCAACACGTGTTTAACCAAAAGGATCTCAACATGAGACAAAGACGGTGGATCGAGTTAATTAGCGATTACGACTGCGACATTCGCTACCATCCTGGAAAGGCGAATGTTGTAGCCGACGCATTAAGTCGCAAGGTTCACAATAAGACTGTCTCACTTCAAGAAATTAGAGATCGAAGGCAATGGTTTGATACGTTAGGAGAATTTGATACCGAGATCCATGTGGATGTCGACGAGGCTACTATCATGCTCCAAAACATAAGGATCGATAGTGACCTCGAGTTATGCATTCGCGAGGCTCAACAAGCGGCACTAATCGACGAATGGAAGGATGAAGATTTGATATCTAATGTTCGGTCGCAACTGGAGACAAAACCGAATGGCATGTGGTATTTCTTGAATCGACTTTGGATCCCGAATCGTGACAATCTTCGACACTTCATTATGAACGAAGCTCATCAAACCCGATACTCCATTCATCCTGGCTCCGATAAGATGTACATGGACTTGCGTGGTCAATATTGGTGGCCTGGAATGAAGAAGGATATCGCGTCTTATGTTTCTAAGTGTCTCACGTGTGCAAGGGTCAAAGCCGAGCATCAACGACCAAGTGGTTTACTTGAGCAACCTGAAATCCCTATGTGGAAATGGGAGCATATATCCATGGATTTCATAACCAAGTTACCTCGTACACCTCGTGGTCATGATAGTATTTGGGTCATCGTTGACCGTTTGACCAAGACAGCACACTTCATACCTATACGAGATACATACAAGGTTTCAAAGCTGGCTCGAATCTACATTGACGAAATTGTGAGTCGTCATGGCGTGCCGTTACACATCATATCCGATCGAGATGCTCGTTTCACTTCACACTTTTGGTCTTCGATGCAAGAACTTTTGGGTACTCAATTGGATTTAAGTACGGCTTACCATCCTCAAACCGATGGTCAAACCGAACGAACAATCCAAACCCTTGAGGATCTGCTACGTCTTTGTGTCCTTGATTTTGGTGGTGATTGGGATACGCATTTACCGCTCGCGGAATTTTCGTATAACAATAGTTATCACTCAAGTATCAAGATGGCACCATTCGAGGCTTTGTATGGTCGTAAATGTCGTTCTCCAATCTGTTGGACTGACATTGGGGAAAATCTTATCACTGGTCCAGAACTTATTCAAGAAACGACTGACAAAGTTTCCAAGATCCGAAATAACCTCGAGGTGGCTAGAAGTCGCCAAAAGAGTTATGCCGATAAAAGACGCAAACCGTTGGAGTTTCAAGTTGACGATATGGTTCTTCTTAAGGTCTCTCCATGGAAGGGTGTTGTACGTTTTGGGAAGAAGGGTAAGTTAGCCCCACGTTTTGTAGGACCTTTCAAGATTCTGAAAAGAATTGGAAAAGTGGCTTACAAACTGGAGTTACCTTCTGAACTTAGCGGAGTTCATCCTGTCTTCCATGTCTCAAACTTGAGGAAGTGCCTGGCTGATGAAAATTTACATGTTCCGTTAGAGGAAATTCAAATTGATGAGTCATTGCATTTTGTTGAGAAGCCTGTTGAGATTATGGATCGAACCCTGAAGAAGACCCGAACAACTACCACACCTATCGTCAAAGTCCGTTGGGAAAACAAACGTGGAGCTGAGTTCACTTGGGAGCGTGAGGATCATATGAAGGAGAGATACCCGCATTTGTTCTCTTAGCTTTATTCTTAATTTCGGGACGAAATTCTTTTAAGTTGGGGAGACTGTGACATCTTGTAATTTTGGTTAGTCAAAAGTTAACGCCGTTAATTCTTTTAAGGGCTATTAATGTTTTTCATGAAACTTTTGGGCTATTTGTGTTGATCTCTTAGTTAGTCTCTAACTCTTTAATGCAAAAAGATTATTGTTTATCTATTAAATTGAATATTATAATAATAACAATAATAACTTTTATAAGAGAAATAATTATGTTATTATTAATACTAATAATAATAGCAAGTTATAATAATGATAATTATAATAATAATAATAGTAATTGTAACAAAAACAAATTTATTAGGTTTAGTAAACTTAAATTAGTTGAAACTTAAAAAGACATAAAGTTTAAGGGGGGTTTATTGTTAAATTATAAACTTTAATATAAAGGTTTGGGCATAAAATAATAACAAGTTAAACTACAAGGGCCGAATCGTAACTTTGAAAGTTACAATCCAACCCCCCCGCCCACTTTCAAACTTCGTTTTTCCGGCCAACCGTCCGGCGGAGCTCCGGCGAGCTCCGGCGACGGCCAAAGCACCCCAAAACGTTACTATTTTGGCACCCAAAACCGACCAAATCATTCGTATTGATGTTTCGAACCTGTTTCCACGCGTTAATTTGAGTTTCAACACGGTTTAAGATTCTTTGATCTTGAAACCGATCGCACATAATGATTCACGACGGTTTTTCATGAAAATCATAAGAAAACAACTCAATCAAACGACTGGAAACGTTCCATTAATTGCCACAAACTAAATGCGATGATTGATTTCACCTGTAACAACAATTACACGATTTAATTCAATCTGAAACATTCGGTTCGAACGTTGCAACTGTTGAGCACCTTAGCAAACAAATTGAATCTATTTAACAGAGGGAAATAATCCCATTTCTTCCCTTTAATCTCCCTAAACACTCAATTTTATAACACACTCAACGCAAGATCGAATCGACCTCCCTGTTTCTTCGTGTGGGATCCGAGACGAACACGAGCCTAAACACATCATTTGGGTTGTAATCGGGTAAGTATAATACGTCGTTGTACTCGATTAAGCTTGAGGATCAAAAGCCCTAAGCTTAATCGAGTTGAATCACTCGAATCGGTGTTCGATTTGAACCTAATCCATTCTAGGGTTCATGCGGATTTGGGGCTTTTTAGAAATTGTATATTTAAATTATGGAAACCATCCTCTAACACGGCTGTACGCCTGGTTCACTGGTTCCCCAATCACATTCCGAATCAGAGGTCCCGGGTTCGAACCCGGCGACCTCCAACCTATTTTTTTTTTTTTTTTTTTTTTTTTTTTTTTTTTTTTGGCTTTTTCAGCCTTTAAAAAAAATATAGAAAACTTCTAAAATTTATAAAAATTAACCTTGTAAACTTAAATTATTCTGATGTCACTTAACCAATTTCTAAAAAAATTATGTTCTTATAATACTTGTATACTTTTATAAAACAAATGAAATAATTAGTTAAATTTCTTATAAAAAAATAAATTTTAATGTTGACTAACTCATTAAAACCATTATTGGTTCAAATAATATATTTAAATTATTTCTTATAAGTTTTAATCTACTAAATAGTTGTTTGTTCAAATAATGTATATAAACTATTTTAGACATTAAAAATTGTTATTGGCTCACACTTATTTATAATTTTTACAAATATAAAAAGATATCTACACTTTATATTTTGTTTTTGTCAACCATATTAAACGATTCAAGTTTATGACTTCATGACAAATTATTAATTAATGTAATTCTTTTGTTAAAAATATATATATATATATATATATATATCAAGGAATCCCAAAATTTTCTCTTAAAACCCTAAATCATGTTTAAACGTTAATCTAAAACTTAAATCTTGTGGATATATTTACTTAGGTTCGTTGTGAAGAACTACGTTGGAACGTTGCTTATTATATTTCTTATTAATCGTCATTTTCATACTTTTGATCATGTGAGTATTCCATACCCCCTTTTCATTTTATTTCACATTTTGGGGTGAAACATGTTAACCTATACTTTGCATTGTAAACTTATTTGAGACTTGTAAACTTTATGGCAATTTCATCATGTTAAGTTGTGGTTGGTTGAATTTATGTGGTTACCATGTTATGGCGTTATATGTACAATCATTAACTATTGCTAGCCCAGCGAAGTCATAGATCTATGGGTAAGACAAGCCTGCTTGGTTGATCCAAGTACACTTAGCTGATCGTATATACTTTTAACGTTTGAGACTTGTAAAACATTGTCAAGGTTTGATTGTTGCATTGTTCATAGCATCCCTAATCACTATATATTCACTAACTTATGACTTGAATTGCCATCTTTTATATGTACTTATGTATTAAAAACTATGGAATGCTCACCAACATTATTGTTGACCCTTTATTTTTAACATGTTTCAGGAAATGCCCAAGTTTGATTATCTACACTTTGAGGCTTGCATCTAGGAATGGACCTAGACTAATAAATAAGATGGAATGATTTATTGCATTCTATGTTATGTTTGTGTTTCCTTTGGAACTTATGATTGTATTGTGACAATTTAAAACTTATGTTTAAACTTTATTTGGTTTATTAATAGCGTTATGTGGCTATGAACGATCTTAACTCTCACTCCTCGACGTTTCCGCCGTCAAGGTTGGGGTGTGACAAATATGCATCTCCACCAACCAAACTCCTTCACGTAAAACTTCTCTATCATGGCATTTTCATCTTCTGCCATGATAACGACTAATCAAAACATGATAAAAAACAAAGACAAAAATAACAATGGCTCGAACATAAATTTAATGGTTGTTCTATTGAACCCTGTTAATCAAATTAACTTATTTAATGCGTCGTGAAATTACAAACTTGAAAATCAAGACTATAATTTGTAGAAAACAGTTTAATGAAACATCAAACTATTTTCGGCAAAATAAAATATGATTTCGTATGCAATTGCTGAAAAAGAAATGACACATGATTTTGGCATGTAATTGCTGATAAAGAAATGAAACACAATTGCAACCTGACTAAACTCTACATGAATGTCCAAAATTTCTCTAATAAGCGGTTGTTACTAGTGGTGCCTAGCGGTGGTTGAAAGCTTTCGAACAAACTCAATTAGATCTTGGGCGATTGGGTGTGGCAGAACCCTAGCCGACGATCAATCTCTTCTATGTCTACGAACACCTACGATGGCAGACTGGTGGATAATATATTCAGATCCCTCCACGAGCGTATTAGGGCACCACAAATTGCTAGCTAGTAAAATGATAGAAAATTTTCATCCTTACAAACTCTTCTCCTCTCTTTTTCATTTTAGTGATTTTTAATTGTATCAAAAAAATGAGTTTCATTTGAAACACACCTCCATGGCTCCATCTCTAGCTAAGGAAACTCCCAATAATCAGAAACATTCAATAACTCCCAATAATAAGAAACTCCCAATATTCTACGGTGGAGCCGTTCTATCGATTGATTGTGTACCTAACAACCTTGGAGCTTAGTTTCATTGAATTTTTCATGTTTTGGCAGCACTTTAATATTTTATTTATTAATATTAGTACATTTCTAGCAAATCTTAAATGCTTTTCACGCATGAGCTCCGTTGCACCACCTCAATATTTTATTTATCAATATTAAATAAATTCTAGTAACTAAATATGATAGATTTATTGAGATCTACTAGTATATATTCAAATCCATCCTTTAGCCATTAGGACACAACAACTCCAACAATTAATTTGCTAGCTAGCTAGTAAAACCATGGAAAATTTTTCATCCTTCCAAACACTTCTTACTTTGTTTTCATGCATCATTTTAGTGATTGTCATTTGTGTCAAATGGATTTCTTTACATTCCCAAACTAGAAGAAACCTACCACCATCTCCTAGAAAACTTCCAATAATTGGAAACATGCACCAACTAGGCTCAAGCCCTAATATCAACCTTCAAAATTTATCTCGAAAACACGGTCCAATCATGCTCCTTCACCTTGGTAGCTTACCTACACTTGTAGCGTCCTCCGCTGAAGCAGCCAAGGAGATCATGAAAACCCACGATCTCTCGTTTTGTGATCGACCTAAATTAACTATACCCAACATACTGTTCTATGGCTCTAAGGGCGTATCATTTTCTCCTTATGGGGAATTTTGGAGGCAGTTGAAGAGCATAATGGTACTTAAGCTTCTAAGTAATACGCGAGTTAAGTCATACCAAAAAGTTAGAAAAGAAGAGATAGGTAAAATGATTCGGGTGCTCGAAGAAAGTAGAGGGACTACAATTGATCCGGAGCCAATATTGATTACCCTAACAAATAATATAATTTGTAGGGTTGCCCTTGGAAGAAAAGTTGATGGATTAAGGTACACAAATTTATTAAAAAGGTTCATGGATATGCTTACAGTCTTTAGTGTTGGTAGTTATATTCCATGGTTATCATGGGTAGATCGAATCATTGGTACCGTAGGTAGAGCAGAAGAAATAGTTAAAGAATTTGATGAGTTTCTTGAAGAAGTTATTGAAGAACATGTAAACAAGAACAAAGGGGATGATGATAGGAGTGATGAAGGAGAAGACTTTGTTGATATTTTACTAGATCTCCAGAAAAACAACACATCCGGCTTTGTACTTCCTAGAGATTCTCTTAAAGTTGTCATCTTGGTATGATCTTTCTCCTTTCTTTAATATGCACCATGAACTATCATTCGCCGTCTATAATTTTCTTTTATTAACTATCTATAATCTTGGAGCTAATTATTATTAATAGATGGTAAATTTACAAAGAATTAGTTTGTAAATTGCTTACGGACTTTTGATATTTTCTAAAAGTTGAGCAAAAACATTATATATTTCCTCAACTTTTGTAAGAAGATTTTTTTTCTTCTAAATTTCTTACTTTTTAATTTATACAACAAGATTTGTAACGACGGTATAAAATGGGTTATAGCGACGACAGGTTCCTGAGATGTTTAACCAGTACGTCAAACCCTTTACCGAGGACTTGTTGGTGGGAAGGTGGGAAAAATGGGCGTCATTTGAAACGATACACCTCAAGTGACCACACTTAACTCCTATTGGTACAACCTTATAGCCATGACATCTACAACGACAAATTGTCGTCAGGATAGGCTCACATACCCAGTAGTGACTAGGGGTGTTGAAAAAAAACCAAAAAGAAAAAGTAACTGAAAACCTAATCATATCAGTAATTGAAAAAAACGAACCAAATTGTTAATTCGGTTTTCGATTCCGTTACTAACCGTATCTGAATTGTGAATACAGTTTTCGGTTACACTAAATCTTGCTTGTTCGGTTTGGTTATCCAAATAAACCATGAAAGTAAACGGTTTAGTTGGATAACTGAACCGAATAAACAAAAAACGGTTTAATCGGTTGAATTCGATTCGGTTAGCCTATTTTTAATTCGGTTCGGTTCGGTTCGCTTAACGGTTAGGCAAAAAAGATTTTCATAACGGAATAAACCAAACCAAAAAACCGTTAGCCTGTTCAACACCCCTAATGGTAACTTGTCATTGACGATTCCTATGACAACCAACATATACCGGACAAAACTTAAAACTTGAAACATTTAACACAATTAGTATATAGGATGGATATTTGATATACTATGGGATTAGTTTTATAAACTTTTGATGATACTGCTAGAGTTAGTGAACATGTTTACTCTAATATATTAATATTATTATATTATATTATATTATATTATTTGATCTAAAAAGTATATAATAAGTAGCATGTTAAAGTTGTTAAAAAGTTTAAATTATTATAACTATGAATATAAGAAATTTAGTTGATTTTAAATTTGATTTCATGTAATAAGCATTTCAAGGAGTAATATTTAATCACAAAAGATCATTTACCTCGCACCAATGTGTGTGAGACAAGGACCAACTCGTCATATTATCACAAAATAAAATCAGGTAATTTCTTCTACTCGTTTTATGATAAATTTAACTAAATAATATTATAGATTAACCGATACAAATGAATAGCTTTAAAATACATTAATAGAGATTTATAGTTATGTGATGTCCACGGTGTGAGATTTACATAATATAACTCACTAGCTTTAATAAACCCGTGTATTACACGGTTTAAATAAATAAAATATTAATATAATAAATTTATTAATTAAACAATGATATTCTAAGATATGATATGACTGAAATAAAAAACAGTAATATCAACTTTTTTAATATTTTGTTTGTAAATTTCTTTTATTGAAAAAATATATTTTATTTTAAAAAAAACCGTATAAACTATCATTTTTAAAAGTTTTCTTATTACAACTCCCAAATTTGATAATTTAAAAATAGTAATTTATTTAGATATAACCTTAATAAAAAGATTTCTTTTTTAATTTATTAATTAGTAAAAAGTATTAAAATAATATTATTAGTAATTAAGGTAATTATTTAATAGGAGAGAGATGCGGGAAAATTTTGATGAGGAAGATTGTGGTGCTGACACGTGTCATCCCAATGATTGTGGTGCTGACACGTGACACCCCATTTATCCTTTTATTAGAGTAGGAAGATGTTTATTATTTTAAAAATTGTATACACACAATTTTAAAAATAAAAAATAGAAAAAAATAGCCCACCAGCCTAACGTAACTTATTTATTTTGCGCTTTTCGACACCAAAGTTAGCAATTTACCATATATTATAAAACCGTTGAATTTATAGGCGTGCCCTATTTTACGAGGCACAATTTACATGTTTCAAATGTGTTAATTATTAATTGAAGCATAAACTTCTTAAATACAAAAGATATATTATATTTAACTTTCATTTTAAGTGCAGTAGTATATCATGAATTCACAAAGAACTTGCAGTCTTGAAACTTCACGTTTGTTTCTTGTTCGTTTAAATATCAATATAAGCTTCTGATAAATATTAAGATTGTGTTCATTATAGGAGGCGTTTGCAGGTGGAACTGAAACAACATACACAGGCCTAGAGTGGGCAATAAGTGAGCTAATAAGAAACCCAAGAGTAATGAAAAAGCTCCAACAAGAAATAACAGAAACGGCACAGGGTAGATCCATGATTTTAGAGGAGGATTTAGAGAAACTACCCTATCTCAAAGCTGTCCTCAGAGAGACTTTGCGATTGCATACTCCAGCCCCACTTCTTCTTCCTCGAAAAGCAATACGAGATGTAAAACTGATGGGATATGATATTGCAGCAGGGACACAAGCGATTATTAATGCTTGGGCAATAGGAAGAGATCCCGACATATGGGAAGAATCAAATGAATTTAGGCCTGAGAGGTTCTTAAACAATTCCGTTAACTATCAAGGGTTACAGTTTGAATGGCTTCCATTCGGTGCTGGCCGAAGATCATGCCCGGGTATGCAATTTAGTGTAGTTGTTATGGAGCTTGCATTAGCAAATATCGTTTACAAGTTTGATTTAAAGTTGCCAAATGGAATGAAAAATGAGGATTTGGACATGACTGAGGCATTTGGTATCACAATCCATAGGAAGTCCCCACTATTGGTTTCGATGATCCCTCGCTTCTAGTGGCACACTTTGTCCTACTATGTAAAAAAAATGCTATTGTGTGATGTATGTTATCGATTTAAAATAAAAGGTATGAGTCTAATATTGTACTTTCATCTGTTGATGCAATCAATAAAGTTAAATTAAATATTACTACAATATGATTCGTATTTATTTTCTACAAGATAAATTTCATAAGTCAACAAAGGGCATGCCTATATACTCATCATAAATTAAAGCAACAACTTGTAGTTTTAGAACACGTAAAGGAGTTGGATACCTTAATGAATCGTTTATAGATCTCTGTAAAATTGAAATATTTCAATGGTACTCTAAAAATACCAAACACTCATATGAAAGACCCTCTTTGTGTGTGTGTGTATAGGCGATGAACTGTCAACAAGGTTAACTTGAAACAACACAATTCTTCATGAAGGGTATGCAACTCGACAATTAAAGTGGTTGACGGTTAATCACCTACATTAGCATGAACTCTATCATTAGTTACGTACATAACTACTATTAAGAGTTATACGACTGCTACTGGACCAAGCTACCGATAATGGCTAAGTTACCACCGACATTAGTTGTCACTTATCATTAGTTTCTATTGATGACCATTTAATTTCATTGATCAAAGTTCTTCAATATGACCCTACCAAGGGCTCAACTCCTTAGTCTATGCCATGGTGTTGCCCCAAACCCATTAAGGGGATGGTGTCCCTTAGGAACTCTCTTAGTATTGGGGCTTCACCCAACCCCTAGGTTCCTTGGTGTCACACCCAAACACCAAAGCACATGATTTTTTTTGGGTTTACATGTGATACCATAACTCAACCCATTCAACCACGCTAGAAGTTAATAAACATTAAATGCAAAACTAACAATCTTCTCTCAAAAATTAAACTAATTAAATGTTATCACTATTTAACCAAATTGTAATTACTTTATCTATAAACTTTTCCTATGGCAAGATTTGATGTCATGTCAATAACCAATCCAAATGTCACGATCACATATGATCTTTTCCTATATTAGTTAAGGCTTCCAACATCACTAAAATACACACTAAAACAAGTCAGATTTTGTTGGTAAGTTACGAGTTAAACAGTTCACACAACACATTCATTTATTTTCAAAATTCATGCCATTAAAGTTCTAACTTTAACATGCTTACCTAGGTAACGATAGCAACCACCTTAAGGCTTGACACTTTGACACCTCTATAAACAGATTAATCATGCGAGCACTTTATGTCTAAAACCTGACATACACCACATGCATATATGTATCCGCACATAGGCAATAAGTAATAGACATGCTTCTTGAACAAAACAAGCCACAACTATTAACTAACAAAAGCAATTAGCTACTTCATACTTTCAAAACTTTATAAAAGAACTTGCATTTCAACCTAAAACATTAACTCTCCTTAATTAATTATATGTGTGAGGATGTACATAAAAATATGCTTGGTCAATTAGGTCTTGTTTTACATTTCTAAACGGTAATTACTTTGCTAGACTATACGCATAATGAGACAAGTGTACCTATCATGATAGTAGTATAGTATTGGTAAGAATCAAGTATCATCCAAGGACAAAGCAGCTCTTGATAATGAACCTTCGTAAATGTCTTGTTGATGGAAATAATGATTTGGCTAAAGAGTAATGGTTGTGTAGGTAAGAAAAGGCTTGTGTGGGGTTCATCATATGAAAATCTTCTTAAAGAGCACAAATGTGCTGGAGAGAGATGCGTTTGTGCTTAAGACAATCTTTATGTTAGCTATGATGAGCATGACCACGCTTAATGTTGGATCATAAGAGGCTGTTGCAACCAAAACCATATCACTTAGAAGATTTTGAGTACTACATACAAAGGACTTCCGAAGCCAAGTGTGGGACTTCCGAAGGAAGAAAGAGCTCTTCCGAAGTCTAAGTGTAAAATACACTTCCGAAGGAGAACTCCAACTTCCGAAGGTAAAGAAGCTACTTCCGAAGGTTCAAGACTTGAAGACAAAGATCTGAAGTCAACTTCCGAAGTATAAAGAAGTCCTTAAAGCCTCGGAAGCATAGAAGCATCTTCCGAAGTATAAGTGGCTTCGGAAGAACTTGTTCTTCCGAAGCCAGTTAACCTTCGGAAGACACTTCTATTATCCAGTAGACATAAGTATGGTCTGTCTGACAGTCCGCTGCAAATCTCTGAGATACTGCATGGCGTTTTCTCAAAAGCCATGTAGTTGACCATACTTTAATCTACTGTTTACCTTTTTATGTTAAGTACAGTTGCCATCTTTAGTTGGTGACAAAAGGTAAGTCATGGACATGTCATGACTACCATATCTTAGATAATACTTTATCTAAGATACCTTAACTATAGCATTGTAGTATATGCTTTAGTCTTAGGTTTCCAGCTGGTATCAAGTATAACCGGCTGTAGGATCTAGTATATATAGTTTCTCATTGTAACTCATGTTCTATGCTTGTAAGTGTCTTGTAATCTTGAGTTGAGAAGTAATATATACAAGTACCTTGAAAATATTTCTGCTTGTTGCTTTGATTACTTATTATATTATTATCAACTCTTGTCAAAGGCATTGCTTCATCTTGTTTGAGTGACTATTATAAGTGAGTTTGAGAGAAATACAAGTGTTAAGTGACAAAACCCGATCCTGCAATTGGTATAGAGCTTTTTAGGCTCTTGATTGTGAGATCTTACCATCCTAATCAACCAGTTTTTCACTCCTCCTTATACCTCACTCAAAAATGGCCCTCATCAAATCTGAAGTTGAAATGGGAACGATGACCAAAGCTCCCATCATCGATCCTGAAAACTTCAGGTCTTGGAGCAGAAGAATGGAAGGCTTCATCAGATACCAGGATAGCAAGATGTGGCAGTCCATCGTGAATGGCCCGTACAAGCCAAAAGTTGCTGGTGGAAACGGTGCCATGATCGAGAAGGCTGTTGAAGACTACTCCGATGAAGACAGGAAGAAGCTCGACATTGACAGCAATGCTATGACTGTTCTCATGACTGCAATCCCAAACTCCATCATGGTGGGGTTTGAGCATTGCAAGTCAGCCAAAGAACTCTTTGATGCACTTGCTCAAATGTACTCGAGCTCTAATGATTCAAAGAAGGACTCACTGAAGCAGCAGTTCGAGAACTTCACCTATGTTGCTGGAGAAACTTTTAGCCAGCAATACTTCAGGTATATGGATCTTATCTCCTCCCTCCAATCTGTGGGAATCACTCAAGAACTTAGAGACCTTACCAGAAAGTTCATGAGTGCTCTACCCAATGAGTGGACTTTCTACTGTGTCTCCATTAAGAGAACAGAGAATTTAAACACTCTCACCATGACCGAACTCTATGGGATCCTTGATGGATACCGTTTGGAAATGGAAAGCAAGAAGGGTCACCAAGCAAGCAGACCCTTGAGCCTTCCTGCTAGCAACGCTTTAATGGTTGCTGAAGGCTCAGGTATCTCTCAGTCTCAGCAGTACCTGTCATACACCCAGCAGCCATCTTGTTCATCTGGGCCTTACATCACATTCCCTGAGACTCCAAGGTCTCATCAAGCTCAGCAAAGCTCCTTTCAGGAGGGCTGTGCGTTTGTCTCAGGGAGTGGACACTCCAATGATCATCAGTTTTGCTTTGATGATCTTGAGTGCTTCAGTCCAGATGACATAGAGTATGTGGACATTGTCCAGCAAATGGCTCTCCTTACCTACAGAGCGAAGAAGTTCTTTAAGAGAACTGGAAGGCAATTCCCTCAAAACCCAATCACTAGCAAGTTTGGGTTTGACAAAAGCAAGGCTAAGTGTTACAACTGTAACCAGCTTGGCCACTTTGCAAGGGAATGCAAGGCTCCCAAGTCCAACCCGGGAACCTCACAGGCCTCCACACATCCTTCTACACCAAAGCCCAATGGGAAGTCAACTGAAACTGCAGCTATGGCTCAAGAAGTTGACTGGAGCTTTATGGTTCAAGATGTGACTCCTGCTCAAGCACTCATGGCAGGAACAGATGAAAATAAGGTATATGAACATCTCTGTACCCCTGCTTGTATTGCTAAGGTTAAGTTGTACCAGGACTACAATATGGAAATTAAATCCGATATTGAGTCTTTAAATGTGCTAAAATCTGACTTTAAGAGAGCTGAATCTGACTACCAAAAGAAAATTGAGGAGTTAGAGAAAACTGTATCTCTTTTAAAACATGAACACACCAACTACAAGACTCAAATCAAGGATTTAATATCCAAATTGACTGAGGCTCAAGCCCAGCTTGTCACAGCTGAGGCTCAAGCCAGGAAGTATGCTATTGCTGAGCAAAACTTCCAAGCCATACTTGCATCATCCTCTCACTCCAAACTTTGTTATCAAAACAAAAGTGGGTTGGGAACCAATGAAATTGCTCCACCACACTCTTATGAGTCTGTAAGACAACCAAGATGTGGTACTGAAGAGCAAGAGGTTCCATCTGTTGACCCACCTTGTAAAGAGTCAAAGAGTGATGCAACTGTGGAGACCATGACCATCACAGGGAAGGAACAGGTAATTGAGCCCTCCCAGACCAATGATGATCAATCTCTGACCACCAAAGCCAGAAGAAGCAGGGCTAAAGCAGCCAGAAAAACTGCCAAGAAGGTGGCTGAATCCAAGCTGAAGATAGACCCAAAGCAAAAGGGTGTATTCATATCAGCAGGATTCCAGGTGGTTGGACCTTCTGATTCAGGAAAGGAGTATAATACCAGTACTCCTGTCCTACCAAAGGATCAGAAGTTAAAGGGAAAGGTTGCTGATGAGGAGAAAAAGAACAAGAAACAGCAACCCTCCAATTCCCAGAAAATTAACATTGCATGCATAATGTGTGGTTTGCAAAATCACATGGCTAAAGATTGTTACTACAATCCTGCTAGCACACATTATGCAAATAATGTTAAAAGAGAAGGAGTCAGGGAAGGTTTCACATTTGGACCATATCAGATGGTTCAAGTGTTGAAAAAGGGAAAGCTTGTTTCCGAAGCAAGGCTTGTCTCGGAAGAAAACTCTTCTTCCGAGAGGAAAAAGGCTTCGGAAGTGAAAGCTGCAAAGACTCACAAAAGAGTCCCCTTGAAACCATCCCAGAAGAAGACTGCTTCGGAAGAAAAGGTGGTGAAGGTCTCTTCCGAAAAGAAAGAAGCTTCGGAAGAATGCCAAGCTACAAAAGCTTCATCAAGCTCATCTTCTATGATCAACCAAGGGATGGAATGGAAGATCAAGGAAGATGCTGTAGCCCAAACCTCTTCTTCAAAGACATCCATTGAACCCCCATGCATAAATTTTGGTTCAATCATGTCACTTTCATTGGAAGAACCCAAGACCAAAAAGGCTTGGGTTTCCAATCAAAACTAATTATCTCACCTTATGTGCAGGGACATCCATATGACAAGAATAACAACATTTGGATAGTAGATAGTGGATGCTCCAGGCACATGACAGGGAACAGATCTCTCCTTCAACAATTTCAACATTATGATGGAGGTCCTGTCCAGTTTGGAGGTGAGGCCGGAGGATATATTTCTGGCAGAGGAAGTATATCCAACGGAAAATTAAAAGTTGACAAAGTTAACTTTGTCAAACAGCTTGAACACAACCTGTTAAGTGTTTCTCAGTTTTGTGATCAAAAGCATCAAATGCTTTTCACAGAACATGAGTGCATCATCCTCAAACCTGGGATGACAATTCCTCAGGAATTGGTGCTTCTTAGATCTCCCAGGAGAGGGGATATGTACAAGCTTGATATGAACAATGCTTCCCCAATGGGAGAAGTATCATGCTTTCTTTCCAAAGCTGATAGTGATGAGTCAACACTGTGGCATAAACGAATGTGTCATGTCAATTTTAAGACAATGAATAAATTGGCTAAAAATAACTTGGTACATGGTTTGCCTAAAAAGGAATTTTTCTGCAAAGATAACTGTGTTGCTTGCCTGAAAGGGAAACAACACAGGTCTTCTCATAAATCCAAAGTTGTTAACTCTATCACTACTCCATTACACTTATTGCACATGGATCTATTTGGTCCCACAAGTATAATGAGCATTGGAAGGAAATCATATTGCCTTGTGATAGTTGATGATTTTACTAGATTTACATGGGTATTCTTTTTAAGAACTAAAGATGAAACTGCTGAAACTTTAAAATCTTTTATTCTTAAAATAGAAAATCAAGTTGATCACAAGGTTAAAATAATTAGAAGTGATCAAGGGACTGAGTTTAAGAACTTTGTTCTTGACTCATTCTGTAACTCAAAAGGGATTGCCAGACAATACAGTGCTCCTAGAACTCCTCAACAAAATGGTGTTGCTGAGAGGAGAAATAGGACACTTATTGAGGCTGCTCGGACTATGTTAGCTGATTCAAAGCTGCCTCTAACATTCTGGGCAGAGGCAGTCAGCACTGCATGCTATGTGCAGAACAGAGTTCTTGTAGTAAAGCCACATGGAAAGACCCCTTATGAGCTATGGAACAAGAGGCCACCGTTCATTGGCTTTCTAAGGTCCTTTGGCAGCAGGTGTACCATACTTAACACAAAAGACAATTTAGCAAAATTTGCTGAAAAGTCAGATGATGCCATCTTTGTTGGATATTCCTCCCATTCTAAAGCTTACAGGGTTTATAACATTAAAAACCAACAATTTGAGGAATCCTCCAACATTGTAGTTAATGAGCACACTCCTTGTGTTAGGGGGAATGGCCCTGATCATATTTTTGATTTAGAATTGTTTCCAAACTATTCTAAACCATCTTGTGAGAATGTTTCAGCTGGAACAGGTGCTCAAGGCAATTCTGATGAAGATCAACTATTTGAGCTTCCCAGACCTGCTCCAAGTTCTCCAAGAACAACAAATCAAGTTCCTACTATTGAAAGATCTGACAGTATAACCATTTCAAGAAATAGTGGAACTTCAACAAGGGACTCACCTGATGATCTTCAAGTCTCCTCAGGTGATCCTACACAACACCAAGCTGATGGAAGCAGCATTTTGAAGGAACAGGCAACTGTTAATGATGCTTCACAGCAAAGAAATGATGATGTTTCTCTTTCATTCAATCAGTCCTCATTGAATGAGATTGAAACAACAGCTGGACCAAGTATTCAAGCTCCAGAGCAAAATATGTCCAACTTGGACCTATCTTTGCAGCTGGAGGTAATTCCAAGACTTAGAATTCACAATACTCATCCAGCTGAAAACATCATAGGGGAAGTCTCTGAGGGTGTGAGAACAAGGGGACAAACTCACAATGGGAATGTCTGCTTGTACTCATGCTTCTTATCCCAAATGGAACCCAAGAAGGTGGAAGATGCCTTAAAGGATAGTAGCTGGGTTGAATCAATGCAAGAGGAGCTGCTTCAATTCAAAAGACAGAAGGTTTGGAACCTATGTCCGCTACCATCTGGTCAAGTACCTATAGGCACCAAGTGGGTTTTCAGAAATAAAAGAGATGACAGAGGCTTGATTATCAAGAACAAGGCAAGACTGGTGGTTCAAGGATACACTCAAGAGGAAGGAATTGATTATACTGATGTCTTTGCACCTGTTGCAAGACTTGAGGCAGTTAGGATCTTCCTTGCTTATGCTGCATCCAAGAATTTCACTGTCTACCAGCTTGATGTCAAGTGTGCCTTTCTATATGGGGATATAGATAGGGAAGTCTATGTATGCCAGCCTCCAGGATTTGAAGACCCACAGCATCCAAACTATGTGTGCAAATTGGATAAAGCTCTATATGGGCTGCACCAAGCACCTAGGCTGTGGTATGAGACATTGTCTCAATTTCTTCTGAAGAATGGCTATACTAGAGGAACCATTGACAAGACTCTCTTTATCAGAAAGTCTGGGAAAGACATTTTGCTAGTTCAAGTCTATGTCGATGACATCATATTTGGTTCTTCAAATGACCAAATGTGCAAAGACTTTGAGAGCATTATGAAGAAGAAGTTCGAAATGAGTTCTATGGGAAAAATGGACTTTTTCCTTGGAATTCAGGTAAAGCAACTGAAGGAAGGGTTTTTCATCAATCAATCTAAGTATGTCAATGATATCTTAGAGAGATTTGATATGAAGGATTGTAAAGCAGCAAAGACACCCATACCCAGAAACCATGATTTATGCCCTGACTCTGAGGGGGAGGATACTGATCAACATCAGTATAGAGCAATCATTGGTTCTCTGATGTATCTCACAGCAAGTAGACCTGATATCATGTTTGCAACCTGCATTTGTGCAAGATATCAGGCTGCTCCAAAGGTGTCTCACCTAATTGCTGTCAAGAGAATCCTCAGATACCTCAAAGGAGCACCTAAGTTAGGTCTCTGGTATCCAAGAAATAGTGATTTTAATCTCTATGGTTACTCTGACAGTGATTATGGTGGCTGCAACATCAACAAGAAATCAACATCAGGTGGATGTCAATTTCTTGGTGGAAGGATCATCTCATGGCAATGCAAAAAGCAATCCTGTGTCTCTACATCAACTGCTGAAGCTGAATACATTGCTGCTGCAAGTTGCTGTGCTCAGCTGCTGTGGATTCAAAACCAGATGATTGACTATGGATTCAACTTCATGAGCACTCCTATCCACATTGACAACAACAGTGCTATATCCATCACTGAAAATCCAGTAAAGCACTCAAAGACAAAGCACATTGACATCAGGTATCATTTCATTAGAGATATTCATGAGAAAAATCTTATCAAACTAATCAAAGTTGATTCAAATGAACAATATGCTGATTTGTTCACCAAAGCATTTGATGAACAAAGATTTAAGTATCTTATTACAGCTATTGGGATGATAAACATTGACTAGTCAATCTCAATTGAAAACCTTTTCAATATGTAAAGTCTTATGTCAATACAATCTAAGCCCTGTTACAAAAGATCCTTTCTTATTTAACTAAGTATAAGTTCTTCCGAAGAGAAACTTGCCTTCGGAAGATATCTAGCATAACTTCCGAAGCAAATTTCTCATAGGATAATTTTCTTCTCGGAAGTGTACTAAGTCTCGGAAGAAGCGATTGAGGTAATCTCAGATCTACTTCCGAAGCACTTAATACTCTCCACTTGAAAGCAACATGTATCTTCGGAAGCAATTTATTTACCTTCGGAAGTACATTTGCCTTCGGAAGAACTTTACCTTCGGAAATACCTTATACTCGGAAGAAGGATTTTACTGTGTAACGGAAATCTTTTGGGCCCCACTCTGTAAAAAGTAAAGATTTTGTTAATGATGTCGGATTATTTAAATGGCTTAACCTTACCGCCCCTGTCACATCATCCTCTGAACCCTCACATCATCTTATCCAAACCACCCTTTAAACCGCCATTTCACCCATTTAAATACTTCCGGTTAATCACTTACACTCTTTTTACCAAATTCACTGCCCTAAAAGCTTTCTTCTTCTCCAATTTACCTCTCTCTCAAGAACTTTTCCTCTGCTATCTTTCTCAATGGCTCTAAACCCTCAGCACAACCAAGTCGCACTCCTTGACTCTTCAAGGGATGCTGACTTCTCTGATATTATCTCTTTCTTAGCCCAATCTTCATACTACACAGCACTGACTGTAAACCCTACCATTTACACCAACCAAATGTCCGAATTCTGGGCAAATAGTCGGGTTGAAACCCTAAATGGGGTTCGTGCTATCAGGTCAAGTGTATGTGGCCAAGAGTTGGTCGTTACTGAACAAATCATCAGGGAGCATCTTGAGCTCCATGATGAAGGCGCACCGACGGAATTCCCCAAGTCTGAGTTAGATAACTCTTATCTCCAAATGGGATACGGTGGAGATGTAAGCAGGTCTACAGTCTACAAATTCAACTTCTCCTACAAGTGGAAGTTCCTGCTACATGTGGTTCTTCACTGCTTATCTAACAAATCCGGGGGATGGGATCAAATTCCCTATGAACTCGGGTGCCTAGTTCATGGGTTGGTACAAGGCCTGCGCTTCAACTACTCCAGGTTTGTGCTGACTAACCTCATGGGAAATCTGCAAAGGGACACATTCTTTATGTATCCCAGATTTCTACAGCACATAATCAACTGCGAGCTAGATCAGAGTAAGCTTGTCTGTGCAGCTGCTCTGTCTGCTCCTCAAATGAGGCCGACCATCTTCAAAGTTTTGAAGAGAGTGTCTACCAACTACACTGGAAGGGATACCGCACTACTTCCAGGTATGATTGAGCCAATGGCTCCTGGTGACATCCCTGTTATCCCCACAGGTGATGAACCCACACCAGCAACTACCCTCACCATTCCAAATCTACCTTCTCCTCCAATAAAAGTCACCTATCAGAGACGTACCAAACGAACCCTTGTTCAATCTACTCTGATTGAACAAGCCCCTCCTCTTCAAACCAAAAAGGCTAGAGTGGAACAAGGGGCTCCCACTCAGCCAGAGGTCCCCCAATCCTTCACTATTGACCTCAATATGGGTCTTGAGTCTCCTCAGTCTCAGACCCATGAGCCCATAACCCCAGCTGATAGCCCTCAGGGTGAGTCTCTATACTCCCCTGAGCAGCCACCAAGGGACAGCTCAATGCCTTTTGACATTGATCAAAGTCCCGGGTCCTTAGGTCTTCATTCCTTCTCTTTTACTGACCTATTGACCGGAGCTGGTGAAGAGACTATGTCTCTCCAAGGCAATGAAGTTGATCCACAACACCCCATTAAGGATCAACAGAGCCTAGAGAAACCTCTTGTCTCTAGCCCACACCAGCAAAGCCCTACTGAGGTGAGTCCCACTGATGTGGAGGGGACTCATGTAGATTCAGCTGCCACTACTGAAGGAGCCTCATTGGATCCTCAGGACAGTGGTAACGATAGTCAGACTGAATCTACGGCAACCATGCCCTATGATGCCTCTGAAAGAGACATCATTGTGCAAGGGAAACCAGGGTGCCAAGAAACCACATCTGGTGGTGAGGATGAACATACTAGGTATGTTACCTCATCTCCCCGTGATTCTTCCAAAGAAGATGAGGGAAGAATGCAACTCACAATAAGAGACCTACTTTCTAAAGTCTCAAACCTTGAATCAAAGGTTAAGACTTTAGAGGATAGGTCTGCCACTCAGCAACTTGAGATTGAAAGTCTCAAGGTCAAACTAGCTGAGAAACAGATTGAGAGATCTGTTAGGCATGTACCAGTTCAAGTCTCCTTGACCTCTTCCTCTAGCTCATCTACCTCTCAAGATGATGCTACCAAAAAGGGGGAGAATGTTGAGGAACAAAGTCAAAGACAGGATTCCATCAGTCAAGCTCTCACTTCTTTGAGCTCAAGACAACAAGCTGCCATCTTCCCTGAGCCTCCTCCAGTTGTGTTTCAAGTGGATCAAAGGATGCTTCAGGATCTAAATAGGATCTTCAACAAGTTCCTTTTAGAGTCCCTCATTGATCAACCTAGTCCGGATATGTCTGTGATATACTTTGGAGCTCAAGAGCTTCAGAGGTTGAATGCACCTCCTACCACTGTTGAGGAAGTTGGTCAACCTAAGGCCCAAGTGGAACCTGAGATTGATTTCGAAGGGGAAACTAGGACTGATGGCCCAGCAACTGAAATAGTTGGGACAGAAGGTGTGTTTTCACAGGCTTCCGAAGCACAATTCGAAGCCTCGGAAGAACCAACTCAAACTTCCGAAGCTGAAATTGCTGCTGCGGAAGGACTGTTCTCTCTTTCCGATGATCTAATAGTCACAGATGCAATTCTGGAACTTGCATCTGAGGTTAATAGGGAGGACTTTCTCAGCCAACCACTAGCCATTACATCTGCATTGACCTCAGCTCCTACCTCCACCATCCAACCTGAATCTTCTACCCAAGAACCACCAAAGTCTAGCACTTCCGAAGACATTAAAGGCAAAAGGAAGATGACTTCGGAAGAGCTTCAGGAAGAAGAAAGGCTGGAGAAACTTAAAAGGAAAGGAAGACTGCCAACTGGGAAACTGTTAGCTGCAAGTTCAAAAGCAGCTGCAGCCAACCAAGAGGCAATCAACAATAGAAGAAGGGTGGAGGTAATTGATAGACTTGTCAGTCTAGGGGCTGCCTCGGAAGATGTACTCCTGCTACCATTAGAGGAGCTGATAGAGCTTGAAAAGGCAACCTTGCTGCAAAAACAGCAAAAAGAAGAAGCTGCAAGGTTGGCCTTGGAAGAAGAAAGGCTGAGAAAAGAAAGAGAAGCTGATCTGCAGCTCAGGAGAGAAAGGATCACTTTCCTACTCTCCAGAGGATTCTCTCAAGAGGAGTTGTCTCCACACAACAGTGACACGATCTTGTGGCTCTTTAACAAAGAGCAAGATCAAATGGAGAAGGAGAGAAAGAGAGCTGCAAGGGAGAAGCTGGTAGAGAAGAAGAAGAAGGAAGAAGAGGCTGGACTGTCTGCCGCCAAGAAGATAGGTGACAAAGCTTGGATGAAGAACTATCTTAAAGCTCACGGCTTCTCTGGCAGGCAAGTGGGTCCAATGTCTGAGAAGACTCTCCAACGACATGTCAGTGACATCAAGGCTGACATTCGTGCAGGGAGAAGAAAGGAGATGTATAGAAGGGGACAGGGGATGACCTTCAAAGCCACCCCTCAGCCAAATATCCAAACCCAACATCAACCTGAACCAATACCCTTTCCCTTCCCAATCAAAACTGAACCTGAACCTTTCACCCCTGAACCTACACCTTCACATCTACCAACTCCCTCACCTCAACCACCTAAACTACCCATCATCCAACCTAAAACCTTACCCAGAACCCAACCTCCTAAACCTACCCAACAACCAATCAAACCATCCCCTCAGCCTTCCAAACATCTCTCAATGGAGGAATTCAAGGAGATCAAAACCAAGCTCATCAACTGCACTACTCTGAGCGACATCTCATGTGAGGAGGATACAGTCAACCTGACTTATGTTGATGGATCCTCAAGTTCCCTCACAAGAGATGAGTTTCTTGATCTGCCAAGAGGAACTTTGGACCAAGCCGCAAGACTCTTTGGCCTCAATTCAGATACATTGAATGAGGAAGAAAAGAAGCTGAGGAGAAGGCTGGTGACTCTGCTGGACACAAAGAAAGGAGATAGGGTACCAAGACAATCTCTTGTACCCAGAAAGAAGATAGTCCAGTGGAGGTTCGAAGACTCTTCTCACAACTTTGTTGTTGAGAGAGAGAATGGTGAGATTAACAGGCTGAATGCCTCATCTCTGCTACACTTAAGCAGATTTGATATTGCTGAGTTAGCAGAGAAACCATTCTCCAACCCCTCAAACTCCGAAGTAGCTGCTCACATCAGAAATCATCTAGGCAGCCTTCACATGGCCGAGCTCACTGCAAGAAGCAAGGTCGAAGAGGAGTCAAAACTGAGAGAGGAGGAGGAAAGGAAAGGATCAGCAACCAAAGGCAAAGCCTTTCTTCAAATGGTTGAAGGTCCTGAACTTGAGTCCATAGTTAGATGGGAGTATGACTACAACTCCCGTCAACTAACTCTCTTCAGGGGGTCACAACAAAGGGTGCATGTCATTCAAAGTGATAGACTGGATCTCCTATCCACGAATGACTTGTACAAGCTTCTCAGCACCACTTCCGGGAAGAACAGAGAGACAGACAAATATCTTTTGTCCCTGGTGCTGAAAACTTTGAGAAGTAGAGATAAGTGAAGTTTTGGTAGCATCAGCCTAGGGGGAGTTTGTTGGATCATAAGAGGCTGTTGCAACCAAAACCATATCACTTAGAAGATTTTGAGTACTACATACAAAGGACTTCCGAAGCCAAGTGTGGGACTTCGAAGGAAGAAAGAGCTCTTCCGAAGTCTAAGTGTAAAATACACTTCCGAAGGAGAACTCCAACTTCCGAAGGTAAAGAAGCTACTTCCGAAGGTTCAAGACTTGAAGACAAAGATCTGAAGTCAACTTCCGAAGTATAAAGAAGTCCTTAAAGCCTCGGAAGCATAGAAGCATCTTCCGAAGTATAAGTGGCTTCGGAAGAACTTGTTCTTCCGAAGCCAGTTAACCTTCGGAAGACACTTCTATTATCCAGTAGACATAAGTATGGTCTGTCTGACAGTCCGCTGCAAATCTCTGAGATACTGCATGGCGTTTTCTCAAAAGCCATGTAGTTGACCATACTTTAATCTACTGTTTACCTTTTTATGTTAAGTACAGTTGCCATCTTTAGTTGGTGACAAAAGGTAAGTCATGGACATGTCATGACTACCATATCTTAGATAATACTTTATCTAAGATACCTTAACTATAGCATTGTAGTATATGCTTTAGTCTTAGGTTTCCAGCTGGTATCAAGTATAACCGGCTGTAGGATCTAGTATATATAGTTTCTCATTGTAACTCATGTTCTATGCTTGTAAGTGTCTTGTAATCTTGAGTTGAGAAGTAATATATACAAGTACCTTGAAAATATTTCTGCTTGTTGCTTTGATTACTTATTATATTATTATCAACTCTTGTCAAAGGCATTGCTTCATCTTGTTTGAGTGACTATTATAAGTGAGTTTGAGAGAAATACAAGTGTTAAGTGACAAAACCCGATCCTGCACTTAAAGAGAGGCATGGTCGTGCCTAGGCAATTTTCAAATATTCTTTAAAGGGCACAACCATGGCAGACTTAGGTGCGAGCGTGTCATATAAACTAGCCAGAGACTTTTCATATTTCTAGCACAAATCCAACCACTTTCGATAAGTTTGACACTCCTATGTTGTTTGAAATCACTAGGCAACCATACTAAACTATGTTTTAGTGTATAATCCTTTTAAAACGGTCTTAGATCGGAGTTTTGTTCTTAATGGTCAGAATTTGTTAATTAGGTACCATTTAGGTTTAATTAAGGTAAATAATGGTTAATGATGCTTAGTAATAATCAATGATGGTTGAATAGGGGTAATTATTGTTAACATTGGAAAAGTGTGATCAAATAATGTAAACTAGTACTAATTGAGGTTAATAAGGTAATCATGCGCAACTAGGGTTTATTATGGTCAGGTTTTAGATAGATTTTAAAACCTTAAAAATCCGAATAACCCGAACCAATTAACCCCAAACCTGATCAATAACCATTATAATAAAACAAATTGAGTGTATACAGTTATATATTTAAGCACATTTGTATAACTTATTGAATTGAATTAATTTAAGTTCACTAATTTTACAAAACTTCAAAATAAAACTCATTAAAGTCCACTAATTTACGTCTATTGTTTAATACCTGAAACCCTACCCAACAACCAGTTACCCAAACAACCTGAAACTGATTATCAATTGTTATTACTTTTCTTGAATAAATAATGAATTGCCAAGATACTATTAAATATCTTATTAGGGCCGGGTTTCGTGTAGAATTTCAGAGCTAAAAAACCCGAATAACCAAAACTGATTAACCCAAACCTGAATACCTAACCCGATTAACACCCATATCAGACATTATATTGTTGTTCTGTATGTTTCAAATATAATATACAAATAAAGACTTGTATCATACTTATAAGCATGGAAAATGGTCATGTCTTTGAGTGTAATAAATTTCAAATGTAATTTTAGACTCTGTCGACAACTGTTAGTTTTAAAACATTTACTTTAAGCAATTTAACTCTCTTATGATAATTGATTGTCTTCTTTCAAACACTTTCCAATATAAGTAGTTTATCATTTAATAGAATAAGCTTAATCAATTGATTTTTATAGAACGTTTTTCAACTTAGGTAGTTCTTACTTATAAGTGGATTGTAATACGAAGCTACGTACCTAACCTGCCAAAATAATATAAGCATAACTACAAAACCCTAAGACTTGTTTTCAACTCGGTTTTTATCAACATATCATACAATATCCTTCGTGTACGAGATTTACACCAACTCATGTAAACCCAAAGCACATGTTTGTTTTACGATGAAAACATACATCTTCACGTGTCTAAATTGTTAAACCATAAACATTACATATCACTTGAAAATTTCAAATATGGGCTTGTTTTGGGCCTTTGTGTATTATCGATGGCCCATGTTTTATGTCCTACATAACGCGGAGCACGACGGAACCACCACCGGAATTCTCCGGCTGCGGCGGCGGATGGCGGAGGAGAAAAGGGGGAATTACAAATGGCGGGAAACGACGAACTCCAATTTCAAGAAAACGAAGATTCGTTTCAATGGGATGAACATTCACACCTGTATTACCATGCAAGGTTCCAAATCAATTCATCAAAATTTCAATTTATTTGTTGTCACCATGGATTTCTGTAGATTTTGAGCTTCGTATTGATTGCGGGAGCCGATTTGGTTCTGTATGGTTAGTTTCATGTTAAAGTATCTTTGAAGATTCAGAGTTTGAATTTGCATATCTTGATTTTGATTGATTTTGGTGATTCGTGTTGGTGAGTAAACTAGGGTTTTGTTGATTTAGTAGTTTTGGTGTGCTTGAATCTTCATTTATTCGTCTTGTTTGATCATATTCATGTGGTTTGAGTGAAATTTGGCTAGTATCTATCACTGGAGTTCATTTCAACATCAAAATAGATCTCATTTTTGTCAATTATACCAGGGAGATTATATCTAGAGCCTAGAGTTGTGAGATGCAATAATTTCAGCAAACGAGAAAGTGATTGTATCAAAAATAAAGGGCAAACTTTAGGCTTGATGTATGCATATGCATCCTTATTGTGTTTTTTTGTATAAGGCTGTTTTCTTGACTCGAACCCCTGCGTTTAGGTCACATTACAGCAACCTTAATATTGCTCTCATCCGAGATGGTATAGAAAATGTGAAAGGAATCACCTTTTTTTGTTTGTCCTGCAGTAGTGGGTTTTATCATGATCCTGCTGCGGGATGGTATTATAGCAGCAAAGATGGCCTGTATTACAAATTCGAAAACGGAAATTACATACCATGGGAAACTGACCAAGTGAGTTCAGTTTTCGTTATCTAGATTCTTAATTTGTTTCTTTGTTTGGCATTAAAGTTTGTTGATTCTATTGAGCTGTTTTAATGTTCCAGGTTGATCTATCCAATGCTAATCAGAGTGTAAGTACTGTTGAGGATAATTCAGTTCATGATGAGTCTTACAAGCATGCACCTTGCGATAAGGGTACAAATGAAGTTAAGTTTGAGGATGGTCATACAGAGTGCTTAACCAATGACATGTCTGAAAATCTACCACCGCCTTCTGAATGGTGTTACTTTGGCTCAGCAATCATTGTTTTACTTGAATTTTGAAAATTTATTTCTTGTGGTTACTCTGAATCTCTTTTAATGTGTTTTTTGTTTATATATTTAGGCTAGAAGACACGCTTATTGAACTTTATCTGTCGGGCTATTCCACCCAAACAGCAGATGTTGCGGATGACCCTTGTTTATATATGCAAACTGATGGTTTGTCAAAAAACTTTTAGTTACCTTTTGCAGAGACATTGCTACGGTTTTACTTTGACCAAGACTTAACACAGGTTTATCTTGGGCCAGGTATAGAGGATGATAATGCTGATGAATTGGAAGAGGGAGAATGGATTCCGGATGAGAATCATGAAGTAGTTGATGAATGTGGAGTTGCTGCTGATGAAGGTTCTTGCGATTCCTTAATATTTAGACCGTTATTATAGTTAATATATATTTATAATAATATGATGATTTTAACCTAGTTTACCAGTTGTAGGCACAGATAAGCAATATCTGAATGATATATCATACATGTCACATCTCAAAGACTCAAACAAATTAACATTAAAGATTTAGTGAAATTTGGAACAGGTCAAATGGTTTGAAAAAACATTTATTTTAAATGCTTATAACATTTTAAAGTAGCTTAGTGTCTTAAATTTATAGTTTTATAATCAATTTCCTATATTAGCTATTTATGAATATTATGGGAATGAACAAAAAGGCTTACGGGGCAAACCCCTTGACCCGTATTAATATGTTTCCGGTTTTGAGTTTTGACTCATTATCCAACTAGCCTATTGGGCTGCACTGACCTTATGGAAATATTTAATATTTTAATGTTATTCAAGCACATTTTTGTGTGTTCTTTTCTATGTTGTCAAATGCATCAAAGGCGTGTGCCTAGGTGCTCTGGCAAGGAGAGGCACACCAAAAACGCCTTGCGCATTGACAAGCGCTCTTCCTGTATACTGGCAATTTCACCCTTGAAACATACTGTGACCATTTTCTTTTTTATTTTTAGGTTCTTTTTTTCATTTCAACATCTTATTCTTCTGATGCATGTTAATCATCCAAATTTATTTTGTTTTCATTCTATTTCTTTGTAGATGCCTCTGGGGAGGAAGAAATGTGGCGTGCACAATATGGTCAAGCAATCCATCCAGACAAAGAACTTGTACCTAATTACCCAGTTGTTGACTTGTGGGATTGGTCAATGGTAAAGGAAACCAAAAGGAGCAGAAAACACTGCGTATGCAGATTGGTGGGCCGATTAGTGAAACGGGCGACGAAACTTCACCCTTCCATGCCTTCAAGTGGCCGGGTATTGAAAACCGCCCCAATTTGTGAAGTACATCTTGATCTTGTAAAGGTTAGATCAGGCCGGGTGTACAAATTAAGGAGTCCAAAAGCTGTGTATTTAGCTTCATTGTTATCTTATGATTCTTCAAACCCGACAAAAGATTGGGGCTTTCCAGAACTATCGATGGCCAAGGAAAGTCAGACACCTGTCAAGTCGAGTCAATATATTGAAGCCAAAAGTGTAAGAGTTCATGCTGAAAAAGTTGACGCAGCCAAGGAACTTTCTCTAACAGAAAAGGTAATTTTTAAAAATTGGGGGCAAGTTCTGAAAATTCTTTGTTCTGCATAAACAAGTACATGTATCATGTAGATTTAGGCACCCGAAAGACATTATCTATGGGCAGAGATGGGAATTTCATTCCTCTATATTCCAAACTCGCCAAGTGGGTAAATTCTAAAGATTTTGCCAAATTGAAAAAAAGGCATGAACGGGGAGGTGGGACGATAGTCACCCAAAGTGTACTAAGATGCATAAAATCTCATATTGGTTTTATTACTAAAGTTAGATTATGACTTTAACAATATGGTCTTTTAATCAGTGTTAAAAAAACAGTGTTTGTGGGTCGAAAACTATATTAATGTGTTAAATAGTTTTTTTAATCATATTTAACACATTAAATTCAAGATTTTGTTTAATATACTGTTGGCCATAAACTACATGTATAACATCTATATTTTTAATTTTTAGTTTATTTCATGTTTTTTTCTTTATCTAATCCCGGGTGTCTTTTTATCATAAGATTCATGCATATAGAGACAGAGCTGCAGAGAGAAGAAATCTGCACGGTGGTTTTGGTGTGGGTCCCGGACAAAAGAAATCAGCAGATGATGTTGATTTGGCATGTTCATCTCCTGTTTCTGTTACTCCAGAAGAGGCTGCATCTGAAGCCTTGAAAATGTCATTTGGAGACGGAAGTTATGCCAGAAGAATTCTAGAAAACATGGGCTGGAAAGAAGTAAGCATGCACTTGATGGTTTTCTTGCTATTAGATTATAGTTTTCTTTGCGAAAAAATGAATACGAAATATTAACTTGTTTATTTTGGGTCAATTTTGGTTATTTAGTTTTTTTGATAATGGGTCAAAGAAGAAAAAAAGGAAATGGTCAAGCGGATCGGACGGTTTAAACTTCAATGAAACTGTGTTAAAGTGTTTGTAACCTCCTAAATTGTTATGTAATCACTAAATCAAATAAATAAAACAGATTACAAAGGTGTTGGTTGACGAGCGGGATAAACCTTTTCAATTCCTACAAACATACATGTTTTGACCCAAACCCGTCTAACCCACCATCGAACATGCTTGATCCTAATATCTACCCAACCATCCTGCCACCTATACAAACAAACATATACAATATAATCCCATTGAGAGCAAAGCTATTTGTGAAGTTTGGGTCCGTGTGATGAGGGCATATCTTACCACTATCCCAATGGTCGGAGATGCTCCTGTTAAGACTATAAACCTCCTTTTTTCGTGTATAGTATATATAAAATTTTGAATGTGTTAAATATTACAAAATTCATTTTGTTTTAGATACAGTAATTTAAACTCTAAACAAGGAGATTTAGGAGGCTTTTTTAACGCCTTCGACCTATTTGACCCGTTCTGTATTGTTTGACCTGTGTCAATGCAAGATTGCTCACCCATTTTTACTTTTGCAGGGAGAGGCACTCGGAAGCAGCATGAAGGGTATAACTGAGCCATTACAGGCAGTTGGAAACAAAGGAAGTTCAGGTTTGGGATGGAATCAGAACACTAATCGCAACCGCATATAAGTTGAATCAAACTGTTGCCAGGTCGTTTTTGTTGCCACCGAGTGAATATTTAGAAATGTATGTGGAAAATGTCCATTGTCTAGTGTATATAAGATGGGTTATTTTCAATATGTTTATGAAGTTTTGATTATTAATGATCAAAATTGAAACCAAACCAATATACAATGCATATATGTCATATATGTTACTTACCCTCGTTTGTTAGTAAGGAATTGGTGAGAATTGTGAGTTTTCTTGTGGCGGGTTGTCATAGTTGTATGAACTAACAATGCAAGTTATTCTTCTTTTCGCAAAGGTTTGACGCATGAAAGGGTGTACCAAACCGATATACAATGCATATAAACTGTAAACCATACTGTTTGGTATTGTATAAAGGTTGTATCAGATGCTCGTGCCTTGCGTAGGGTACTGGGAGGGGTTGGATTGTTTTGATCTGATGCACACAATCATATGCTACACTTTGTACAAGAGAGTTTTTCACATGGTTTGAACCCATTATTTTAAGATCATAAGGCAACAATTTTTATTGTTTGATATGGTATGAAAATTCTTAATCCCACCAACCATATTTTCTTTAAAAAACCAATCATGAAATCAAACCTATTATCCTTTTCGAGGGTTTTATAATTTCAAAACAAATATAACACCCTTATAAATGACTACTTATTCTATGTTTTATTTTTATGATCTTAATCATTGATTGAAATTTCAGTTCAGTCTGTATACGTTTAGGGGAAGCCCGGTGTGACAAAGATGGATTTTCATTACCCTGTTGTATAATTTTGTGTTAAATTGCATTTCCTTATTCATTGTAATTTTACTTTTTATAACTTTACATTACTATTTATAATTTATCTAAACAGTTGTTTTTAATTTTATTTACTTCTGGTTATATTATATTATTTTTCAAACAAAGCAATGCTATAACTAGCTAGAGGTGGGCCGGCTATGTAGAGTGTGGGATCAACCGAGTCAATTTAATATGCACATCGGTTTTGAGTAAACTCGTCTATTTCTCATAATAACTATATCTCGTAATAACTTCAAACACAAGAACATTATATTTCTAAAATGCGCATATGAAAACTTGTACATAATACTTTAAAAAAAATCCAATCCAAACTAATTTATGTGTATACTAGATCCAAAAGTAATTATATTGATGTTCATATATAAGTATATAACAACCCCAAATCAGCAAGGGATAGATACGCCTCATGTTTTTGACAAAGCACTCAGCAGCCTAATGTTGATTATCTTTATGTTTCGTAGTGATTTCAATTTACTAATATTAAATTTCATATAAAGCAATTGGATAGGTCTTTTTGTGTGGCCTCATCTAGGAGAAAAAGGAAAGAAAAACAAGAAATAATAATGAAGAACTAGGAGTAGTTGTCTGAACATAGGTGAGAGTCTCGCATAGTTAATGTCTTTGGATAATCTACATGTCTTTTCTTTTTATCTATATTACTATATAAAGTAATCGTATAATATAAATACTAACTATGTTTTCAAAAGTGTTTAGCGTGTCATTGATTATAATGTTTTTCCAAACTTGTTATAAAGACATCTAACTTATTGTGATGATGTGTCTAACTATTACAAGTTTGTATAGTTTTTCAATTATAACTCATTTCTATGATGTTTATAATTAAATGAAAACGAGGACACAATGGTTCGTCGATCCCATTACAAGAGTGCTTCCAACTTTCATGATCACAAAGTGAGTGTTCGTTGCCCAAGTACCATCGAACTCGATTACTACAATGGTGTGTCCGACTTGTATATATTGTTGTCAAACACACATACTTAAGATGAATCAAATACTCTCTCTCCACTTGTCGATTTTCTACACTTTGTATGAATAAAAGTTAATTTTTTTTTACTTTTAATAGTCCTACGTACACACTTGTTTATGCACACACATATAGAGGTTAAATACAGTCACAAAAATTGTGAGAACTATTTAGATACATTTTTCGTTCTCAATCTTAAATATTCAGTGAAAGAAAATTATATAAATGTTATTGCTGTTGTTTCTCCTCTCCCATTTGCTCTCTCCTCACTCCAGGATCATGTATATACGTGTATGTAAAGTTGGAACACAAAATAGAGTTGGAAAATAAATCGTTGATGACAACATGCAAATGTGAATTAAACTTAAAATACAAATAAACTTGCAAACTAAAGTTACCAAAAATCGATATTAGCTTGTATTTTTTACAAAAGTGTGATATATGCACGTGTGTATAGATGTAAACTAGTTTATTTTCTAAAGTAATTTCAAATAAAAAACAATTCATTTCTAAAATGCACATATGAATATTTATACATTGATAATTAAAAATTTGCAATCTAAACTAATTTATGTGTATACGAAGTAAAAAATAATATACTATATTGATGTCCATATGTAATAGCTCAAACTCTATAAATGCAAGTCGTTAAAGATATGCCTTGTATCTTTGACAAAGCGCTTAGCCGCCTCATGCTTATTATTCTGAAGTTGTCTAATGGTTTTAATTTAGTAAGATTTGATTTCATATAAACCATCGGATATTGCTTTTTATGTGGTATCCACCAAAGGAAACTATGTGGTCTAGACAAATGTCCATGTCTCACATTTATTTATTTATTTATTTAATATCAATAATTTCTTATTTTAAGGTGCCATAAGTTACTTTTAATTGAATAATATCTAAAAAAATCTTTCTCCTATAACTGAATTATCAACCCGAGTGGCGTCTCAGATTTACTTATTTTAAAGCACAAGGTATATCATGTAATTATTATTATTATTTTTCATGGAGATCGATGTGATACAAACACATATGCTCAT
The DNA here is from genome assembly GCA_025215565.1 of Flaveria ramosissima. Lineage (NCBI taxonomy): Eukaryota > Viridiplantae > Streptophyta > Magnoliopsida > Asterales > Asteraceae > Flaveria > Flaveria ramosissima. The sequence goes on along the minus strand of CM046029.1, from coordinate 69,531,053 downwards.
TGTAGACACCTCTAAAAAAGTTATACGTAATGCGTGTAATCGTCTGATATCACTTGGAGTGTTTCTGAATCCTCCAATATCACAATAGTGCATGCCCTTTGTTGACGCAAACGCAAGTTCATCATGGAAAACACAAATTCAAGATGGGCCTAACACCAGTTCAAAAATAAAAATTTCACCTCTTCGTGTCTTGGCCTTCATTCCATTATGACTCGACCAGATTAACCTCATTTGTTATGGAAGCAAGAAAAGTCAACACAATCTCCTTCGTGTTATTATCTCTAAATTGTTCTACGATTGAGTTGTCTTTATCTTAATTATACGATGTTAGTAGGGTAGGGGAAGAGAGTCTGTGAGTAATTAGAGACCAAAATATCATGCACATTATGATCACATAATTGTAATTACTGTGAAGTTAAGGTATACATTAATAAGCAAAAGAGGAAAAAAAACAAGTATAATGTTACATATATGTAATTATTGTTGAAGTAAAAAAATTAGTTAGTTTCACACACACATATATGCACACATAAGGGGGCAAGTATTATTGTTTACTTAAAAAGTGGTTATGTATTAAACAACCATCTATGTTTTATGTTTTATGTGTATGCTTTTCTTTCTCGTAAAAAAATATTTTGCTAAGTTATTTTAGTTTTGTGGTGGTTTTGATATCTTATCACCTTCGCCCGTGTGTTAGATGTTTTTGTGTAATTGGATTGACTAACGACCAAAGTGATCATAATATCCATTAAACAAGCAAGAAGTTGCGGAGTGCAAACTTGTTTGAGTTTATTGTGATCTTTGATATTGGAAACCTCCTAAATGGGCGAAACCCCTGAGCAATGGGGTTCCAAGGGGGTACTTGAGTGAATCACTGAATAAATTTCGATCTGAAAATGATCTTCAAGACTCTCAGATATTCAAGTTTGATTTCAATTTCTCTACACCATGTGTCCAAAAACATTACAAAAATGCGTTGTAATTGGTTTTGATGCACACGTTGACCATTACGTTCAATTAAACACATTATAATGGTGTAAATTAGTTTGGTGCATACATTCATATCACCATTGTTAAATCCGATAGCTTGTTTTTTTTGCTTAGAAAAATGAATGAAATTTAAATACTATAAGAAACAAACAATCATATAAAAATATACCAAGTCATGATACTAGTCTTTTAATAGACAAAAACACAAACACATGGTCTGTAAATGTAACGATATTACAATTCGTTCTATTTTACATCGATGATTACGGAAAAACACTGAACAAACATAATGAAACATCAAAAAAATGACAAAATTCACAAACTATTTCAAAAGTTATGTATAAAAAACAAAAACCGAAATCATTGTCATTGTTGATATATAAGAAAAAGAATTCTAACTTGCAAAAATACTCTTTGGCTGCGTGCTCATTGTAAGAGAAGTCATCATCATATAGAACACATGAGAGAAAAGAAGAAGAAATTTATTTGAGTTTCTCTATTGTTTACAACTAGAGAAGTTAAAAATGTATTAACCTATTTTGCCTTAACATCAGATGTGATTAAACTAACGAAGTGGCATAAAATAGAATCATGTGTAATGAAAAACAAATAGTCATGTAGAGAAAAGGAGAAGAAATGGTAAACTTTTGAAATCATATTCATACTCTCTTGTTTACAATACCAATCAAACTAAAACTACACCCCAATTGGAAATACATGCGGATTCAAATGTCTGCATTTTTATAACGTTCACTCCATCTGATACATTCTTTAATTATACAATATTAACATCCTTTAAGATATTGTCAAGTTATTCATGTTTATAAGTTATGTTCTATCGTTATAATTCTTAATATGAAAACTCAATATAAACGTGTTTTCATATAAGAAATGATATATTCTTGAGGGTGAAAAGATATAATGTAGCATTTGAAAAAGGATATATTTTTATATAAAAGAAAGATATAACTAGTCCTTTTTTTCTTTATTATGGTCAAGAAACTTAATTATACTTTTGGTGACACAATTTTGACATTTATGCATTAATAGCTTCTTTTTATTCTAGTATATAAATATGATAGAACTATTGAGATCTAGTACTTCATACTTTCTGATCCCTCCATGAGGCATTAGGGCACTGCACAAATCAAAAAATTTGCTAGCTAATAAAATTATGGAAATATTTTCATCCCTAGAAACTCTTCTCCTCTCTTTGTTTTCATGCATTATTTTAGCCATTTTTATTGGTGTCAAATGGGTTCCATTTCATTCCAATACTAGGAAGAACTTACCACCATCTCCAAGTAAACTTCCAATTATCGGAAACATCCACCAACTAGGCTCAATCCCTAATCGCAACCTCCAAAGTTTGTCCCAAAAATACGGTCCAATCATGCTCCTTCACTTTGGCAGTGTGCCTACACTTGTAGTGTCCTCTGCTGAAGCAGCCCAAGAGATAATGAACACCCAAGACCTTTCATTTTGTAGTCGACCTAACTTAACTATACCCAACATATTACTTTATGGTTCTAAGGGTGTATCATTCTCACCTTATGGGGAATACTGGAGGCGGTTGAAGAGCATTATGGTAGCCAATCTTCTAAGTAATACACGAGTTAAGTCGTACCAAAAAGTGAGAGAAAACGAGATAGGTCACATGATTTGGGTGCTTGGAGAAAGTGGTGGGACTACCGTTGATATGGGGCAGATGTTTGTTACACTAACAAATAACATCATTTCTATGGTTTCCTTAGGAAGGAAACTTGATGGGTCAAAGTACAAAAGTTTAGCAAGAGCGTTCGTGGATAATATTGGTGTCTTTACTGTTGGTACTTATTTTCCATGGTTATCATGGATAGATCAAATCAACGGTTCAATAGGAAGAGCGGAAAAAGTAGCTAAAGATTTTGATGAGTTCCTTGAAGGTGTCATTCAAGAGCATGTTAACAAGAAAAAAGGAGAGGATACTAAAAGTGTTGAATGGGAAGACTTTGTTGACATTTTACTAGATTTGCAAAAAGATAACACAACCGGGTTTATCCTTCATAGGGACTCCATTAAAGCTCTCATCCTGGTATAATTTCTTCATCTCATGTCTATAATAAGTGAAAATTATGGTGATTTTGGTGTTAATTACTATATGTGTGAATGACAGGAATTCACAAATTATTTATGAAAATTCTTAGTTTCTAAACTTTGAGCAAAATTATGATAAATTTTCACAAACATCTTTGCGCTATCTTTTGAGAAAAAAAAATTTCTTACTTTCTAATTCATACAACAAGTCGTGTAAATTTTGAATGATAATGATGAACTTATTAGTAAAACATTCATGGGGAAACTAGAGGTTTTAATACACCAAGAAAACAAAACCTGCCTATAGTTCATACAACAAGTATTGGTTTTCTTCTAATTCTCCTGTAGACTTACTTAGGTACAAAGGAATAGTTATACGCTATGGTTCTGATGTGTTGATTTTCTGTTGAAACATCAGCTTCAAAATTACATAAGATGTATGAGATATATGCTTTCATTTAATATGCATTGCAATCTTGAATCTTATTGCTAGTTTCTTGTACTCTTATCATATACTTCAAACGATTAAAGATTTTTTACTTGTAGGAGGCATTTGTAGCTGGAACTGATACTACAAATACAAGTCTAGAATGGACAATGAGTGAGCTAATAAGAAACCCAAGAGTAATGAAAAAGCTCCAACAAGAAGTAACACAAATAGCACAAGGAAAACCCATGATCTCTGATGAAGATTTGGAAAAAATGCACTATCTTAAAGCTGTATTAAAAGAGTCTTTACGATTGCATACTCCAGGACCGCTTCTTATTCCTAGAGAATCAATGCAAGATGTAAAACTAATGGGGTATGACATTGCAGCAAGAACACAAGTGATTATTAATGCTTGGGCAATAGGGCGAGATCCAGCCTTGTGGGAAGCACCAAATGAGTTTAGGCCTGAGAGGTTCTTAAGCAATTCCATCAACTATCAAGGGTTGCAATTTGATTGGATTCCATTTGGTGTCGGTCGAAGATCATGTCCAGGAATTCAATTTGGTGTAGCTGTTATCGAGCTTGCAATAGCAAATATCGTATACAAGTTTGATATTGCGTTGCCAAATGGAATAAAAAATGAGGATTTAGACATGAGCGAGGTAATTAATATTGCAATGCGTAGGAAGTCCTCTCTAATGGTTTTGGTGAGTCCTCGGTTCTAGCAGTGGAATGGTTTTTCTTAGTTTGTAATCTTTCATAGTGCTGAACTTTTGATGTATGTCATCGAACTCAATAAATAAAAATATGAGCGTATATTTGACTTTCATTTGCTAATGCAAGCACCGATATTTTAATTACTTGTTACTAGATGTAGGAGACATTGAAAACAAAATTTAAAGCAATAAATCAAAAGGATTTTAATTGTATTTAATTGCACCTTCTGCAATCCATTTAATATAGCAACAAAGAATTAACTTAATAAAGTGTAAAGCTAACTTCAAAGAAATTCAATTCCATACTATTAGAAATCTATATCTATCTATATTCTATATATATTAATAAATAAAAATAATTCCGGACACTTGTCACCATTTTAGACCATCTAATAACTAGTTTTTCCGTTTCTCTCTCCTCTTAATTATGAATACTATAATAGCTATTTATTAATTAATAACTATTCATAATTAAAATTTCAAATATGTTAACTCCAAATTTCAAATATGTGATACATGAGTTTATTCAATCCGTGTAATACACAATATTTAAGACATAACTGTTTATATCATAAACCATATAATAATGAATTTATTTAGCCCGTGTATTACACGGGATTGTAACCTAGTTAGGTATATGCGTTCACAATTTCAGGCTTATAATTCCATTTGCGATTACTTTGCGACCGGTGTATGTTTTGCGACTGCTTTTGTCATCGTAAATTTTGTGCCCTTTTTTGCAACCAGTCTGCGACCAATTCTTTTTGCAACCGTCAAATTCGTGGACAGTTTTGCCACCGAAACTTTTGGTAGGAGTTTGCGACCCACTCTTCTTGTGACAGGTTGTGACCGAATCATCTTGCAACCAGTTTGCAACCTTCTTTTAGCGACAATTTTGCTAGTGTAAATCTCCCCATTTTGGAAAATAAAAACCCAAACCCGAATTCATTTGGGTCAATTTTGAAAAATCAAATACATTAGTTAGAATTTAATTTATTTTAATCCTTCAAAAACAATAATAATACTATTTATTCAACTTCCATTTCTTAAATCAATTCATGGTAATTTCATGATTTATAGAATAAAATTTTATAAATTCATGAAGTTTATTTGTCATTTATGACTTTTAATTATACAACTAAAATAAAAGATTAAAATACAAAGATCCTTATTTTTACAAATATGTAAGGTCTATAAATGTTATTAATATTTATAAGATTTTAAATATTCAATTGAAATAAATAATCAAATTACAAGTTCTTATTAGATTTATAAAGTCTACAAAGATTTAATAAAAAGAAGTTATTAAATTGAAATTAAAGTTTTAATAAATTTAAAGTTTAAATTGTAATTATTATTTTATTTATTTAAATTATTTAATTTTATATTTATTTCAAATTTCAATCATAACCCCCTTTTAAAAGACTTATAACTCACCATTAACACCATTCATAACCTACTCCTAACCTCAACTATAAAAGCAAGCCTTAGGCCTCATTTTTCATTTGCTCATTCTTTAAAAATCTCACTCTCATATCTTTCTTTCATCCATTGGTTATGATCAATTTGAAGAATTTTATTTTACAAGAAATTTCAAGAATTCTTAATACTAAGGTAATCTTTTATTACTTTTATATTATACATTTTAATCATCTAACATCCAATTGTTCTTATTACTTTATGTTCTTACTATTATTCTTTCTTCTATCAAATCTCTTTTTATTTTAATCATTATCATTTGATCATTAACATTTTAATAATCACTAATCTTATAACAATCATTAACATTCCAAAATCAAGCTAACAACACACTAACATAAACAAAGAATCCCGTTTGCATATGGACGGCTATGCCGCCGCATTCGATTATTCCACAAGATTATTTTTCTAAATGATGGCTATGCCAAAGACTTAGAATATTTTTATAACTCAAATGAAGACTAATATACCATATATTGACATAAGAAATTGATCTAACCCGTTTCATGCTTTAACAATTTTAAAAGTGCACATAAGTGCCTTACTACAATTCTGGCAGAATATAATCTGACTTCAACCGACCATAACTTAATCATAACAAACTAAATTTGAGAAAAATCAGACTTCAATATTAAGTTCATTGAATTACCTTTTCAAATACAGTTTATATGTCTTCAAACTCAATCGGACGACTCAACAATAGCCTTCACAAGATAAGTGCGCATTTCAGCACCTTCTGTCTTGTGCTGCTTGTTTGACCTATTTACGGATCTTTTCATAAAAATATTTCTGAATGAAAGTAGTTCGGGACACTTTGAACTAGTCAAATGTAAATTTTTATAATTTTATGAAATCGTTTGCTATTTTGAAAACTTGTTCAAACACGTACCAAACATTCTGTCCAGAATCTAAAATTGGTACAATAATTGTTTATCAATCTACCTTTCATTTATTGGTATTCCTAAACGTCCTAACTTCTTGTAATGAATTCCAAACTCAAGTTATTGTTTCTTTTTATCATTTAGGACATCACCTTTGACTCTTGAACATCCAAGCTTTCCTATATACTCTACAACCATCACTATTATTATGAGTTTTCCATGTGTGTTCTCCATGCTCCTTTTTACTTTATTTCACACCTTTTGGGTGAAACATGTTAATCTTATAAACTTACACTTGTAAACATCTTGATACTTGTAAATGCACATGCAATTCATCTTTACCTTTTTGTCATGGTTATTTGTGTTATTGTAAGTCTTATATGAGATACATATTTTGTTTACAATCATTAACTATTGCTAGCCTGGTGACGTCTTAGATCTTTGGGCCTGACAAGCCTATTTGGTGCTAAGGCCGATGTATTGCTGGCTCCTGATGACGTATGACTTGTTCATCATGGGAACCAAGTACACTTAGCCAATCTTATAAACTTGTAATAAAGTCGAGGTTTGGTTGTAGCTATATGTGTTCTGTAAACTTGCTAACTCATAACCATTGACATGAATTGCTACTTGTAAACCTTTTTATTTATATGTATGTTTAACCCATGGGAACTCACCAACTTTCAAAGTTGACTCTTTATTTTTAACATGTTTCAGGTTTGTTACTTGAGGAACTCTTCTTGCTCATATAGGACTTGGACTTAGATAAATTAAACATCTTATGTTGTTGTTTATATTTTTGTGTATTGTAATGACTTAATTAACTTGTATTGTTCAATGAATAATGGTATTTAATATTATTCCAACTAATTTAGTTCCATGTGCTATGAACAATCGTTTCACATTCATCTGCCCCGATGATTCCGTCGTCGGTCGGGGTGTGACAGCTAGTGCCATGGGTGGAGCTTAGTCCCCCTCTCTTTTTTCATCAGTGGTGTTAATTTTCAATCCAATAGTCTAATTTTTATATAGAGAGAGAGTTCGCCTCTCCACGTTAAAAAAATTACTTTCAGCCTCCCATCCTACTTATAGTTTTGTTCAAGCTCTTTCAACGACTTGTTTTTTTGCATTCTTATTCTTTTTTGTTTTGTTGGTTGAATTATAATAATCAAATTAATCCCCAGCTTATTAATATCAAATATCTATCCAAAGTTATAATACTAACAAATAGCAATGGCTCTATGTGTGTATAATAAGTTCATAAGGAATCTCATTATATTTTGTCACATTCATAACTGTTACAGTATTACCACAACCGCCTTACAAATTAAAACTGTCACCCTCTCTTTGTTTTCTTCTCCCATATGTAACCATATCCCTCTACATCATTTATTCATTCGTCAAGTGTGAAGTATTAAAAGCTAAAACAAGTGATATCTTCCGAAGTTAAGTTTCTTCCGAAGTTTAACATAGTTATTCCGAAGCTTGGATGAAATCTTTCGAAGGTTATGTTTGCTTCGGAAGAGTTAGGAGTGTTAGTTTCCATTGGATATCTTTCTAAGGGTTCTTTCTGCTTCGGAAGAAATAGTCTAGGGTCCTTCATGTAAATTCTCAATTGTTGTTGAGTGTGTAATTAGACCGTTATAGTTAGTTAGTTACTACTATAAATAGGGATCTTGGGCAATCGATGAGATTAACTCTTAATCACTGATAAGTGATAATTCATTCTTGATAATAAGATTATTTCATATGTTATTGAAAGTTTATTCTCTTTGTATTGTTGAATATCATGTTCTTGTACTCAATTGGTATAACAATTGGTATTTGAGCCTGGTTTGAGGCTCAATTGAGGATCAACGATGGTGTCAACAAAGTTCGAGGTTGAGAAATTCGATGGGAAGAATGACTTTGGGTTATGGAAATTGAAGATGAAGGCATTGCTCGTTCATCAACGAGTTGTGGATGCCTTGGCCGGAGAATCCAAGTTGCCGAACACAATGTTAGACAAGGAGAAGAAGGAGATGCTTGAACAGGCACACAGTTCAATCATCTTGAACTTGGGGGATCGAGTACTTAGAGAAGTATCGAAAGAGACGTCGGCTGTAGGGGTCTGGTCAAAATTTGAAAGTTTGTACATGACAAAGTCACTTGTGAACAGGTTGTATCTCAAGAAACGTCTGTACATGTTTTAAATGGCGCCTGGGAAGTCAATTGAAGATCATACTGATGAATTCAACAAGTTGATGTTAGATCCTAAAAACATCAAAGTTGAATTGGATGATGAAGATCAAGCAATCATATTCTTGACATCTCTTCCATCATCTTATGAGCACTTTATGGACACGTTGATGTATGGTATGGATACCCTTACCATGGAGGAAGTGCTGACAGCTCTCAATTCAAAAGAATTGAAGAAGAGAACTGATTATAAGGAAGATGGTGGAGAGGGCTTGGTAGTCAGGGGAAGATCTGAACAAAGAAACTTCAAGTCGAGAAGTGTCTAAAAGTCAAGATCCAAGTTTAAGAGGAGGTGTTATGTGTGTGGGTCAGAAAAGCACTTCAAGAAAGATTGTCTTGACTTGAAAAGAAAGAATGGTGAATCAAGTAGGTCAAAATCTAATTCAGGACACAATGCACAAGATGACTCATCTGATGGATATGAAAGTACAGATGTGTTGGCTGTTACAAGCAGTGGTAAAGAGGATGAGTGGGTGATGGATTCAGGGTGCGCATACCATATGACACCTGTGAAGGATTTCTTTAAAGATCTGAAGTTTGAAGATCTTGGATCCGTGAAGTTGGGGGATGATAGACCTTGAAAGATTGTGGGTCATGGTGTAGTGACTCTGAAGATAAAGAATGTAATGAAAGTAGATCTTCATGATGTAAGGTATATCCCTAGTCTTAAAAGGAGTTTGTTGTCTTTAGGGCTGTTGGAGAGTTTTGGTTACCATATTAGTCTTAGAGATGGTAAGGCTAAGGTGATCAAGGGATCAATGGTGGTATTGTCTGGTAGTAGAAGGGAGAATAATATCTACTTACTAGATAGTGCTGGTGTAGTAGAGTCCCAGGTGGCAACTGCCTCAAGTGATAGTAGTTCTAAGGCCATGTTGTGGCACAAGAGGCTTGGTCATATCAGTCATCAAGGACTGGTGGAGTTAAGCAATAGGTAATGACAGAGTTGGAGAATTATGATTTTGGTTTTTGTGAAGCTTGTATTCTTGGGAAACACAAGAGGGTAAAGTTTACAAGGGCTAAACATATCGTAACTGGGGTATTGGACTACATTCATTCTGATTTATGGGGTCCTGCTAAGGTTGATTCTTTGGGTGGTGCTAGGTACTTTATGACATTGATTGATGATTTTTCAAGAAGAGTTTGGGTGATTATCTTCAAGAATAAGAGTGATGCCTTTAGTAAGTTCAAGGAATGGAAAGTTCTTGTGGAAACTCAAACTGAAAGAAAAGTCAAGAAGCTAAGAACTGATAATGGGTTGGAGTTCTGCAATCATGAGTTCAATCAGTATTGTAAAACTCATGGTGTTGCAAGACATAAACTATGCCAGAAAATCCACAGTAGAATGATTTGGCTGAAAGAATGAATAGGACTTTGCTTGAAAAGGTAAGGTGTATGTTGGCTAGTTCTGGGTTACCTAAGAAGTTCTAGGCTGAAGCTACGACAACTGCAGCTTATTTGTCAATAGGTCTCCATCTGCTGCATTAGACATGAAAACACCTATGGAGGCATGGTCAGGTAGAAAGAATGACTATGGGGGCTTAAGGTGTTTGGGTCATTGGCTTATGCTTATGTTAGCCAAGGTAAGTTGGAACCTAGGGCCTGCAAATGTGTATTTCTAAGATACCTTGAGGGTGTAAAGGGGTATAGGTTGTGAAGACTAGATGGTGGCAGACCCAGGGTGATAGTGAGCAGAGATGTGATTTTCCAAGAGGATGTTTTGTATAAAGACATTAAAGGGAAAAAGGATTCGGAAGTTGTAGAGCAGAGTGGGGTTCAGATTGAGGTGGAGCAGCAGGGTGTGAATGATAAAGGTGTTGATCATGGCACTTCTAATGACCAAGGAGATGGTATGGATAATTTCTAGTTGGCTAGGGATAGACAGAGGAGACAAGTGGTACCTCCACTCAGGTATAGAGAGGGGATTGACTTGTCAGCATTGGCCTTTGTTGCTGCTGAAGAAGAAAGCATCTATGAACCATTGTCATACTCTGAGGTAATTTCTTGTAAAAGAAAGCTCAAAATGGTGTAAGGCCATGGAGAAAGAGATGGAATCTCTTTATAAGAATGGCACATGGGAGCTGGTTGATAAACTTGAGGGTCACAAGCCTGTGTCATGTAAGTGGTTGTTCAAACTAAAAGATGGGATGTCTGAAGGTGAACCTCCTAGGTACAAGGCTAGATTAGTAGCTTATGGGTTTACAGAGAAGCCAGGGGTGGATTATAATGAGATATTCTCACTTGTGGTGAAACATTCATCTATTAGGGTTATGCTGTCATTGGCTGCTTCTATAGATATGGAGTTACACCAGTTGGATGTGAAAACTGCGTTTTTACATGGGAAGTTAGATGAAACCATCTATATGAAGCAGCCATAGGGGTTTGAGGTTAAGGGGCAGGAAGATAAAGTGTGTCTCTTTAAGAAGTCTTTGTATGGGCTAAAGCAATCTCCTAGACAGTGGTATAAAAAGGTTTGATGAACATATGGTGACTAATGGGTTTAACAGGAGCAGCTATGATAGTTGTGTCTATTTTAAGGAATACAGTGTAAACAAATTTGTGTATTTGTTGTTGTATGTTGATGACATGTTGGTGGCTTGTTCAGACTTGGAAGAGGTTGAAGCTACTAAGAAGATGTTGATGTCAGAATTTGAGATGAAAGATCTAGGTGAAGCCAAGAAGATATTGGGCATGGAGATCAAGAGAGATAGAGAACACATGGTGTTGAAGTTGTCTCAAAGGTCTTACTTGTAGAAGGTACTAAGTAACTATAGGATGGATGATGCTAAGCCAGTAACTGTTCCTATAGGTACTCATATTAAACTGTCAAGCTCCGATTGTCCTATGTCAGATGCTGAAGTTAGGTATATGGAGAAAGTGCCTTATGCTAATGTTGTTGGGAGCTTGATGTACTTAATGGTATGTACAAGGCCGGATATTGGGTATGTTGTGAGTTTAGTTAGCATGTATTTGTCAAATCCGGGTAAAGCTCATTGGGTTGCTGTGAAGTGGATCTTGAGATATCTCAGGGGTACTAAACACTATGGTTTAGTGTTTGGGTGTCATGGACATAGGGAGAGTAACAAGATTGTTGGTTATGTTGATTCAGATTTTGCTGGATAGAGATAGATCTATTACAGGGTATGCATTTCAAGTGCTGGGTAACTTAGTTAGTTGGAAAGCCCAGTTGCAGCATGTTGTGGCATTATCTACCACAGAGGCTGAGTACATAGCATTGACTGAGGGAGTCAAGGAAGCTATGTGGTTGCATGGTTTTGTTTCTGAGTTGGGGATCAAAGTTGCAGACTCAGTGGTGTATTGTGATAACCAGGGTGCAATCTAGTTATCTAAGAATAGCATGTTTCATGAGAGAACAAAGCACATTAATATGAAGTTGCACTTCATAAGGGATGTGGTGAATGCTGGGAAGGTGAAAGTGGAAAGTGTATCTACTTTGGAGAATCCAACGGATGTGTTTACAAAGTCTCTACCTGGTGTAAAGTTTAAGTTTTGCTTGGATGCATTGGGAGTTGATTAAAATCTTGTTTTGGATTTTAAGGTGGAGATTGTGAAGTATTAAAAGCCAAAACAAGTGATATCTTCCGAATTTAAGTTTCTTCCGAAGCTTAATATATTTTTTCCGAAGCTTGGATGAAATCTTCCGAAGGTTATGTTTGCTTCGGAAGAGTTAGGAGTGTTAGTTTTCATTGGATATCTCCAAAGGAAATCTTCGAAGGGTTCTTTCTGCTTCAGAAGAAATAGTCTAGGGTCCTTTGTGTAAATTCTCAATTGTTGTTGAGTGTGTAATTAGACTGTTATAGTTAGTTAGTTACTACTATAAATAGGGATCCTGGGCAATCGGTGAGATTAACTCTTAATCACTGATAATTAATAATTCATTCTTGATAATAAGATTCTTTCGTGTGTTCTTGAAAGTTTATTCTCTTCGTATTGTTGAATTTCGTGATCTTGTACTCAATTCGTATAACATCAAGCAAGAAACGCATAGCGCAATATGAAACACACACAAAATTGAACATCATTTGAAACATTTCAAGTCTGTTTTACACTTTTACTCATGTTTGTAAAATCCTGAATCTCCAAATCCCTTTCCAGTGGTTGTAGAAATATTTGCAACTTTAGTATTATTTAATAAAGCATAAAATTTTATTATTATTTAATATTGTTTGCAAATTCTAATTATTTAATTATTTTTTTAGTTTTTCTATTTTTTTGAATTTTATTATAAACCATATACGCACATTTATATAACATTTTATACACTGCTAGTTAAATCAAGAATCTGATGTAAATATTGATGAAAATGTATGCGTAAATGACATATTACATATATGGTAGTTGTAATACACAAGTGTTTAACATTGGTTTGTGATTCTTTAGTAGTTTGTTTTGAAGAGCTCCCTAATATTCACATGGAACAGATTCTATGGTTCCGATGTGTTAAATTTCTATTGAAACATCATCTTCACAATTACATAAGATGTATGAGATTTATGCTTTCAAATTTAATATGCATTGCAATCTGGTATCTTATTGCTAGTTTCTTGTACTCTTATAATATACTTCAAATGATTAGAGAGGATGAACTGATACTACAAATACAAGTCTAGAATGGGCAATGAGTGAGCTAATAAGAAACCCTAGAGTAATAAAAAAGCTCCAACAAGAAGTAACACTAATAACACAAGGAAAGTCATGATCTCTGATGGAGGTTTGGAAAAAATGCACTGTTAGGTCTAGAATCAGTAGATCTAGTCATTATGTATAGGCTTAGTACTTGAATTAATATCTGTAATGAACTTTTGTAATTCATTATTGTGTATGCATTAAATATATAGGGTAACCCATTTATATATGTGTTGGTTTATGTATGGTTGCAGGAACAAACATTATAATTGGTCTATTTATGAAATTGACCAAGTATAAGAAACATCTACGGATGAACATTTTGTTCTTCCGTAGATATATTTCTTACAAGTAGTTATACATCCAAAGATCTTCTGCGGATGAACAACAAGTTACCTTCGGAAGAACAAGATATCTTCGGAAGAACAAGATATCTTCGGAAGAACAAGTTACCTTCGGAAGAACAAGACACCTTCGGAAGAACAAGTTAACTTCGGAAGAACAGTATCTGCGGAAGAACAAATTACTACTGAAGACAATATTCCTGCGGAGTCCAAACACTTGTATTATACAAGTGGTACAAGTCAACAAGTCAACAAGGCGGTTATGCGAATCCCGAGAAATCCGATGATTCCTTAACAGAAACAAATCAAATCCCAAGAGATCCGGTGTTTCCTATAACTGAAACACCTCTGTCTATAAATATGGATCCTAGGTTTCGATTCAAACACGATTGAGTTAGACGATTGATTGATTGAGAACAGTAATAGCAATACAACAATCACCAAAGTCTTTCAATCAACCTTAGCAACCATTACATCATAGCATTCTTTGATATCGTTCATTCAATTCTTTTGTAATCATCAACACATTATAATAAAATACTGATTAATCATTAATTGTTTAACTCAATTAAACCAAATCAATGTTAATTCCACAAACGTTGACTTGACATCGATTGACACTGATAATTTCTGTTGACGATCCTTGGATTCACAGGTGGTATCAGAGCCAAGTGCTCATTGATTTAGATCAATTGATCTATCAGTGTTAGTTGTGTTTTAATTGTGTTTGATTTCGTTTAACTGCAATCATTTTAATTAACTTGTGTCTATATTCAAATCAATTGAATAGCAGATCTTGTTAACATCATGAGCAACTTCAGTGGTTCATCTTACCAACCTCCAAAGTTGGAAACAAAAGCAGACTTCAAGTCTTGGAAAATCAAGTTCAGGAATCATGTAAACTATACCGATTCTGACTTGTGGATTTCCATCACTGAAGGTCCTTATATTCCACCCACTCTTGGGCCGGATTATAATGACAAAAATCAACCAATCAGTACCAAAGATCTATCACCTGATGATGTCAAAAAGGTAAAAGTTGATATAAAAGCATACAGTTTGCTTAGTATGGCTTTACCTGAAAAGATATTAATCAGGTGTGAGAACTATAAACAACACACTCCTTATGGAAGATACTTCAGACTCTCTGCGAAGGGAGTGAGATAATAAGTATAAGGAGAGACACCCTCAGATCACAATATGAAACTTTTCATCATATTGAGGGTGAGTCAATTCCTCAGCAACTCCATAGATTCATGCAGTTAGTCACTGAGATGAATATTCTGGAGTTGAAGTATACAAGTGAGGAATTAAACAAGAAAATGCTCCACACTTTGCCAGAAAGTTGGAAGCATACTGTGTCCATGTTCAAGAACACTATAGATCTGAAAGCAACTGGTTTAGATACTCTGGTTGCAAAAGTGGAAGCTCTTGAAATGGACGAAAAATCAAGAAACAAGAGTGTGAGAACTCATGTCTCACCCTATCACTTCAAAGAAACAAATAATGTAGGAAGTGCATTTATATCAAACAATGAAAGTGATAACTCTTGTGCTAGGAGTGATGATGAGGAGGAAGTTAGCTTCTATGCTTCAAAACCCTCAAAGAAATCATCTCAAGACAAGCAGCAAAAGAATAACGGAAGAACTACTGAAAGACAAGATGCAACTGCAGCATCAGCTAAGTCTTCTTTTTCAGCAAATCAGTCAGAACCAATAACTGTGATATTGGACTCTGAAGAACAAAGAGCAGCCTTTGCAGCTTTTAGCTCCAGTTTTCAAGCATATCTGGGAAGCTCTCTAACATCAGCCAATATTTGCCAACAAGACTTAGAAGAACTGCCTCCTGATGTAGTGGAAGAAATGGATCTACAATGGCAGATGGCCATGATTGCTTATAGAGCTAAGCAATATCTCAGGAGAAATAAGAACTTGGCTTCAGCAAGCAAAACATCAAAGATTGGTGTTGACAAATCAAAAGTAAGATGCTACAAATGCAATCTCTATAGACATTTCTCAAGAGAATGCAATCAACAGTCATATCCAGAGATGAGACAACACCAGCATCATCAACAACATCAGATTCAAGCAAATCAACAATCTTCTCAAAGACCTCTGCACAAACAATCTCAACTGATCAATGCTTCCCCACCAGCCACCAAAGAATCAGCTGGACCTAGCAACTCAAAGGAGTCAGGGCTGATCATACTTCAAGATGGAACGTGTGACTGGAGTTTGTATGAGAAGGAAGTTTTGGAAGAGAATCAAGCATTGATGGCTCATATGCATCAAACAGTTCCACCAATGGCAAAAGAGGTAAAAGAAAGAGTATTCATCAACTTGTGTTGAGGAAGTTGAATGATATAGAGTCCATGCTCAACAGTTGGCTGATAAAGTAAAAGAAACAATGATTTTGAATGATTCCCATGTTAGAGAACATAAATTATATCAAATAAAAATTAATTCTTTGCAAAAGGATTTAGAAAAATTTGTTTCTGAAAACTATAGCCTAAAAGCCCAAGTTGAGCATTTGACCACTTCCTTAACAAAATCCATGGCTGATCATGCATCAACTGAAGTGAACTTCAGAAGTTTCAATTATCATCTCAGCAATATGAGAAATTACTAAATTCTCATATTGAATCAAAGAAAAGGTCTGGGTTGGGTTATAATGCGGTTGCACCACCTATAAATGATAATTACACATCCTTACCTACAACAATGACAAACACTCTGTCAAATCATTTTGTGCCTGACACTAAGCTTGAAAAAGATTCAACTCAAACTAAAATTAATGATAAAGCTGAGGTGAGTGAAACTGAATCATCTGAATCAAAATCATTAGATCAAAATGATTCAGAATTTGATTATGATAAGTGTGATGACTTGGATGATTCTGATGAACATGATGTTGATCAAACAAGCACTGTTAAGAATGTTCAACTGAAAAAACCATATCCCAAAAGTGCTTGAAGAAACAAAGTTGCCATATCCTCCTAAACAAAGAAACATGCTGAAGACCATCTGTAAGAGGATAGCTCAATTGAATGAAGGTCTTCAAGAATTAAGTATGCAAGACTCCTCCAAGAAATTGACTGATGAATCTGTAGCTGTTATCGAGCTTGCATTAGCAAAGATCGTATACAAGTTTGATATCGCGTTTCCAAATGGAATTAAAAATGAGGATTTAAATATGAGTGAGGTAATTAGTATCGCAATGCATAGGAACTCCTCTCTATTGGTTTCGGTGAGTCCTCAGTTCTAGTGGTATGATTTTTCTTACTACGTTAACTTCCACAGTGCTGAACTTCCAATTAATGTATGTTATCGAACTAGATAAATAAAAATATGAACGTGTTTTTGACTTTCATTGTCAACCACCGAAATTATTTCACATATCTATAAACTCTAATAAACCAAGGTATTTTAAGCCACGTGACATTCTCTTAAACCATCAATTTGACACATGGCAACCTCTCACCCTACCTTCATTTTTTCCCGCTAATTACTTGACCCGTTTTAGACCATTCACGCGGACCTTTTAACCCATGGACTTACCCACTTCTCTCATTTCCTTCCATTCTCTCAATTAGTAAACCCTACATCCAGCACACCTCCTCCATCTTCACAGTTACAAATCCATCGAGCGATCTTCTGACCGGGTATTCACTTTTCTAAAAAATGCAGCCATCAACGCAGCCAAAGGATTTATCACAGTTACAGATCCAGCGATCGATCTTCTTGCCCTAATCTAACCAGGTATTCTTCTTGCCCTAAACTTTAATTCTTCTTCCTAAACCCCAAATCTCTAACTTGATTACATCATTTACTTCGATTTATAACTTTCTACTAAGTAAATTTAGGTTGTTTGTTATTCTTGGCTCCTCCTCCTTTCTTCCACAAACACAAAATAGTTAATCACAAATAGAATAGAAGAATGCAGAAAGGAATTAGAAGAAGCAATTTGTATATACCAAATATACTCGTCTAAACCCATAAATGAAAACTGATATTCAATGTTGCACACCACAACATGAATTCTAAGATTTTCTGTCAATTTTGATAATCTTTTTCTGTTTCACTTATCAGGAGAAATACTAACAGGCCTATTACAATATTTTGTAAAAGAGACAATTTTGATAAATAACTAAACCATTACAGATATCAACTCTGTTGTCATCAATAATGATTTCTCACACCATTACTCTCTCTTACTTGTTTTCCATCTTGATTGGCATTATATATAAGTAATATAGCAACAAATGCCCAATTTGAAAAGCTTCTGAATTCTTTAATAGACGAACAACGATATGTGATGACATCATAACTGCTGTTGAAGTTAATAAAGGAGGAGTTTTTTTCGTTTATGGATATGGCGGAACTGGTAAAACGTTTTTATGGAAGACATTGGCGGCACCAATAAGGTCTAAACGTGAGATTGTATTAAATGTAGCATCCAGTGGAATAGCATTTTTGTTGCTTATCGGAGGTCGTACTACACATTCACGATTCCATATTCCATTGAATGTAAACGAAGATTCAGTTTGCCACATAAAACCAAACAGTGAAGTTGCTTAGCTATTGAAGCAGACAAAATTGATTATTTGAGAAGAAGCACCCATGACTCACAAGCATGCATTTGAAGCATTGGATAGGACGATGAATGATGTATTACCTAATTATACTTCCGTAGCTTCAAATACGTCATTTGGTGGTAAAGTCATTGTTTTTGGTGGCGATTTTAGACAAATTTTACTCGTGGTTCCAAACGGTAGTCGACAAGAATTGTTAATGCGTCGTTAAACTCATCCTGCATTTGGAATAAATGCAAGTTACTTACTTTAACAAAAAATATGCGACTAAAAGCTGGGCGACAACCTTTTGACAATGAAGGAATTGAAAAGTTTGCTAAATGGCTTCTTGATATAGGAGAGGGTAACGTTGGTGGTTATAACGATGGTGAGGCAAATATTACTATACCTGATGAATTCCTCATCAAAGACTCGATCGATCCTTTATCAAGTTTGATCCAATTTGTTTACCCATCCATGTTAGAGAACTACAAAGACAATGAGTACTTTCGTGAGAGAGCAATTTTGGCATCAAAAAACAAGGTCATTCATGAAATTAACAATAATTTGCTTTCAATTTTCCCTGGTGATGAGATAGAGTATCTTAGTTTGGATAACATATGTCAAGCGGAACATTTTAGTATTCCGTTACAGAAAAATTTGTACTCACCTGATTTTCTAAATGGTCTTAAATATCCGCATTTCCAAATCACAGGTTAATATTAAAAGTTGGTGTTCCGGTCATGCTTCTACGTAATATTGACCAACAAAATGGTTTTTGAAATGGTACTCACCTTCAAATCGTATCTTTTTGAAAACGGGTTATTGAAGCTGAGATAATATCTGGAAGTAATATTGGATGTCGAACATTTATTCCAAGAATTAGTCTCGTGCCATCTGATAAAAAAATCCCCTATAAATTTCAAAGAAGACAGTTTCCACTAACTATATCTTTAGCAATGACGATTAACAAGAGCCAGTAATAATCATTATCAAGAGTTGGTGTGTATTTGAAAGAGCCATTTTTCACTCATGGGTAGTTATATGTTGCTTTGTCAAGGGTGAATACTACAAACGGGTAAAATTACTCATTTTGGATCAAAATGGTAACATTACCAATGAGACTCAAAACATTCTATACAAAGAGGTGTTTAGACATCTATAAGAAAGTTTTTAGAGTATGAATGTTTTTTTTAATTTTATTTTCAAACTTTGAAATTTATTATTTTGAATTTTTTATAACGTTTATTATGTAATCAATGTTTAATGAAAGTCTGATTGTTTAAATCACACGTGTATCACATGGATTCTAACCTAGTTAATACATATAGTAGACTTTGGAAACACAATTTGAAGCAATAACTCAAAGGAGTTTAATTGTATTTAACGACACCTTCTTAAATCTTAACTACAATCCAATTTTCATATATAGGAACAAATAATTAACTTAATGAACACAACCTAAATTTCATACTATTAAAAAACTAGGTATTTGCGTTCATAATTTCAGACGCAAATCCAATATCAAAGAAATAGACTTTTGTCATTGATTTGAGACCAAGGTTGCACTGTTGAAAACCATCATGCTTGATTCCATTTGCGATCATTTTACGACTGATGTATATCTTGTGATCGTTTTTGCCATCGCAAATCTTGCAACCCGTCTAAGACCGACTATATTTGCGATTGTTAGATTTGTAGATAGTTTGCTACCGGCATTATTTGCAGGAGTTTGCAACCGGAACTTCGTGCGACGGGTTGCGACCAACCGGTGTACCAGCGCCTTTTAACGATCATTGTGTCGGTGCTTTTTAACGGCGTTGTGACGGTTCTTTTTGGTGTCTCTTTTTTTCTTTCTAATTCTTTTCTATTAGAAATTTAATAATCTAATAACTAGGTTATTAAATATCCAAATATCTATCCAACATTATAATGCTAAACGCTCTATGTGTGTATAATTTACTATTCATAAGGCATCCATTCACCAATTACATGTAAAACACTTGAAATCAAACTTCGATAAACTGAGAGTCATGAAGATCACTTTCAGATCGAAATTATTCGATGGTTCACCCGAATAAATCAATCGGATATAACTCAGACGAGATCAAGAATTAGTATGATTTATGTGTGATATTCGTGAACCAGAATAAAAAACAGAATGACCAATCTCTTTAAAAATCCATATTTGCAGGAAAGGGGAGAAAACTGTCGGTGGCAGTTTTCTTACCAAAATATTACACTTTTTTACCCAACCGGGTGCTCTGCCCCTTGGACCCCGCCAGGGGCTACCGCCCCTTGGACCCCGCTTCCAAGGGCGCTACCCCCGGACACCCGTTGCTTAGGGCTTCGCCCCTAATAAGGTTTTGAATTTCAAAGATCACAATAAACTCAAACAAGTGTGCACTCCCGCATCTCCTGACTTGTTTGATGGATATTATGACCAAATTGATCGTTAGTCAATCTAATTACACTAAAATATCTAACATCACATTATATCACGTGACATAATTATCTCCACATCTGCTGTTGGAAATATAAGTTTAGCTTAATTATTAAACTACCTATGTTATGTAATTATTGTATGTGGGCCAGTATCGATAAGGGAGTTATTCTCGCA